>CAJQUW010011477.1:0-63053 GCA_907163375.1 Prostheceraeus crozeri
TGTAAAGTAAAAGATTGATTAGAAGGAAATGAAGATTTCATAACAGAAGCTATATTTTTAAAAATCTAAATGTGACTGTTATGATACAACTAAAATATTAAAACACATAAAACATTTAAAGGAATTTCAAAGGCATCAGTGGCTAATCTAATACATTTCAAGCTTATAAAAATGCATTATTTAATAATGAAATAAAAACAGCATGATAATTATAGAATTATTCACAGAAACATAAAATGTATTTAAAAGAAGTACATAAATTCGCATTAGATCCATTTGATGATAAAAAAAAATTTTAACCTGATGGAATAACACTGAACCTTTTTAATTTTCCTAATTTCTTCTAATTTCTAAATTAAAAATATAACAATATAAATATTATAAAAATAAAATATTATAAAATAAAATAATAAGATAAAAAATTTTCATATAAAAATGGATAAAGTTAGAGCTGATAATTTTAAAAGAATAAAACAATAGACGAATTAATAAAACAAAGAAATATTATAAGAGCAAATCATCTTCAACATAGAATGACAAAAGCTGGTATGCAATCTGAATGTTTGATAAATTAAAAATAACTGAAGAAGTAAAAACTTACTGATTATGAAAAAACTGGTCGAACCTTTTACAACTCTTGAAAAGGAACTAAGAAAAAAGTGATGAAGATCGGATCCTGTACTTAAAACACTATAGATGACTATGGTTTTATTAGAGGCAAACATAGATAAAAAATTACCGAAATCGATGTTATTCGAACATTCCTACTTTCCTTTTAGATAAAAAATTATTTGCAAGATTTATCTTGGTGGTAAAGAAATATTTTCCACAACCATTTACGAGGATTAATTTTTACTCCAGATAAAAAACCTATTTAGTTTAGAAGAAAATTTTGTTGATCTTTTAAGAGAGCAAATTAAAAAAATATGCTGTAGAAGATCTAAAAAATATAAAACTATATTAGATAGAGTTGCACAGTAAAACTCTATACGTTTATAAACATTAGAAAATTTATTAAATCAACGGGAGTTAAAGTAGGGAAAGGTTTATCGGAAAAACAAGAAAACAAAAAAACAGAAAACAGAAACAACCATATTTTTAACCAAGATGATCCACAAGAATTACTAAATAATTAAATATTTTTTAATATCTCAATAAAAAAGGACATAATTCCTAGTTTCAATGAAATTCATGCTATATGAAAAGACTGTTAGAAAAAAAGAATCTAAATGAAGAGGATTATAAAAGTGTAGCTGACATCTCTGATGTCCTCCGGCTTCGCCCGTAGCTGAAATACTTTGTTTTCTAATTTTTTATAAAAAATATTATTTAATTTTAGTTTAAAAATGTTTCAGCAGATTTAGACAAAATAATAATCATTTACAAAATTTAACAGAGATGTGGGGTTCTATCAAATTTAGTACGACGTTAAAAATTATAAACAACTACTTCATATCACACACTTGTAATTAGAACCCATTCTACATTTAGAACAAAATCAAAAATCATCAAATTGCATTGACTAGTTTCTTCCAAATTTAAACACTATTCAAACGCATTAACAAGATGGTGAATATCAATTTAGATATTCTACTGATAAAGTAAAAACATGGAAAATACTAACTTTTCTTCCTGGTTCTTACGAAGTTGAAACAATATCAAATGAAATTAAGAGACATTTAGGTATACCATTTAAAGATAAGAAACAATTACATTTGCAGTTGAAACTCGCAGTTAATAAATTTTCCTCTACTTTAGACAAAATCAGCAAGTTGATTTTTATCATGATGATCATTGTCAAAGCATTAGGATTTAATAAACAAACCTATAGTCAAGGTTATCCTTTAGGTGAGAAAGATTCCAAAAATAACTGAAATAAATTCAATTGTTGTACATTGTGACATTATTGAGGAAGGAATATAAAATGGTAAATTAATCAAATGTAATATTCATTTTTCCACAGCTTTAACTGTACCCATTGGTTATAGATTAAATGTAATTCCACAAACATTAATTTATTTTCCTATTACACGAAAAAACTATTAACAACATTGGCATTAGAATCACTGATGAAAAAGGACGAGAAATAAATTTTGAGGTGAAAGATTAGATAGATCTTTTGGTACGGGAGGTATAAAAACTCCCGTTCGAGAGGTATAAACTTTACTGCCCTACAATAGAGAAGTTTAATTTTTTATCATTTTTTCATGTATTAATCTTATTAATCTTATTATAGAAACAAAAAATAAACTTAATTAAAATTTTTATATTTTGTTTTTAAAAACACTAAATCAATAATGGATGAATTTAATTACTTTAAAAATGAAGTGAAAGGACTTTAAATAAAAAAAAACTTAGAATTTTAATCATCAACCAAATTTATCTAATAAAAGGTTTTTGTCAGTTATATTTGTGGAAGATCAGGAATGTTGGAAAAACATATCTAATTATTTAAAAATTTTAACGACTCCAAATTTTTGTGGTGATTATAACAATCTTATAATTTATTACAACAACGGCAGAACAACCCGTCTATCAATTTTTAAAATATGGATTTTGAAAAATAATCTTACAAAAACAGCAATTGCCTTCTCTATTCGAAGAATAACGAAAAATCTGAATATGAAGAAGAAATAAATTTATGTGGTGTGAAGAAGCAGCAAAAAATAATTCAGTTAGTTTGAATCCAATAAAAATAAGCATATAAAAATACAATTAATAGATGATAGTGGTAATATGCAAGATCTCTAGTAAACTAGATAAAACAATGAAACATTGTGGTAATTTTTGATGATTGTGTTAATGATAGAAATCAGTCAGATTCAAAGAAATTAAATTTTCACAAGAGGTAGACATAACAACTGTAGTGTATTTTTATTTGACACAAAGTATGTATTTCATTAGATGGAAGTGTTTTTAAAAAAAAAAATTTTTTTGTTAAAAAGAAAGAATGTCAAATAATATTTATACTATTTGAAATAAATGCAAGAAACTTAAGTGATATTGTTAAGAGATTTATGTATAAAGAGATAAAGATGAATTTGTTGGGAACAAAATCCGTGTAATAATGCCTTGGTCAAAAGGATTTATGGATTTATTCACAATTAATATATTGAATAAAAAAATTCATGAAAGAGTTATCGAACAATTGTTTACCGAGTAATAAAAATATACAAATATAATGTTTTAATATTTTATTTTTTTATTATCAGCTTTAATTTTGTCCTATTTTTTAAAATATAATATTCTGAATTTTGTGGTAAACATTGGTATACAGCAAAAACATTTTTACTGAAACAAATTATTTTTTTATTGCTTTTGTTGTTTGACATCTTTTTCCGTTTAAAATTTTCTCCGTATTAAGTTTTGTTTAATAAAATTTTTGGTCGTAATAAAGTTTTTAGCTCTTCTAAAAAAAATTTTATCATCACTAACAAAGTTTTACCATCACTAGAAATTTTAAACCATCCTTTCTTTATTTTTATCATCAACATTTGTTCTGTCCTGTGATTGAAATGATATTTGATTTACTTCATTAAGCTATTTGATCAAATTTTTCAAAATCTCATCTAACTACATAACATTATCATCACATACTCCTTTGAAAGTAGTAATGTAGTTTATCATATACTTCTTTAATATGTAAATGCTTAGTTTTTAATGATTTTCGTTTCTTAGTTATTAAAGATTTATCTAACATTGTAACAAGTGAAGTTGCAAAAACACCCGTACCTGTTAAAGCTGTAGCAAACTTCACTGGACATTACTAAAACAGCCTGAAGATATAACAATTGTTAACGTACCTAAACTTATTGGGGGGGGGGGGGGGGGGGGGGGGGATAAGAATATGACCAATTCCTTGTGTTACATTCTTAACTTTAGTCCCATCTCTTTCTTAATTTTTTATAATGCTTCTAATCTTAATAATAATTGGGATTCCTTAGCTTTCATATAACGTACTCTATCTTTGGGTGTTTTGCAATATCCATTTCATATGATAATGAAGGATATATTCTTGCGGTTTTCATTCCACTTTTGTTTCTTCCATTTTTAAAGAAATATTTTTAAACGGCGAAAGCCCATGAACCTTCGAGTTCGCTAGTCCACATGATATATTTTAAAAACCTGAAAGATGGAGATAAAATTCATGAATTTGAAATTCTCAACTTTTATAATTTTTGGTGTCCTAGAAAGAACGGTACATGAGTTAAGCGGAGGGTGAAAATCGAAAACCGAAGGTTCTAGGGGCTTTTACGCCCGATTGTAATTCTCAAATTTTGAGATTTTGAAAAATTTGAAAATTGGGTATTTTTAAAAACGCCCAAATCGGAGCGAAGCTCCTCTGGCTTTAGCCGATTTATGAATTTAGGTCTTCATAACCTGAAAAAGGGTTCAAATTCATGAATCGGCTTAAGCCAGAGGAGCTTCGCTCCGATTTATGTCGTTTTTAAAAATGTCATTTTTTGAAAAAATGGTACTTTTTGAATGGACTAAATTCATGTATTTAGGTCTTAAAAACCTGAAAAAGGGTTCAAATTCATGAATTTATGTCGTTTTTAAAGATACCAATTTTTTTGATTTTATGGTGTCCTGGAACGGTCTTTTGACCATTACTAAGGATTTGAATATAGAATAAATACCATTAACAAGAAAGTCCATCAGTAGGCACTAGGTGACATGCCACGTGCAATTCACGCGCAATTACGGAACACCCCAAACATCCGTGGTTAAAGACATTCTATTCTTCTACGCGCGTACATACGCGCTGCACTAAGCGTCAGAAATCACTTGATCTGATGCTGTTAAAACATGGGAATGTTTGTGAATACTCGCGGGCGAGCGTTTATAGTTTGTGCGTCGTCTGCGGTTGTCTGCGTTGCCGCTTGAACCGCTAAGCATGTTCTGTCTGCCCTGAGCATGAAATTGAGGTCCTATCACATTGTTTAGCCTCTGACATATAGACACATGAGACACAATGTCACGAGCAACGAAGGATGTTTAGGGTCATGTGTAATTGCGCGTAATTGAGCGTGGCATGTCACCTAGTGTTTTTTCCTGTATTTTCGACATGCTTACGGGCCTACCCTAACTGAACCCATGCTTACCCATGTCACGTAGTGGGTCTACTGTTTTCGCAAGCATGGTCTTCTCACTAATGGAATCGTTTTCAGATTTTCAGAGAACACTTCAATAACATGCACAAAGTCACCATTTGTACCGAAGTCATTATCAATGGCATCTTAGTCTTCGCCATTTGTAATTGTCAGATGACCAGCAGAATCTGCATCGGATGAATTGTTAGCACTATTTAATTCAAGTGTATCTAGTGTTTGCAGAGAGGTCAACCGTTTTGGCCTCCGGTTCTCAATGTGTGTGAGAAAATGAAGAATCATTCCTACAGGTAGATACGCATGCCCGCACTCCTGATTAGTTATCTATTTTTCTTGCGCAAAAGTAAGCAAGCAAATCGACAAGCGGCATTGTTCTGATTCATCTGCTCTTAAGGTTATTGTCATTGGCAAAATGTGACGAATACTCCAACAACTTTGTTGATGATGAGATGATGCTAGGATAGCTTGCTCAACCTATATAATGTCGAATAAGTGAATTGTCCGATACCTATGAAACCTACCGACAAATTTCAAACTATTTTCGTACAAAGGTTTGAATAAACCCTGTGTCATGAATATGATTCAAGTTGTGGAGTCAGGGTAAACCAAATGTTTGGTTGTGAAAAAAACGCAAGTTATGACAACTTACTAGTTATGCCACAACTTGAATCATTTTCGTCCAAAGTATACATGATAAAAGTTATTCATAGCATCTGAGTATCAAGGTCAGAAAATAAAAATTGCGTGAATGACAGATTAAACAATTTTGGATTTCACATTTTGTCAGAAGAAATGCCTATAAGGGTTAAGGGTCTCTTTAATGTTTTCGCTGAAGTATCTTCCCAAACTGATGTTTTACAGAAGTCTTACTTGAAACATTTTTGTTTTTCCATTGATGTTCCATCAGTTTTTTAATTTTGAAAAATACACTGTGAGTACGGCCTATTCTGTTGGTCATAGGTTGTCCACTGTTCGAATTATAATTTAATAATACATTTACTCTTTGAACGCAAGACGATTTCAGTAAATACGATATAGAATTTCCACTTACATATCTCGAATATGTAATTTCGAATCTAAATATTTAATCTCTCAACTTCATAGTAAACAAGAATTATTATGAGTTCAAACTTCGTTCAAAACATATTAGCGTCAATTATTGCTATTTGAATTACTTCATGGTTGATGGAATTTGCGTATTTAGTTGCAATGGCGTTTTTGCACATTTTAAATGCACTACTGTGTACATTAAAAGCAATTAAGGCAACCGCTATCCCACAACTTCTTCGATAATCCTCAGGTTTCAAATCTGCCTTGAGACGAAAATTGGCTTGTGTTTGAGGCATTCAACAACTGTGTGTCTTTCGACAAAAGCTGTCACGAGATACTTTTTTCCATCCACACATTGAATTCCTGAAGTAATTGATGTGTGGCAAAATATTCTATAGAATCCATGCACATAAGTCATGGACGTTTTTAAATCGCTAATGGATTAATTGCTTTGTAAACGCTATTCATCTGTCACTACAGCGATTATACTCGATAATGTTGCCTGCCACGAAGCTTTTCGATTTTCAATAATTAACCGCTTCGAAGAGAGAGTTTGAGAGCTCTAACGCAGCAGGGAAGTTTGAATGATGAATAATTTCCAAATATTAAGGAGAATATTATCATTAACCAAAGTGTGACTGCCTTTAGCATTACATAAAACAGAGATAAGATAATCTCGTCGGTTTTACAATCGAGTATCGAAATATATAAATTTTCAATTTATCGAGATAACGACTGAGGACTCTTCACGTCATAGGAAAAATGAGTTCGGAAATTGGCGGCGTGCTCGACTTCTTCTTCGGATGTATTCAATTAAACGTGCCAGAAATCTATTAAAAAAGACTTTCGATAGAGCAATCGAATTTTGACAGATATCTTCAAATAATATTTGCCATGAATTCTTTTAATGTGAAATTCCGGTGAACTCCTAAAATGGCGTAAATATATGCAGAAACGATATAGTGTTTAAAAGGCTTTGAGTTAAAGCAAACTTTACTGTCAATAACATTTCCGCGGTTTTGGTATTTTTGGGTATTCCACAAGTCAGCAATAATAGTTATTTACGCAACTAGTGCAAAATATCCATCTTTATTGCTTTCTTCGAGGTCAACATATCTATGCACGAGCCCGAAGGGCAAGGCCATAGAATGTTGATCGAGGAAAAAGCAAAAGATGGATATCTTTGCACGAGTTGTGTAGGTAATTTTATTTTTCACTGATATCATGACCATTATGACTAATCTAATTCTATGGTGAAATAATAAGCGGGTTTTATATAATTCAATCGCTTATATCTATATAGAAGTCTATAATTCAACCTGTGCAACAATGAAAATGCAGTAATTTGCTTTACAAGTGAAATAAAGTGACAGGATATCTACATTATAGCACGGTGAAAAATAAAACTCTTTAATGATTGTTTAGGAAAAATAGCTACTGATAGTTCTATGGCCGGAAACGTGTATTCCTAATGAAAATGTTCTTTGAAATAGAGTCCATCTATCCGGGACGGGAATTTCCAGGGAATTCGCGATAACTTTGAGTCTCGATTCCCCCGTTAAAATCTTTCGGGGAATTCCATGGAAATTTCGAGAAAATTAAGAATTATTAATTTTTTTTAAGATGTGGGCGCATCTGTACATTGGAAAAAGATTTCATCCAAAAAGTCAATCGTACAGCTACTACTCTCATTAAGAGAGGATATAACAGCGTAGATCTCAAGCAAAGTGCTGAGAAGCAGCTGCATAAGCATAGTGAAACTTTATTGAAATACGGATATTTTTCTGCTAAATAGCTTCTTAATAATTGTGCGTGCTTTCATTGATTTAATTTATTTCGAGGCTGCTTTCATATAGCAGGGCCCCGTTTGGGTGAGTTTGAGCGTTCAGGAGTAGGGCCGAAACGCGAATCCTTACCTAAGTTCCTGCTGATGACCTCAATTGTACATTTTTTCAATTAGGTAATCTGTTGTAGTTGTTATTTCCTTTAACCTGTAGGGAACGCCACATGGGTCCTTTTGAGGGATCAAATTCATTTCACTTATCGTTATCTTCTACTTCATCTTCTCCTCAATCAAAGCATTAAATTTCATTCTGACGCAATTGACACATGCAAGCATTTGAGCGACCAGACCTGCAGATTAAGGTTTGTCAATATAAGCAAATTCCGCAATTAGTACACTGCCCAACACACAGTGTGGCAGACAGGCAGAAGTTCTCGTGTAAGTTATCACTTTTTTTCTCACTCTACTTATATTTACACAGTCCTTTTTTCATTACCTACCATTTGAATATTATCAACATTTACATTTGTGTTTGATTCTTATTTTTCTCATTGGTTTTACTTACTGAATACCGCGAATTGTGATTTAATTCATTATTAATTGTGTTTAGCATAAGGTTAGCCCTTGCTAATTTTATTAAGTGTGAAGGACGATTCGTTGCATGGAAAATCCTCTTGCCTACAAATAAGAATTGTAGTTATTGCAGGCCTCCAATGTGAGAACTTAATATCTTTCGAAAGACTTTTGAATTTGTTCATGACCCTCAAATTTTGATTTATTTCACAAAAACATCACATATTGCCATATTTCATGCAAAATGGATTAGAGAAGTGCTTTTGGCATTGACGTCAATGTGAACGTGATCTGTTCCAGACTTGGAGCTTTAATTGCATTTGCATTATATCAAATACAAACACAAATAAATTAGAGGCATTTAAATACTTTTTGTACCTTGCACTTTGGTCTACAGTATTCTTCTGTATTCTTGAATTTCTTTAATATTGTCTTTCTATTAATTCATCTACATGTTAACATTTGAAAGAAATATATTGGCATTTGATCTTCCAAAAATACATACATGCATTCGTTCCCAACTTGGTTTCTGTTGGTCAGGTCGAGCCTGAGTGAGGTCGACGACTGATCTCCTCAACTTGTCATTTTCGACAATTTCGAAGGTGATAATGACCATGCAAAATAATAGTGATATTATTAATGAAAAAGGATATGGCCCTGAAAAATCGCGGGATAATGTCCAATGAAGCTGATGAAATGATTGACAAAACACAGCTCATTTGCATGCACACGTGCCAAGGCGTGACAAAGCAGGGCTGGGCGCGAATCCAAAATTCAAGGATTCGTCTATTCGGTGGATTCTCGCGATTCCATAATACTACAGAATATAATGAATATCACTTTGAGATTTAATGGTACCTATTTGCTTGAAGCACTGATTGGTCACTGACACGTTTTATATTATAACGTAAAAACAGGTTTTCTATAGTGTTAAGATCACCTCACCTGTGGTCGTGTGAACCATGCTCATAAGCGTACGGGCAAAATTTTCTAGGGGGGCTGAGTCCTTGTGCCCGAAAATTACATAAGTTGACGCCCGAAAAATTGGCATGATCACGAAGATCTAGTTTCTACACTTACCGCAGAACTCCGCGAAAGTAAAAACGCGACAATTTATACTATCAATGTAATAAAATTTTGCAAATGTTTTTATCAAAGATAGTACAACGCTGTCTACTTATCCGTAGACGAATTGGAAAATTTCAGAAGTTCTAGTGTAACTAGGTAAGTTTTAATTGTTCTCTAACATAACAGAAATATCGGGCGATATTATCAAAAGAACTGACATCTCCGATTTTTGCGACTGGCAAATGTATCAATGATTCTGGAGATGTCGGTTTCAATCACTGCGTTTGCATACGATCGCTCAACATTTATAAGTGCCAGGTGACTGAGCCGATCTTGTCCCATCGTTCTTCGAAGATAAGTCTTTATTCTTCTGAGGGCACTAAACGACCGCTCAGTGGAACAGGAGGTTGCTGGAATAGCACATAGTATTTTCACCACCTGTGCGAATTCCGGTACAAAGTCAATTAAGTGGTGATCATCTAAATTCCACAGTACGTCTGTGGCATTGGAGCACTGTATGTTATTGTTCGATTTGTAATTATTGTATATCTCATGTTCGGCAAAGAGTATGTCTTTATCCAATCCTTAGTATTTAGCAACTAAATCGAAGTTACTCAAAGTTACTCAAAGCACTCCCTCTGTCCTCAATTATGACCGGTGGACTGCCCGGATTTCGGGCATATCGTCTCGCCTAATCGGAAAAAAATCGTATTTTTGTTTGCTTTGACCATAAAACGCGATTTCTTAAGTTTATTCACCGCTGCCAAAAATTTGGCAACTGCCCGAATGTTTTTGCCCGAGTCCTTGTGGGGGGGCTGCAGCCCCACAGCCCCCCCGGCCCGTACACCTATGACCATGCGTATTGCGTAATGAAAACTTAACCACCGACTTCATTTTCGATAGATTTGTTATGGAATTCTATGTAGTTCGTATAGGACACATCAAAAACATATCTCAGTATTAAATGTCTATTCTATAGTGGTTGCCGTTAACTTGAAAGAGCAAGTTGTCTTCTTGGTAAAAACAAGTTTATGGCTAAGATCAGTCGTATAATCATATTAAAAACAATGTGTACAGGCCCGACGTTTCACGCCGTTAAAATACAAATACAACAACAACGAGTGTACGTTGATCTCAACACCGTGATCTAACTTGATTTGTTCGTATATTGCAAACACCGATGCCAGTATTGTATGAAAAGTGCTTGCAGACTTAACTCAATCAATCAGGCAATTCATTTCACTGTTAGAAGACATCCAATAGATATTGTTTTCGGGATGTCAATGAAGGCCTACACTTGAAATCAGATAAACCGAATGTTCTCAAGATGAAATAAAAGTCTAAGAGAAACAAGATTGTTTTGATTCACTTAGAATCTAAGATTTGTGTCCTCAGTTCGGATTCGTTCAGGTGGATTCGAATATTCGCGCCCAACCCTCGTGGCAAGATGAATGCATTAAGGACAATAAGGATTAAGGACATAATACATACGGACATAGCTTGCGCTTCCAAATACCGCCTCTAATTCATAAAGTACTTCTTCTTCACGTGCATCTTGAACATATCTTGTGCATAATTATTACAGACAAATTTGAAAACGTGGAGGATATGGTCTATAATTCCCTGAAGCAGTCAAATAAAGAATTCATTCATTGGAAGTTCAGCGCACTGGATTGCTCGTTCTCCGAGTTGAGGCGCTTAGATGTTATGATGTCGAAATCTCACGGTGCAGATACTCTTCACAAAAGTTGGAGAAGAAAAAGCAAAATGCAATCATTACAAGAAAATACTTTGCACGATGGATCAGCCACAAACGACACTGTCATCAGAACATGAAATTCTGTGTGATCACTTCATTGACATGGAGGATGAAGCATGGTCACCGAATTCTGTCATTGTGCAGAAACAGCCATTCAGATAATCTGTTTTTTTAGACTTTACTACATTCTGTCACAAGGTCTTATTATAAATTGCATAGTTTATGATCTCAAACTCAAAACGTTCTGGAAACAATTCCCGGGGAAATTGGTACGATTTCCCGAATCACGTGATTTCCTGAAAACCTATTTCCCTTTTAAGCCTACACTCTTTGAGCGTGTTCATCGACACACCTTGTTTGAAAATAATTGCAATAGATTAAGTAAGAAATAATCCCACATATTTCAGGAGATACGCTCAAAGCCTACGAGTATCAAAAGCTATTTTTCCCAGCCGAAGGGGCCTATATCAACACATGGATGCGAAGGCAATGTCTGTTAGTGCTTAAATCGAAATGAAGTCTATCACCCATTAAATTCCATCATCATAATTAAGCCGAAGGGGATGCGATTCTGCTACAGAATGATGCAAAATTATATTCGCTTCATATAGCCTAGAAGATGTGAAATAATTTCATTTCAGTTGCTTCAACATGTAAGGAAGAGGAACAAGTACTTGCACGTAATATTTATTACTAAGAACTACCTACACGTAGGCCTACTTCATCAATTTTGCCTTTGCAACTAGCGATCACGAAAATTGATTAAGAAATAAATGAATGCAATATATGAAAATATATAAGTAGGAGATAAAATGATTAAATGTTATTTAATTATGTAATTTAATTATTAATTATATCTATATTATGTATTACATATATATTATATTATAGATTTCATTATATTTTATATTATAATTATTAATATCAATCATTAATTATCAATTTACTTTAATTATCTAATTTTATTAATGACATCATAGAATAAAAATATTTACATCCTTAGATACATAGAGATGTATAACATTTTATACAATTTTCTTGGCATTGTGCTAAAAACAAGCGGGTCACTCCTTCTCTTTATTTGCCTTCGTAAAGTTATGTACAATAAAATTGAGTAAGTAAAACCACGGCACATCAAAAGGTAGGAGCTTGAACAGACCTTGAACGGTGCCACCTTTTGATGTGTCTGTGACACGAAGCGCCGTGGTTTTACCTACTCAATTTTATTGTGTATAACTTCACGAAGGCAAATATAGAGAAGGAATGACCCGCTTGTTTTTAGCACAATGCCAAGAAAATTGAATTACCTTCTGTTCCTAGCCTTCAACATCATTTTTATACAAGTACAACAACTGCACATGTATACACGTAATATTGATTGTATAGTATGATAACAATGTGATAAATAATACATATAATATCGACCAGTCATCTGTCAACTAAAGTTCCTTGCTGTGATTTTTATAACAAGATGAAGACATGTCACAAATGTAGCTTTGCAACTTTTTCCTAAACAATTTTTCAAAGGATTCATGCATTGCCCCCAAATTTTAACATAATACAAAAGAGTTAAAAGAAACGTTTTGACCCCAGAATCATTTCTAAAGACTAAACGTTGTTAGAGTTTCAACCATTTGAAGAAGGCTTCATCTGTGAAGAACGCTTCTTCCCCCTGAATTTAAACAATATGCCTACTCGTAATTGTGGTCTTTTTTGGTCACCGGAAGGCATTGTCTTTGTCAAATAAATCAATGATGTTGCTGATACTTCTGTGCGATTAAATGTCTTGTTGGCGTTCCTTTTCAGTTATTAATTGTTGACATTTTTTCGAATTTAAACGGAACTTTATAAATTTATGACGAAGACGCATGGCTCTCTTCAGATGCTCATCATTCAAAACTTCAGAAAATGTGTCCAAGAATGAAATGAATGTGAAATATTTATTGAGATTGCAAAAACTGATAGAGATGAGGTTATCAGCAGGAGCTCTGCTAGGATTAGTGTTAGGGGTCTTGATCATTATGAAATGCTCCGTTTTTCGTCCATCCTGTGACGTAGCAAGCGATCTCTCCTGCCCTTTGATGCAATTGTCCCATAGGAATCCTATATGAGAATTCCCATCAGATCGTCACATCAACTCTACAAAGTGTCTTCCAATAAGATTATAGTGACGACTATAAGGCATCCCAAATGTTTTCAAGTGAGGATCATATTAAATTGAAATTCATGAAATTCAATCTCTAAGACGATGATGGAATAGGAATCGAACTGGTCGCCGGTCCGGCCACAAATTAGACGACAGGACGGCTACTCATTACTCGCCACACCAGTCTAACGGCCAACGTTGACCAAATGATTTCTGACGATTTAAACCTCATGAGCAGTCGGTTACACAGACGGCGGCCGCACCGAAATTCGCGACAGAGTGAGTGAATTCGCCGTGTAACTGTTTGAGAATTATTTTCATCACATAGACGATAGGGCGCGATGAAGTGTTGCCTGAATTTTTCCTTCTGAGTGTTTCCTTTAATATCATCTATTCTTTTTTGTTACTTCTACTTTTACATGAATGTTAGTATTATGTGCTAGTGAAGATATTTCACGTAGATGATTATTGCAACTGGGAAGGACTGTTGCCAAAAACTGTTCAGCGCTATTGAATGAGTTTTCATCAGAAATGCGACGTTTTGCGATTTTTGTTGATGTAAAATGGAACTTTCAATAAAACTATTCTGAATCATCATCGATTTTTCCTTGGTTACAAATTTCAGCGTATTGAAAGTATTCATTGATGTTTGCATTCATCACAGACTAAGTTGTCTATCAACCTGAACATTCTGTTGGACATTTTGAGAGCTTCGAGAAAAAAATATGGATGGTGAGTGACAATGGCGGCCAGTCTGTCCATATGGTCGCCTGGGGCGCAGCCCTCCACCAGAAAATACATCAAACAAGAGATCATCATCAAATTATAACTTTGACATGTTCACTGAGCGGTCAATGGCTCAATCCGTCGTAAATCAAGGATGCCCAATCACATCAATCCAATCGACGTTTCAAGGGACTCTGATGTCACCATCCCTCTGACTCGCGGATGGGCACTCAGCTAATGCGTCTCGCGTCATATAGTTGCATACATCGAACATTTTTAGTATCATTACATGCGTAAGTCGAGCAATGATGGAGCGTTCTCAATCAGTCCCTCCTGTACAGTTTCGCGCATTCTGATTGGTTGGTGTAGCGTCGTGTATTGGGAAGTCAAGCCTGCGTTATTCTGCTGTACTAAACAAGCCCATCTATTATACAAAGTCTTGTACGCACAGGCGTGTTCGATCACTATTCATTGCATGTCTCTCATATTACATACACTGTTGACCAAAGGTCCGCACTGAAGGTGCAAAAGATTCCGCATCCATAAGTCCGAAGAGTCAGTATATGCGGACCATGTGGTGTGTATTTAGCATGGGTTCGACGTATTACTATGGAATCCATTTTGAAGGTCCAAAGGGGTCCATGTACTGCCTAATAGGATAAAGTGATTTAAAGATTTATAGGCCGGTTAAATGATCATATTTTCTACTTACCGTCAGACCCATCCAGAATACGGACTGCATTCGGACCTATATTTGTGCCATTTAAATACGGACATTATCCAGATTTTATACAGACCCCTTCAGTGGTGATGTCACAAGAACTGGATTTCACAAGCAGTTAATGAAATGCCAATCTATGATCTAAACGTGGACATGCTTTAGTCAGACAATAGAGAGTCCAGCATTTACATTGCAAGAATTAAGCACAATTAAGAATTACGTAGTGAACAAGTGCACAATAGCTCAGCAAATGACAAGTCATAGCTTTCTATATACAGGACCTGGTGACATAGAAATTTTGCATGAAAATGATAATGAATAAGTCAGAATTGATTTGGTTTAAGCAATCGGACAGCATTGCTGGGCAACTCAAAACAAGTCACGGGAGAGCAAAAGCGAAAAGTCATTATTAATGGACACGCTTGCGTTGCTTAATGTCACACTTAATTGCTGAGCACAGAAGTGCATATAGGGCCTAAATATATTGAAAATTATATATCATAACAAAAAGAATTAGCTTAGATAATTCTAATTATTAGCTTGAATCTAGAAGTTTCGACACTGTCACACTTGAGCTGACCTCCACGAGCCGTCAGTGTTGGTTAATATGGGACACTATTATGGTTCGAGAAGGCATCAGACATTTTCCTGTAGCTTTGATAAAGCCAATTCGAAATTTTCCCTTACTTTCAACATTGTTGATTCATACATCAAATTGCAATATATTTTTATACTTCCAGAACATCTTTCGTTCAAGGTCAAACTATGACGTATTCAATTGCTAGTTAACTACAATTTTGTTAGAAAGAGAAGAATGTTAAACTTTAATTCTTCAGTCATTATATTTTGGATAATGGACTCAAATTACTGTTTTTTGCTATTAAGAAGTACAGGAGCAGCACGGGTGACCGTGTGGGCAATCGGCATGTGTCGCAGCTTCAAAGGTTAAGTGTTCTGTTACATACTGGCACATGAAGTTCACTCGATGCAACATGTTCGTAAAGGAAACTTTGAAAAGCGCTTTCATCAGCACAGCAGCCTTTCATTAAATTAATTCACTTCCTGTCGATGATTATTAGATCACTTTGTTATCCCAAATATTGGTCATGGTTTGTCCGCAGTGAACCTGCAATGACTTGTGAATTGAAAGCAATGCTTGCATGTCAAGTTTGTTGTTGAATAAACATTAATGAACGACGGCTAATTAATTACAGGACAAACAGACCTCTCCCTTGCCGAGGGCTTGTGCGACGCTGACACGATGAGACTTCATTGGAATGTTGTAGGGCTTTTAATTACTGCGGGGACACTGTCCCTACAACACATGACATACTTGGGGTTCGACCACACGACAACAATATGACAGGGTCGGAAAATTAACTTGCAAGCCACGAAGACCACAAGGCGGAATAATCAATATACTACCTTCTCCCTTGATGACGTTCTTTCATGTAGGCTACATTATAATATCAATCAAAATTGCTTCATAATGTCGCTTAAGCTTGCTCTCGGGTTTGGTGCTCTGGGACAATGGTCAAGTGATACATTTTGAAATTCCCCTTTATACTTTTAAGATTTTACGCACTACTTGCAATCGCTTATGCAGTGTACAGAAAGGAAGAGCGCGTGCTTTCATTCACGGTTATAGATATGTCAAAAAAAGCTCAAAATATCAGGAGCATCCTCTTCGCAAAAAGCAGTTAGATCGGGATGCGTCTCTTAAACATAGTGCAGCCTGAAAAAACAACTTGTGGTTCAAGAGCGCTGAGCAGTGGAAATTATTAACTAAGCAAAAAAAATGATTTCATTCTCGTTTGTCTGAAGAATGAATGTCAGTTGAAGCAAAATCGAAATAGGTATTTAGTGTGAACATGGTTGGTGGACGTGCCACTACCTGCCACTGAAAGAGCATAACATCATAATCAAAGAAGCTGAACATAATTAACTTTGAAAGATACGAATGTGTCGACATTACTATTCAGATTCATGAAATGACGCTTTATGAATCATACGGTCATCATGTCACAGAAAATTGAAATAATTGCATGACCTCACCCACGAAGCACAACAATTCAGACAATTGGATCTGAACTTTTTTCCGAAGACTTGCAAGGGCTTGCATTATCATGTAGTTCAGGAAATTACCTATATCATCAGCTTAATTAGGATGCTTGTTGGCAAAAATTCATTTCATTGATCCAGCCTGTTTCATAATACTTATAAAGTGGCGTCATGTCGGCAGTATAAACACAAGAATTACACTTTGCGAAAATTGAACTCTCAAATAATGTTTTAGACCGCAGGAACGTAATCAACGCAAAAAACTGAACATTTCATATAAAATTTTCATTGTATACAGATACTTTTTGAGTCTACACTATGGGAGGGTGGGGCACATTGAACAAGTCCTTTCTCCGAGCCTTTAAATAGTGGAGACTTTATGCTTTAAGACATTGTTTATTCACTAGGTGACATGCCACGCGTATTACACGCGTAATTACGGAGCACCCCAAACATCCGTGGTTAAAGTCATTCTATTCCTCTACGCGCTGCACCAAGTCAGAAATCACTTGATCTGATGCTAGCGTTGGAACATTGAGAATGTTTATGAATACGCGCGGGCGAGCGATTATAGTTTGCACGTCGTCTACAGTTGTCTGCGTTGCCGCTTGAACCACGGATGAACCGCTAAGCATGTTCTGTCTTCCCTGAGCAAGAAATTGAGATCCTATCACATTGTTTAGCCTCTGATACATGCAGACACATGAGACGCAAAGTCTATATAACAGGACTGCCGACAGATGTTGCAGCAATGTCAGGCATAGCCACGGATGTTTAGGGTCATGTGTAATTGAGCGTGAATTACGCGTTTCCAGCATAATGTATGCAATACCAGCATTTCGTATGGGCCTTATAGGCTACATCGACATCTTTTTATAAATCAGTGTTTTTTTCGTACTTTCCCGAACTCTGTTTGGGGTGCTCCGTAATTACGCGTGGCAATGTCACCTAGTGATCGCAGCCTGTAAACTCACAAATTAATCTTCTTCGTGCAACATTTATCAAATCAAGCCATCAATTGCAGTTTCAGGCTGCTATAAGTCGACAATGATAGACGGTGTTAAAAGTTGAGGAAAATGTTGGATGGGACGAAAACAAAGAAGCTAAAAATAAACCTGTCAAACAGGCAATCAAGTAGCTTATTTCGACCGATTCTAAGACGAATTCCATCTAACTGAATACAGCTACATGCAGTTGTATAGCATTTTGTAATTGCATTTATTGTATGTCTCAAACTTTATCTTCACATAGATATGATTAAAGCAGATGTTACAACTGCGATCCATTACGAAATTATTTTCCTTCGATGAAGGATGCACAAAGTTTTTAACTCGATATTGTTTCCTAATTTTCTTCATTAAGTCTACAAAGACAAACTTTGATGAATGAGCATCGGAACTCAGAACTGTTCGCCCAAGAGGTTAGCACAAAAAGACATTGAATGCAAGGACGGGATTATATTTAGAAAAATATTTTACAGTAAGAAAAATGCGTCTTTCAATCATCCTCGTCGTCTTTCATGCCTTGGAAGACTTCTGTTGGGACTCGCTGAGGTTCCAATGCGATGATCTCTGTGGAAAAAGAGATATATGTTTCAGTAAAATGTTCAAGATGAAAAAGGCGAAATTCATCCAATAGTTGAAAACATATTTATGGTAACCAGAGTACAGGGCCAGATTATTTAAACTTATTAGCCATTTCGAAAGAGAGGGAAGAGAAGATGAGAGGACTGCATGACATAAGATCTGCAGAACACAGCAGTGAAAGAAGAACATGCGTTGGACAGAGTCCAGTGGAGGAAGAAAATCTGCACCGGTGACCCCACATGAAGTGGGAAGAGAGTCAACAGAAGAAGAAACCATTTCAATGCAGTTGTACATTATGCCGGAACAATCAATTATCACATTTCAATATTCGTCCAACACCGGCGCTGTGGCCTTGTGGTAGAGTGTTCGCTCTGCGTCCGGGAGACCTTGGTTCGAACCTTGGTCGGGTCAAACCTAAGACTTTTAAAAATAGGTGCACTCAGCGTTCTTGCTAAACACTCAGCACAAAAAGAATGAGAGTGGGATAAATAGAACTCGGCCACATGGAAGAGCGGTGTTTCACCGAATGTGCTTCCGAGTATAAACAAGTAACATTTATTTTTATTTTATTTTTTAAAAACACGAGGAGAAAGGGACGATCAATCGTGGAGTGAATAAGTGAGTGAGCATTCAAGATGTGTCCCTGTTTTCAAGTAAAGCACATCAATAATCTTCATAGCCCTATTTACATAACCACCCTATTAAATGCAATGTTTGATTATAATATTGTGTGTATATGCAATCATATTCGTAAATAAACGCATTCATAATTCGAAATATGCAAACAGAACTTATTCTAACAAAAATCATTGTGTAGTATTGAGTCATAAATGGTTACAGTCGCTAGAATCATAGCTTCAACTTATTGTGGACTGAATTTTCTTTCTTCAGTATAGTGCAACTCATTTGCATGTATTGTTAGTAAGTGCACGCATGTGTTCAACAAACGTTTCAATTATTTCAATTGCTTCGACCAATATTGAAAGATCTTGATTTTTATTGATTTCATTTACGTTATCTATTAATTTTTATAATTATTAAAAATTATTATAATTTTATTATTAAATATTTAATTCATTAAATATTTAATTATAATTTAAATTTAAATAATATTATAATTATGATATAAAATTTAACTATAATTAATAATTAAATATTTTATTTTGTTTATATAATATAAATTATTAATTATTAATATAATTTTCTTAGTCAGTCATCATTAAGATGCTATTGGTGCTATGTAACCCAACACTATCTGTTTGTAACCCAATACTACCATAACTCAACCCTCCTTTGATATTCATTTTGTATACTCAATCTATATGTCATTATGACTTTTGTACATCGACGTCGGTGTGAATTTTGAATCTTATACTGAACATATTAATGTTCCTTCCTTTTATACCTGAAGATAGTTAACGGATGCTACCAGAAATTAATTGTAACAGATAACGTAAATAAAATCAATAAAAATCAAGATATTTCAATATTGGCTCTTCCCAATTCAACTCAAAATATGACAAATAGCCAAAACAATCTATTTAAAATGCTTCAACCAAGATAGTAAAAAAGGTATATGCATTATATTCTCTCAAATTTATATTTTTTCCCGAAATTTAGCCATTCCAAAGTAGTTTTTGGAGGTATGACCAAGAGTTGTGCCTAGAAAACTCGTCACCTTCTGCTGGCTTTCTCAAGAGGACCCCGAGAATACAAACATGACTCGTGGCTACATCGCTTGTGATTTGACAAAGAAAACAGTAATTCAATCCCAAGCCCCACCTCCCCAAACGTCCGAAGTAAAATAAACCTGGAGAGGATCAATGATTGCGGAACGGGGAGAGTAAATCCGAGTCATGCAACAATTGAACTCTTAAAAGACTTAACAGCAGATGTTGTTTTCTTCTTTCATCAGCAGAATACTGATACAACATTTTCGACTTAATCCATGGTGGACAATTCATTCATCGATGTACATAGTAAGTGGCGGATTAGAAGAAGATCTTTCCTCGCAGATAATTAATGGACATTGGATTATTCTGTATCGGATTTCATTTCCTTAGTCTGCACTTCATGTGTTGAGCGTGATCTTGAATTTGATGATGAAATAACAAAGACTGTACTTTAAAGAAGCATCACAAGACGTCAGTCAGAAATTGGCTGTCCACAAGACACTATAATGACACTACGGTGTGAAGAGGTGTCGAGAACAAAGTTAATTTCCCCTTTAAATGATTTAATGGAATATTAAGGACAGACGCGAAGGAGGAGATGATTCTCTTGCACTTTATTGAAATTCAGAACAAATGCAGACGCCAAATAAGAGAAGTTTGACCAAAGATAGTGCACAGATGCTACAAACTGAAGGGAAACAATTTGATGAGTTTTCAATCATTTTAAATCAACATGAAATTCAATAAAAAGGTTAATTCCCTCAATTAGATTGGAGACATTTCCAAATGTAACACTGCAACAAAAATATCATCATATCGCATGACATGCGCAATTCGAGAGGTGGGAGTCGTTGGAATCGATGAGATGGGCCAAGCGAACATGGAAGCTGCAAGTCGATTGAGCTGCACTTACGTGAGTAAGTGACCGTGAGGGTGTGCACCACAGGCAGGCAGAGATTGCGCTGAAGGACGGTTGGATGCGGGAATGCTATACTAGACCGTGAGGGTGTGCACCCCAGGCAGGCAGAGATTGCGCTGAAGGACGATCGGTGCGGGAATGCTATACTAGACCGTGAGGGTGTGCACCCCAGGCATGCAGAGATTGCGCTGAAGGACGGTTGGGTGCGGGAGTGCTGTACTAGACCGTGAGGGTGTGCACCACAGGCAGGCGGAGATTGCGCTGAAGGACGGTCGGTGCGGGAGTGCTGTACTAGACCGTGAGGACGGGCACCCCAGCCAGGCAGAGATTGCGCTGAAGGACGGTTGGGTGCGGGAATGCTATACTAGACCGTGATGGTGTGCACCGCAGGCAGCCAGAGATTGCGCTGAAGGACGGTTGGGTGCGGGAGTGCTGTACTAGACCGTGATGGTGTGCACCCCAGGCAGCCAGAGATTGCGCTGAAGGACGGTTGGGTGCGGGAGTGCTGTACTAGACCGTGATGGTGTGCACCTCAGGCAGGCAGAGATTGCGCTGAAGGACGGTTGGGTGCGGGAGTGCTGTACTAGACCGTGAGGGTGTGCACCACAGGCAGGCGGAGATTGCGCTGAAGGACGGTCGGTGCGGGAGTGCTGTACTAGACCGTGAGGACGGGCACCCCAGCCAGGCAGAGATTGCGCTGAAGGACGGTTGGGTGCGGGAATGCTATACTAGACCGTGATGGTGTGCACCGCAGGCAGCCAGAGATTGCGCTGAAGGACGGTTGGGTGCGGGAGTGCTGTACTAGACCGTGATGGTGTGCACCCCAGCCAGGCAGAGATTGCGCTGAAGGACGGTTGGGTGCGGGAGTGCTGCACTAGACCGTGATGGTGTGCACCGCAGGCAGGCAGAGATTGCGCTGAAGGACGGTTGGGTGCGGGAGTGCTGTACTAGACCGTGATGGTGTGCACCCCAGGCAGCCAGAGATTGCGCTGAAGGACGGTTGTGTGCGGGAGTGCTGTACTAGACCGTGAGGGTGTGCACCACAGGCAGCCAGAGATTGCGCTGAAGGACGGTTGTGTGCGGGAGTGCTGTACTAGACCGTGAGGGTGTGCACCACAGGCAGGCAGAGATTGCGCTGAAGGACGGTTGGGTGCGGGAATGCTATACTAGACCATGAGGGTGTGCACCGCAGGCAGCCAGAGATTGCGCTGAAGGACGATAGGTGCGGGAGTGCTGTACTAGACCATGAGGGTGTGCACCTCAGGCAGCCAGAGATTGCGCTGAAGGACGGTTGGGTGCGGGAGTGCTGTACTAGACCGTGAGGGTGTGCACCTCAGGCAGCCAGAGATTGCGCTGAAGGACGGTTGGGTGCGGGAATGCTATACTAGACCATGAGGGTGTGCACCGCAGGCAGCCAGAGATTGCGCTGAAGGACGATCGGTGCGGGAGTGATGTACTAGACCGTGAGGGTGTGCACCCCAACAGGCAGGCAGAGATTGCGCTGAAGGACGGTTGGGTGCGGGAGTGCTGTACTAGACCATGAGGGTGTGCACCCCAGGCAGCCAGAGATTGCGCTGAAGGACGGTTGGGTGCGGGAATGCTATACTAGACCATGAGGGTGTGCACCCCAGCCAGGCAGAGATTGCGCTGAAGGACGGTTGGGTGCGGGAGTGCTGTACTAGACCATGAGGGTGTGCACCCCAGCCAGGCAGAGATTGCGCTGAAGGACGGTTGGGTGCGGGAGTGCTGTACTAGACCATGAGGGTGTGCACCGCAGGCAGGCAGAGATTGCGCTGAAGGACGATCGGTGCGGGAGTGCTGTACTAGACCGTGAGGGTGTGCACCGCAGGCAGCCAGAGATTGCGCTGAAGGACGGTTGGGTGCGGGAGTGCTGTACTAGACCATGAGGGTGTGCACCCCAGCCAGGCAGAGATTGCGCTGAAGGACGGTTGGGTGCGGGAGTGCTGTACTAGACCGTGAGGGTGTGCACCTCAGGCAGCCAGAGATTGCGCTGAAGGACGGTTGGGTGCGGGAGTGCTGTACTAGACCATGAGGGTGTGCACCGCAGGCAGCCAGAGATTGCGCTGAAGGACGGTCGGTGCGGGAGTGATGTACTAGACCATGAGGGTGTGCACCGCAGGCAGCCAGAGATTGCGCTGAAGGACGGTTGGGTGCGGGAGTGCTGTACTAGACCATGAGGGTGTGCACCGCAGGCAGCCAGAGATTGCGCTGAAGGACGGTTGGGTGCGGGAATGCTATACTAGACCATGAGGGTGTGCACCCCAGGCAGCCAGAGATTGCGCTGAAGGACGGTTGGGTGCGGGAGTGCTATACTAGACCATGAGGGTGTGCACCCCAGCCAGGCAGAGATTGCGCTGAAGGACGGTTGGGTGCGGGAGTGCTGTACTAGACCGTGAGGGTGTGCACCCCAGGCAGCCAGAGATTGCGCTGAAGGACGGTTGGGTGCGGGAGTGCTGTACTAGACCATGAGGGTGTGCACCGCAGGCAGCCAGAGATTGCGCTGAAGGACGGTTGGGTGCGGGAATGCTATACTAGACCATGATGGTATGCACCTCAGGCAGGCAGAGATTGCGCTGAAGGACGGTTGGGTGCGGGAGTGCTGTACTAGACCGTGAGGGTGTGCACCCCAGGCATGCAGAGATTGCGCTGAAGGACGGTTGGGTGCGGTAGCACAGTACTAGACCGTGAGGGTGTGCACCCCAGGCATGCAGAGATTGCGCTGAAGGACGGTTGGGTGCGGGAGTGCTGTACTAGACCGTGAGGGTGTGCACCGCAGGCAGGCAGAGATTGCGCTGAAGGACGGTTGGGTGCGGGAGTGCTGTACTAGACCGTGAGGGTGTGCACCGCAGGCAGCCAGAGATTGCGCTGAAGGACGGTCGGTGCGGGAGTGATGTACTAGACCGTGAGGGTGTGCACCGCAGGCAGCCAGAGATTGCGCTGAAGGACGGTCGGTGCGGGAGTGATGTACTAGACCGTGATGGTGTGCACCGCAGGCAGGCAGAGATTGCGCTGAAGGACGGTCGGTGCGGGAGTGATGTACTAGACCGTGAGGGCGGGCACCCCAGGCATGCAGAGATTGCGCTGAAGGACGGTTGGGTGCGGGAATGCTGTACTAGACCGTGAGGGTGTGCACCACAGGCATGCAGAGATTGCGCTGAAGGACGGTTGGGTGCGGGAGCACTCAGGATAGATAAGATGTTCTACGTGTTCGTCATACCAACCACTTATTTCACCTTTAATGATAAAAGAAAATTTCTATTACTTATACTGCTAGACAAAGTAATGTCTGTTCCAGGTGCCTTCGTTTAGCGGTCAGTTACTATAGTGTAGACACGATGTAAAAAAGCAAGCTAAGTTCA
Source organism: Prostheceraeus crozeri (assembly GCA_907163375.1). Classification (NCBI taxonomy): domain Eukaryota; kingdom Metazoa; phylum Platyhelminthes; order Polycladida; family Euryleptidae; genus Prostheceraeus; species Prostheceraeus crozeri. Next base: position 24,557 of record CAJQUW010011477.1, read on the forward strand.
TCACTAAAACATCTTGATATAACCCATATATAGCATTCAACATTTCGTACAGTACCTTTGTTTTATCAAAGACTCTCCAGATTAAACGTCAAAAATGTATACCTAGTTGACACTTACTGCGAATTGGCTCCTATATAATTATTGGCTGTCAATCTTTCTGATTCACCAAAATTCTATGAGTACACGTAACGTCAATCATTTTTTCTTACATTTTGGTAATAAATTTCTGGGAGAGATAATTCAGTCTCTTTCTGATATGGCCTATGGAAACCTTCCGTGTGCGGCAATAAATCTTATCATTTCGCAGGCAGCGTGATATCCATCAAGTTATATAAGGTCGATATAAAAGTGTTTATAAATGCACATTAAGTTTACATAGTTGATGGGAGGATCGCCTTCTGGCAACTGATCAAAATTCAGCTTCACGAGCAAACTAAAATGAACTCACTGTATGATGAGCATCATCAAATTATGCTCTCTATATCAATGCGTGTGAGAAGGCTCATGAACTATCACAAAGTACCATAAATGACTTTTCCCATTGGCCTTCGCTGCACGTGACGCCTGCAGAAAGTGGTGCGCATCACAGCTGACGTCATCACGAGCATTAGACAAGCGGATATCTCGTAAGGCAAATCGTTGCAGAGTTCCGGATACGGACAGAAGTGACAGTTGATGCATAAACTTGCTTTTAAGACAATAAAATCATGAACGAATTTTGCCCGGAGTACACCTTTAACATCTTTCTGTTCTTTTATGTCCAATCAACGGATCTTCTCTCTGTCTTCTCAACTAACTTTGGAGGCTAGATTGGCTTTTAATGTTTATCAATATCGAGCGAAATCTTATCACAAAGTAATAACGACAATTTTCCGTTTTTCATTTACTAGTGGAAAGAATTCGTACAATGCCTGTAGGAATCCTGTTGATTACAATGACATTCATCCATAATAAATTTCCCGCTACATACCCACAATACCGCTCTGTCTGCAACGTGAATGCGCTTCTGTTGAGCTGGGGAGAGGACGACTAAAAGCCCTTTCCCGTGACTGCTATCTGAACTCGACATCAAAGCTGTATTTCTTGAAACGTCTAAATCGTATCCTCCACTGAGGCAATACTTCCCTTATCGCCCACGGACGGTCGTCATCACACCCTTTCGATAAGAGTGAAGTGACACCTTGATCCTGCTTCCTTCTACGTCTTCTCACTTGCAGAGATGACATTTGCAAAGCTGTTCTAGTCCTCTTCAAATGCTATGCCCAGCGGGTTTCTCTGACTATGCTGATCATAGAAATATACATGTCAATTATCAATGATCTCTTCATGGAAAAAGGGTCAATATCTATGCACTCTCTTCATATACATAGAATGCGAATACGCGGTTCTATTGCAGAAAATCATAGACATACTGCCTAGACCCATATTATTTCCTCTCATACATGTACATTGGAGTAGCGATATTCAAAAATGAACATAAACCGAACGATAAATGAAAAAGCATTGAATGACAGACTAAAAGTGATCGAGATCAACTTTGCAAGTCATGAATTCAAAAATGAAAGAGGCACAGTAGTGCTGGGATTGTGGCAATATGTTCTGGTACATGGTCCTATAACCATGGGGAATACTTGCCAGAGTTACAGGCATCACCGAAGAATGTGATGTTGTGCGCTCTTTTATCAGCACAAAGAAGTTGATGAGACAGATATTAGCAAGATCTTGAAAATATTTGCAGTAATAACACACTGGTGCATTAACTTCGCCGACATATCAGTAGTGTCTTTATAGTAGTATTAAATGAATGCCCGTCGAAATTTCACTACCTTGCTAATTGCAAATCTCAAATGTACCCGGACATGGCTGCACCTTTAAATAGGGAGTTGTGTCGATGTTGAGAGATGTGAGCTAGACCTGCTGATGATTCCTGATGAAATGGCTCAATATGATGAAATGAGAGCCAAAGTTGCAATATGTGTTATTAACTACAGTCCGTTTCATAAAAAGTGGATCATCCTAAAATTTGACTAAATAAAACATAAGTATCCATAAGGGTCCAAATGCCAGCCCAAATCAGTAGAGTCGCACCACCTTGTACCCGGGGACGATGTAAATGTCTCGGAATCTCCTGATCAGATTTTATCCATAATCTCAATCGACTATCACTATCCTTCAGACGGACTGATGCCTCATCAGACCAGACAACCCGATCCCATTGATTTTGCCAGTGACAATGACTCATTGCCTATCTGAGACGTCTTTTTGTATGCTGATATGATAATTCGATCTGAGAGGGCCTCTTACAGCTCTTGAAATTCAACTCAATAAGTCTTCTACGAATAGTGGACTTAGAAATAGACGAGTCTAGTGCAGCCATCTCAGTTAACGAGAGACTTGGATCAACTTTAACAAATCTCAAAGTTAGGCGGTCTCTACGTTTGGATGTTTTGCGTGGACGGCCAGGGCCCTCTTTACGACCGAGTCGAAAATCATCATTATGCCATCGATGCACATTTGTGTAAGGGACATTTAGTCGCTTGCTTGTAGCTCTCAAAGAAAACCCTAGTTCTAGCAAAGCTGACACTTTGCCTTTTGTGAATGCGATCTCGTTATTGTTCATTTGTGCTTTGTATTGTTTTCAACCGGTAAGAGACAGATTTCTAGCTGAAAGCAATCAGGAGTGCTGCCAACACCACCGCAACGAAGTCAGGAAGCTATGGAACATGAAGTCCAGTTAGTCATATGTAGCAGTTACATTATTGTTGATGAATAATGGTGCTATACTGGCTCTGATTGACCGATTTTCTTTATTTTTGTTTTGCTTGATAGCTTTTGGCTTGTAGAACAACATATTACATAACAAAGGAAACAAATGTAATTTTATAAGAGTGAGGTATGATTTTGTGTAACATTGCTAAATGAAGATCAAATTATCTACTACTTTTTTATCTATAACAGGAAAACAACTCAATATTCATGCTTGAAATTTCCAACAATGATATTAGTAAGCACAACTGACATATCTTCCAAATTTCAGAGAAATTCGTTCAAGTTTGGTTGAGTTAGACAAAGTTGAAGTTAAGGCGATGTTTAAGGGTGATCCATTTTTTATGAAACATTCTGTATTTTATTCTTTTTCTTATTCATCCAATATATCGGCTGTCACAGCCAGCTTCAAGGGAGCAAGGCTTCTTAGTTTATATGATTTTCAAATATTCTAAAAATTGTATAGCACATTTGGCAATACATGTAAGGATCATAGCACTGCAAAGCCGGTTCCCACCGCAGCCACCAACAACTATGATAGCTCAAATTTCAAGATCATATCAGTCAGTCATGTATTCTCTAGCAAACTACCAATAATAGTGGTCAGTCAGAGACACATAACCAGCTTAAATGATAAGGAAAAAGCGAAAATAATCTATTAAAATTAGCCAAACTAATGGGTGAATAAGAAAAAGAATATAACAGTTTTAACATTTTGCAGATCTCATTTCATCATCTTAATCAACTATGCTGCTAAAATGGAGTTTTATTTCACTTGCAATAGTGATAATGGAAAGATCAAGTCAAAGTAATATCCATTAAAAGATAATTTCATGTTTTAAATCATCTCAGACTCAGAAAATATGGCATTATGAGAAACAAACGCAATTGAGGAAAATTTCAAAATCATTTTTGAAACTCCCCAAAATTATTGATATTGATGTAAAAGCGAGAAAATGGTAAATATGTCCAGCATTGAAATTAAGAAATGAAAGTGGGGAGGTTCGCGATTTCTTCCAAATTTCTATGACTGAATACATTCCCTCTTGAATTTCATGTCTCTCTAGTCTCTCTCTCCATTTTCTCTCCCGTGAAGGAGGCTGTGAAGTTGAAATATTGAATTACAATAATGATAAATTGCAGCTTCTGGCTTTTCTATCAATTTTAATAAACAAGTAATTGTGATCTACAGAAACGGTAGCCTCAACAAAGTATTTTCTCTCAAACGAATTCAGAGTTTGGCTGAGGAAAACTGTTGGATTACGTGTTATTGAGTCTGATTTGCATCATACTGTTGGAAACAGCTTCCGGGGAATGGACAAGTGCTGTGTTGATCAATTATCCATCTCGCTGTGAAATAATGTTGGAATTTCATTCATTTCCGTCGCAACTCCTTTGTTTTCATCATGAAAAGTTGTCAATGAATGTTTCGTGGCGGAAAATGTTATTGAAAGCTAAAGACAAGATTTGTTAGTGAATGTGATTAGAATTTACAGCAACCTTCTCACAGGTATTTCTCGGAGATAATCCAACTTGTTGAATGGAAATTGTTCCGAATACCTGAAACTTCCGACAGAGGAGAATTCCTGCCTTTTAATTATCATTCAACGGTCACAGAAGAATCGAACAAGGACGCCAACATTCTTCCTCATTTACCATTACATGTATCAACTATCTCATCAGCCAGGGGAAGTTTCGAACATTTATGATAGAAGTTGCTAAGAAGTCCAAAATTGTTGATTGTCCAACCTCAAATGATCTACTTGAGATAGTCACAAAGCAATTAACAAGGTTGATACTTCAGGAAGATTCCAGTGTGCCGCTAAAGGCGAAACATGAGGCTGCAAGTGGTTTCCAACCTAGGGTTAAATTACCTCACACGGCTAATCTGCCAATTTTCTCGGGGTAATGAGAACACCTATCACAATGCATGCAGATCTTTCTTAGACTTCGTTTCAATAGGATGCTCACTTGACTTGTGGCCAAAATGATCGGCAATGATGTCATTTTATTTTTTATAATGAAAATATATATTTTTTTGAAATATGCGTAAGCATACACCGTAAATAGATCTAGTCATGCGAATTTTTCGATTTACACTGCCACCATGCTACTTTTACTGCTCTTAGCAATGGAATTGAAATTAGATTGCATGCAGCATCGATGTATTCCAAGTAATGGAAGGCCGAAGAAAGCAGTTTAGTCATACAAAGCTTCTTGTATATCAAAAGTTAGGTGGGGCCTATGACCAATACATTAGACATCGCAAGTTTTGATTTAAGCTTTATACACTCGAATTACAAATATGCCTGCAATGCAGTTGGTTAGGCCAACAGTATCTAAGGTACGAGAAAAGGCTAAAAATATTTAGATTACAGTCAAGACTTCAAAAACATCAAGACAGTGTTATTAATGAGTTGTTTGAAAATTTGTGTGATAGACAGACTGACAGATAATAGCTTGCTGCTTTCCGCTACCTGAATCAACCAGTGCGGAAGGACATGAGTAGAACAAACGAAGGAGACAATTTGCTTCAATACAAAATGCAAAGAATCTATTATTAGAAAATATAATGGAACAGAAATTGTTGATGATATCATTTTAACATTGTCGATCTTTGCTTGTGGCGATGTGGTCATGTGTACTTCTTCCCTGTTCCATGTTGTTCCGCGTTTAGATTGAAGATACATAATTCCATAGCGTAGAGGATTCTCTGTGCACGATTTCATTAGCTGGCTGAGCAGGCAACACGAACACACTGAGCTAGTACTTGTGACACTGTCTTGTTCTGTCATGATTAAAAACGAGCAGCCTGGTTTTCGTAAATCCCTCCACAAGTCAGTAGATCAGCGAAAACTCGCCGCACTTCACAAGTCAATGTCAGGGGTTTTTAAGGTGCAGTTCTACACAATTCATGCAGTTGTAGTTCGTTTTCATTTTTCTTCATATTAATGAGCCTGGCTAACTGCTTGAAGCAAATATATTAGTCCATCTTCCGCTTTAAGGTGAATATTTTGGGTATTTCAAGTGGCTTATCTATCATTGTTTCTATCAACAAGATTGAAGCTATTGAAATAATATTGAATACCTGATAATTTGATAGTGATGTTAGTCCTACGTGAGGGTAATGAGACAATTTCACAGAATAGCATGAGTAACAAATCATACAAGGTTGGAGACCACTGCTGTAAAGGAACTTCGTGCTTCAATTGCTTAACTCTGAGGACATCCAGGTTTCATGAATGAAATAACGAGATATTATGAAGATTATTTATGAGGAAATATTCGAGAAGGAAAATAAGTGAGAAGCTATTTTTGACACCACTATGATTGAATGAAATTGACGAATGATTTTGCTGTGATAGGAAGTGTTATTTTCTGTGCTGTATGATATATTTTCGCAGATTGGTATTTTCCCATTACCTCATTCTCCTTCATCTATACATCACGACGCTACTATCTCATTATGATACGATAACAAGTACCTTACTCCTGCACTCTACTTTCATACTCAACCAAATCCACATCATTCCCTTATTGTGTGTCGCATGCGCTCTAATAAGAAATAGAATAAATTATTCCTCAACATTATTGATGGGAGATAACCTTTTGTATTACATAAAGACTGCATTATGACATCGATATTTTGCAAGTGAAGCGTTTCACACAGACATCCATCCATTTTACTGCATCCGATGACGTCAAGATCAGACTCTGAAGATTTCTGAGGGCGCGCAAATGTCAGAAAATGCATTGTAATATGATATCTGTAGGACAATGATTTGTTAATTTCTATCTTTTTTTAATTCCTTTTTTTGCCTTTTTTTACAGCGAATATTTAACTTCTGTTACTCGTACATTATTGTTCACAGTGTTTTATAATTTTATCTAAATTGTATATATATCTCAACGTCAATAAACAAATATCTGTGTATTTCATACTTTCTATGTATCATGTAATCCTGACCGCAATGATAGTACCATAGAATCATATCACAATGCAACTGTGAGCATGTCGGAGAGCAATGACTATCAGCCTCGTCTTTACATAGTGCTGTCCTTGCATAACATACTCGCAGCTATACATAGCTGCTGTGTAGCATCATTGCGGTCCGATTTCTTAGACATAGCACTCAAATGAAGAAATTCGGAAACCAATGATATCATTGTTGTCCGTTTCACCGAAACTTTCCACCATAGTTCCCAAAGAATTCAGATTACAGTCAGGGATGTCTATGAGTAATATGATATAGAACTCGGGATTCACAACTCCCTGAGAGTGGAGAATTGACTGTGGGCTGAATTTTTGCAAATCGCAACACTTACGTGGACAGTTTTATCCATGCATTGAGCCTAATTGGAACTGTAAAACTTCATGGAAATAAATGTAGTTAGGTAATGTCGGCATCAATGTGATGTAACATACACTTACGCATTACACAGAAGATTAGTGTAAATCCAGCTGATTTTATGATGATCATTATGTCGATTTGCTGTCACTGTTTGATGTTTTTGGATAAGCTTACCATCAAATTTCTAAAGAAAGTCTATAAAATGCGATTAAAATTTTGACGGTGTATTCATAATTCGCTGCCTGATTAAGATGGTGTGGATCAGAAGCTCATGTCCATGTCGCTGATGCTTTATGCTCATAATATCAAATAACAATATCCCATGCTACAGTGCTATCATTCAGCATTTGTTTTCTGATGTCTATGTTATGTAGATATTTGAAATATGCTACAATTCTCACTTGGAAAATGCGAATATGTGAGAGACAAGATAGCTGAAGATGAGTTGTCCATAGATATCTACAAGTCTATGATTTGATCTTCATTAGTACCGACTGTTTTCAATTGTTCAGAATTCACAAAATTAAGAAATCAGTTTAATGTTGAGTTGAAGATGAAGAACTGCCAAACGTAGCAGAAGATCAGTTAGAGTAATGTGCGATTCCGAGGTCAGCAGCCTCTGACATTTGAATCATTTTGAGACGAAATTTATTTTTATCAATGAGCAGCAATAAGTCGCAAAAGTGACCGAATTTATCCGTGTGATATGACAGAAATTGCGGATTTCTTCGAGTTAATGCTGACAGAGACTATAAAGTATTGGAAAAGGAAGCAATATTCAACACAGGGGCGTATCAAAGCTTCACGTGCAACAACTGAAACGCCAGTAATTGCCTAACCGTTGGATCATCAACGTCAACCGTCGATTTGGACGAGGAACTCGCTCCAGCCTCTTCTAAAACTGAAAATGTTTCTGTGATTTCTGAACATAACGAGAAGCAGCGAAACAAAAGCGATCCGAAGAGCACGAGGAGCTACTGCTGTTTCCCCATTGCACCTTCGACAATAGACAATCTAAATGTCCTACCTACACCATGTTGAAAAATTTAAGATATTGCACAGCTCTTCATCGCGTAGACAAAAAATCATTTCTATTGAAATTGTTGGGCAGAAATTTCACCAATCTTCGGCCGTTAACGCAGTCTCAGATATTCAGCATTTTTGTGCTCCAATACTCTACAGAAATAGAGGGCTAGGAATTTCAGATTCAGTGAACCTAAACCGAAGATCTTCACGTAGCTGTTATAACGAGGCCATTCGGGAGTTCAGGAGTCATCTCTCTTATCTGATCCATGTGAAATCCACACCAGTTTCTGTGATATGACCGTAAGCGCTACTCAGCAACGCACTTTCTTGGCCTGACGATGGTCGTTTCTCACACAAGACTTTTTATTCTTTGGCTTCCCGCTTTGATGGAAGAAGAAGCAATAATATCGTCATTGTGGTTCCATTTTTTCAATAGCGTCTTTGTTAGTCTATTTTTATCATCCATTAAGCAAAAATAATAGACGCATTACTATCAAAACTTTTAGTGAGTAATATTTACATAGAATTTGAATTCGCAAAGTTGATATTCGATGTCTATTGTCAATGATGATGATGTGATTCAAATAGTGTATACGCATTGAAAGAAGAGGAGTTTCGATGAAGATTGACAAAATGTTAGAAAATGTGGCCAAATTCAGACCTCAAGAGAATCACTTTTCAAAACAAGTCTTACATTTGACCTCCTGCAGAACTTAAGTGTGAAAATGCGCTAAATCTGGAAGTCACAAAACCTCAGGTCCATCGGTCATTGCAAAAATGCGCATGGATAGGACTAAATCTCTCCCCGATGCTTGAAATGTCAGAATTCTGCACTCACCTGTCTCCATCTCTTCTTCTTCCTCTTCATCTTCGTCATCATCGTCGTCATCCATGCCGATATCAATTCGCTCTTCATTGACGCTCACAGGAGCGGGCACTTCCTCCTTCTTAGCCTTCTCCTGGCCGTTGGGCACCACCGTTTCACCGCGCACGAACATTATGGCACCGCCAGATTCTCCACCAGCAGGTCGGGCTGAGGTCTCTAACTTCTGCATTTCATTTTCCGGTGCCTCTGAAGTCTGCCCCGGAGTCTTTATTGCCTTCATATTAATCTACAAAAGAAGAAACCGTTCTGTGAAGACAACTATGTCATCCCTGCATTTATTACAATGACAAAATGTGATGTTAAGATTACATGGTCTACTTACAAATCAGTAATCAGTAGTATATATAACAATAAAGTTAATAAATATTATAGAACTACTTTAGACAGAGAAAAATACTGGTTCAGAAATTATCTGACCAGCTGAACATAGGACCTCAATAGCCACAATTTTCATCTCACCTGAGTATTGTAGGAGGCTTGAACACTTCTTCGAATTCTCAGCATTTCAGCGAGAGTATCACGATTACCATGTGCACTTTCAAATTCGTGCCACGCCTCCCAAAATTCAGGATGGACTCGAGGATCACACAATTGCGAGCCATATGCGAAGATAGCTCGACTTCGATCCACTTCTCCCAACTTTCTCTCCATGTCAGCGAAGGCCAGTGTCATCTTGATAGACGACTCGTCCGGCAGCTCTTCAATTGCACGTTCATAAACAGGTCGAGTGTATGTTACACCATGAAGGTCCACGATTCTCCCGATGTAAATATTGTACATCTGAAAGAGAGAATTTCACTGCACATCTGAGAACAAATATTGACTGCAAATGATGATAGACATGGATGCTTATGGGTTATTCTCCTCCTCACCCCCTCAACGTTTTCAAATTTGTCACGTGGGGACTTCAATTTTTCAACACGTAATTCAACAAATTTCCTACCCACATACTAAAATTTATGCAAATCGGACGAGTAATCTTTGAATTAGAGACAATAGCGTGAAGTGTAGCGATGTCAGCAGCTTGATCTGACTTTGTATGTTCGACGCATTATTGTTACTCGTGTGTGCATTGTTCTCTCTCCCTCTTCTTCTCATCCACTGCTACTTGGAATCTTCCCACGTCCACTACCCTACCACAGCTTTCTCAAGTTAATGATATTAGTGCAAGGGTTGTGAACTGGTCATTATCACTTCACAAGTTGTCGCAAAATGACTTTGTTGATCCAAGTTCCTACTGCTAAGGCGGTGAGGTCAGACGAAGTCAGATCAAGCTGCTGACATGACATCCCTGCATTTCAGGTTATCGTTACTAATTCAAAACTATTCGTCCGATTTGCACACATTTTGGTATGCAGATAGAAAATATCATCCCCTGAGTTCACCTGAAGGTTTCCGACAATTGATTAATTTTGATGGATTTCAGACAAATTTGAAGACGTGGGGGGGGAGACAACCCGTAAGTGTCGAGACATGGTAGCAACCGTGAATCTTTAGAAACTGCACTGACAAACTGCTGGTATCGCATCGTTTTGCATAGCACCACTACTCTTTGGAGAAGCAAATTGGTTTTCTTTAATCATTAATTATCTTGAGAATCACGCGCGCACACACCACTACCATTCACCTGTCAATGTGCCTGATTTACAGAACTTGCATTTTGACCAACTGGAAGTTGAATATCGAAAGAGAATGACAACGATTATATCGACTATGAAGTCAGTAAAGGACACTAACACCCTTGATTCCGCGACCGCAGTCGCCTGGCCCAGGAATCGAACCGAAGTTCGCGGTGGAGACGAGCTCCCACTTTCTTCACTAGGCCGCGCTGAAGGTACACTTGGAGATGACCACTGCCTTCACTCGCATTTCTTTTGAACCGTCAGCGGGGGTCGGGCGAGTGCGGTCTGGGAATCAATGGTGTTGCTGTCTTGTATTGACTTAGTAGCTGTCATTCTCTTTAGATATTCAAGTACTGAGACAGACCTTTGCTGCCTCGTTACAATAAGAATACCGGCAGCATTCTGTCAATAATGATAGGACAATAAGCTACTCTAATATAACCACCAGTTTCTATTTATATTTGTCACTCTGACCTGCCTTGTTGTTGATGCTGGGGGCATTTAAGAAGTCCTGGTTCTATCAAATTAGAAGGTAAGATACTACCTTCATTTCAATTCTTGTAGTCGTTGAAATCTCACGCCAATAAAACGCTCAATAAAGCCGATAATTATTTGTACGTCAATGTCATTTGACTGTGTGAAGTGTGAACAAAGCAAGTTAACGACAATGCGATCGGTCAACGACACTGTGCTTCAATATTTATTCAAACTTCGAAAACATTGAGTACTACTGCCAATATGCTTTCCAGTATCATGTTCCAACACTATGTATGAAGAAGAGGATATTTCTTGTCCAGCAGGCAAATTCCATCTCAGGTAGCAAGCATTTTAACAAACGTTTCCATTGCCCTTCTCTCATTGCATTCTCTTAAACTAGCTCACTAATGGAAGTGCAGTTAATAGCAGTTGTTCGTTCGGATACCATATTTTTAGGTTCCTATCTCAAATTTTGTCATGAGCTTGATAGTTACACCCAAGACTACAACCGTACGCCTTCAGATTCTCAGTTGTGTTATGAATCCAATTGCACTTCTGAAATTCAAATCCAATTTCTGAAATATTTGAATTACGAATCCACACATTCAAGGCCTTAAAACGTTGGAATTTATTGGAAAAAGTTTGACAGTAAAGGTAAATGTAAGCACACTCAAACACTTCTTATCCGGGCACATTGGAACCGAGGACTGCCTGTATCTCAGAGTTGCCTGACATAGGATGTTGGCTACAATTGTAGGGGCTATACAAATGTACACATGTATTTAATACTTACTCCTATCCATATGAAGCAAATCTGTCATCAAATAATTGGTCCATGCTCAATCAGAATACTATCATTATATTTCCTATATAGTTTAGCTTGATCAGCAGTTTTTCTCCTTAAGTTAGGACTTAACACCAACTGCTGTGACACAGGAAGGCTTGTGAGATTTCCTTCTCATCTCCGGCTCCTGTTCCCCGTGATTCCAACCATCGCAAGGCAATGTCCAACGCCTCGAAGGCAGCAGCAGAAGACTATCGTCACTGTCTTCATCATCAACCGGTGCAGACACCTCAGCAATCCGTCATCTAATGTCCACGATCGCTTGCATCAACAGTTATCCATTCAAACACAGCTTCCTCTGCCTCCTTCTTTCCCGGCATTTGAGCTGTGTTCTGTGCACAAATCACTGCTACAATCAATCTCCTTCTGTGTTCCCAACCAACTCCTCAGTACATTCAACCAGTTAGCCATCGCAAATAACGACCATAATTCACATTAGAATAAAATGAAATAAACGATAGATAAAATCCACATGCAAAAGATGTCCGGCTGGCAGAATTCGAACCTCCAACTCAGGATAATAAGATCTGTGCTCTGCCAACTAAGCTACGAGTCGCTACGAGCGACTTTGTCAATTGGTAGGATCAAACCCTCACCACCACACATCAGTTGTCATAGTAATGATGATCAATGAATAGGTATCTCGTCAAACCCAAAATTCAATAAAATTTCGAAATTGTCTGTTTCAAATTTTGAATTGCTTTTCTTAGAGCGATGATGAATAAATTGAAAGAAATGAATACCATCATTTGAATCTTCACACACCGCTCGTACTTTAGAAGTTAAGGAGGGACAACCCCCCTCCCCCCGCCATATGGATAAGTTCTAAAGTAACTCTCTACTGGCTTGATGGTTCTTCCTGTCTCATTTAAACCCCGTAGACTTCGACTCTTCGGCACTTTTCGGGTTTCCCCCCCCCACATTTTTTCTTGAATGAAAACAAGCCGGTAATCAAAACAGTTAAGCTTCTGACAAGATGGGCTTCAGTGCTATTGTGCTGACTCTTTCCTGATCTCAACCGTGCTATTCCCTATTCGCTATTCGCTGTCGCTTAGTACTATTTCGCTCGCTCATTGCCATCATTGCTGACTGCATGCATAGTAACTCGGGTCAGTCGGGATGAATCTCTTCCGCTTAGAGCACGAACTTCACGACAAGCCGTCTGCAATTGCATTCCTACAAAGTCGTGGTTTGCTTCACAGTAGCCGATCCTGTGATACTGGTCATCCAATGGTTTTGAAATTGAGCGACCGAGAAGACAGATGGAGGTGCAACACAAGGGGATGTCAACAGCAGAAACAGTTGAAAAGTGGAACATGGCCTGCAAGGTACCCCTCTTCCATACCGAACAATTGTCCTCTTTATTTACTCTTGGAGTAAGGAGTACACTTCCATCAAATTTTGCGAAGATGAGCTCGACATATGTCACTCAACGGTTGTGGACTGGAATAATTATTTACGGGAAGTCTTGTTTTTATTCTGCAAGAAAATGTGGGGGTGAAACCCGAAAAGTGCCGACTCTTCTATCTAGTTTTCTGTAATTTCTCCTGGCATCACTACGACTACACAGTGGGTTTGGACGGTGATTAGAAAGTCAGACTTCTGCAGTCACGACACTTTTAACCCGGATACCCTCCCTGTCGGCTCTCGGGGAATGCACCACACGATCAGAAGATCACACCGATCACATTTTCCCATTAAATTATAATTCCAAAAATAATAAATAAAAACAGCCTCTTCTTTTACACCTGCGTCATCCATAATAACGAAGAAAATGTCTATTCCAAATGATAGAAAACAAGACAGAACATCGGGTCTTTGTTGGTTTCATACGTTGAAAACATGTTTTCAAACCCTACTTCTGACTAATCCTTACAACGATACAAAGACATCGCATGTAACAAAGAGAACATCCTCCTCACTACAGAAACATTTATCCTTGATTTCACAATCAGTCGCTACAATTGATAGCCCACGGAAGACAAGAGGATTTATTAACGACCATTTCTGTGAGGAATTTTCTCACTGCTGTTTTCTATGAGAGGAAGGATCAATACAGAGATCAAATGATCGAAGTTTCAACTGTCATTGTGTGAAAATTCAAGTGCTTATAAATCGTGTGAAAAAGAGAATCAACTTCTCAATTCTCATCACATTCTAACAGGGATCAGTGGAGATGAAATTGAAAGCAATTAAAAGAATAACATTGAATCTCGCCTTCTCACGCTCTGATTTAAGAAAATGATGGAAGCTTGATTAATTACTGCAGGAAACACAGGGACAGAAAGTGGATGGAAGAAAACGGTCAAAACAGAAAGTAGGTATGCCCGTTTTTAGGACGAACATATTTGAAACTGAGACATCTTGCATGTGCGAATTATTCGACAAATGGCAGCCCTATAGGCTGATCGACCTTGATCGGCGTCACAAACGCATTTGACTAAGTTCCTGTGCAGTTTATACCCTGTCCACAATCAGCAGAATCATGAGAAAACTGCAAAATGAAATATCAAAAGCTTCACAATAACAAAATATGAGCAACATGTTGTATATTAAATATTACAATTAAAAATCAGAAAAAGAGATATTGGATCAGACAAGTAAACGACAAGCATAAGGTTAAGAAGATAACCTACGAGCATCCTTTAGTAAAGACCAAGTCCCACCGAAGCTGTTAGAAATACACTTCATTATACAGAACGCACAAATCAATCCGCTGCCTTGTGCTATTCAATGAGGAAATTAGCTTCTGATGTGTAGTGTTCCGAATGCGCTCATGAATGTGAAGCTTCATCTTTCCAGGTTGCATGGCTTCTTTTGGGTTACCTTTGATGCTCCCCTTAAATAGAAGTCAAAAGCACTCAGATTCGGTGATTTCGAAGGCCGAACATCGGCAGAGACAGCTTCCTGAGAGCTTTAAGGAGTGAAAGAACCAGTTACTCTCAATATTTTCTGCAAGGAAAATTTTACCGAAGAAAAATTGGCCGACGAGGCACACAACACACCACACTCCTGTTTTGATGGAGTAGAGATGGATTTTTCTCAATGAAGTAATTGTTAACAGACCAACGACGTCAATTCTGCCATCTGATAAATTATCTTGATAACGAGATAAATTGAGCTTCGAACCAAGCTTCATCAGATGAGACCAAGTTGCTCAAAACATGACAAAAATCAAGAGACTGTCTGAACCACATGGAATATTGATAACGTTTCTCGTAATCAGCCTCATTCAACTCATGAGAGTACGAAACTTTCTAAGGTAGGAGCTTCCATGCGAAAAACGTGCTATGGACTGATACAGAGTCATGAGGAAATTGATAATCAATAAAACGGGAAGCAAAATTCCCCGGAAATGTTGCACCTACAGGAAAACAAATTCAATATCAGAGAGCATGGGATCTACCTTTGGTAAAGAATCAATTTGATACGCTTCTGATGTCAACATCCAATGTCAAGACAAAAAGCTGACTCCTATCTGCTTCATCCCCTGGAGCTGGTGCTTGGCTCAACGCTATCCCACTTCCAAGTCTGGGCCTCAAACTAGACAACGAACAGCTGTGTCCGAGTATATTAATAGCTCTCCGACTTGAGGCCAACATTTGTGCACCTTTCACATGCACGTGTGGATCGGACGTCGACAGTTATGTCACGCATGGTCTGATTTGCCGCTTTAACTCAGGAAGAACTGCACAACATACGGAGGCAAACGATATAATTCGAAGATCGCTGGTTTCTGCCGGCTTGCCTGTTATTCTTGAGCCGCAAGGTCTCTGTCGTGATGACGAGAAGAGGCCAGATGTTGTTTCTCTAACCCCCTGGAGCAATGGTAGTAAGCTTGCATGGAACATCACATGCGTTGATACTGTGGCTGCAAGCAAGCCTCGAAGGGGGACAGTTAGCTTCTCGAGCGAAGGACAAAAAGCGGAGAAAGTATGAAGGTCTGCAGCATTCATACGTGTTCTGTCCAATTGCAGCAGAAACACTTGGTGCCTGGGGAATGGATGCGATGACGATGATCAAGGCAATCGGCAAAAAGATCGCGGACATCACGGGTGAAGCGCGGGCAACAACGCTTTTGAAACAGCGCCTGAGTCTTGCAATACGAAGAGGCAATGTAACGAGTATATTGTCTTATTTTCCTGTGTGCAGAGACCTAAACGAACTCAGCTCTCTTTAATTCTCACTTTTTAAATGTAAACTTTGTCTTCTTCTTTGTATCTGTTATGAGATTGTAACTGAAGTCCGCTAACCTGCGGATAACACGTAATAAAATATAAAAATTATTTGTATATAAAAATGTAAGATAGTCCTGAAAAGCACTCATTAAGCGTTCACAGGGCTGGACATGCGGATTCTCAAAAATTCACAAAGACAAGAACGAAAATATAAATATAAAACTGACAAAACAACACTAAAACAAATATATACAAAGGGCTCATCAGCAAGATGACCAACTGCTTTCGTCTCGTTTCGAGTCCTTTAACATCTTGGACGAATAAGCAGTGGCGGATCCACGTCATAGGCGTACCGCATATAACAAAATAAAATACACAGAAATAACGGTACTTAAAATACTGTGGATGCACTCAAATCATAGCACATTGAACGGACAATTGAAAACAAACCAAACTTTAGCAGGAGTGAAAGATGCTTACGTAGAAGCTTTTCAATGCATCTTCTTAAATCAATGTCCTACGAAGAGAGATGTCCTACGAAATGAAAGCTTTATGTGATGAAAAAAATGTTTTTGATGAAGAGCTGAGCGCAAATAACTAGCAGTAACACGACATTAAATAAGAATGTCAAAAGAGTTGCCACGGAGATTTATTTGTATGTGTATAGCTGCGACAGTTCCCAAACCAGCAGGTGCACAGTCACTATTTGAACACAATACATAATTCAAGTCTCCATACAGAAGGGACAAACAATGACGGAAGTAGAGAAACAAAAAGGAATTCGGATGATGAAGAAAATATTTGGTGCATCTAAGTGAAAATGCGTGCGATTTATGTGCCGTTATTCTGCATTGCATGAAGCTTAACCTCCGTTCTAGAGGTTTTACGAGGGTCATCCTAAAAGTTCTCTGTATTGTATTATGAATAAATAAAAATACGCATCTGTAATCCAAAATCACTTTTATTTAACACTCATGGGTATCATTACTCAGTAAAATGTCCTTCCAGGTCCACACACTTCTTCCAGCGTTTCACCAGCCCGTCAATACCATCACTGCAACCACCAGATGCCCGGGCAACACATTCACGGTGAAATTCATGATTGACTTCTTCCACGGTGGAAAATCGACGACCACGAAGTTCGTTCTTCACCAACGGGAAGAAGCAAAAGTCACACGGTGATAAATCTGGCGAGTATGGTGGATGCTGAAGGATCTCCCAGTCGTACTCATCATTGAGAAGTTGCACCACGTCTCTTTTCGTGTGAGATGGTGCATTGTCATGGAGGATTATCGGACCTTCTTCCAGTAAACCTGGTCTTTTTCTGCGGATGGCCGGTCGAAGATGATTGCGGATAAAGTATTTGCAATATTATCCGTTCACAGTTGTGCCAGTTGGTACAGCATGGTCAATAAGGAGCCCATGAACGTCGAAAAAAGAATGTGCATTGACTTGATGCGGGACAGACTTCTGATTGTCTTTGTTCGACGTGGGTCGTCATGGCCAATCCATTGAGCTGACTGGCGCTTGAGCTCAGGCTCAAAACTTCTGGCCCATGTTTCATCACCAGCAATGATACGATGCAAGAAGCTGTTCCCTTTCCGTCGAAAACGTCGGAGATGAGCAGAGCAAATCCGTACAGTTTCATTCAATTGACGATCGTTGAGCAGATGGGGAATCCACTTGGCAGCCACTTTCCGTTTCTTCAACTTCTCAGTAAGGATGAGGTGGATGGAAGAAGAACTGATGCCCACCTGGTTCGCTAACTCCTCACATGTCAAACGGTTGTCTTCTTCGAGTAGTGAGCTCACATGGTCAACATGAACATCGTCACAAACGGTACTCGGACGACCAGATCTGACTCCATCTTGAACGTCCACAGCTCCACCACAGAAACTCTTGTGCCACTTCCTCACAGTCTCATACGAAGGACAATGTTCTTGAAACCTTCTTGTACGATACCATGCGTTTCTACTGGCGACTTATTCAAAAGAACTTGAAATTTGATTAACTGACGAATGTCAGTTTTACAAAAGCTTTCTCGCATCTCTTCTCCATTCATTTCAATGATCAAATGACAGTCCGGTCAGACAATGAACGATGTTCTTGCGAACCACTAAATTTCTAAGCAATGATCGCGAGTCACAACAATTAACAGTTCCAATTTCAATCAATATGCACAGCCTGACATACCAGAATCAATACGTTGTAATTTCTGACGTACTTTATGAATTAAACAACAAAACAGAGAACTTTTAGGATGACCCTCGTATTGTTGTCGATTTCTATGCTGACGATCATGGATCGAAAAGTATCAGCAAGAAAGTTACACATGTAAATGCACCCTAAGACATGTTGGCCCCGCAGCCAGAGAGAGTTTCTGCAGGGAACGAGGCCGAAAATGAGTTCACAGACTGATGTACACCTCATAGTCCGGCAGCCAGCACGAGTTTCTGCAGGGAACGAGGCCGAAAATGAGACTTTCACAGACTGATGTACACCTCATAGTCCGGCAGCCAGCACGAGTTTCTGCAGGGAACGAGGCCGACAATGAGACCCCCCTTGTCATCCTCACCTGTGTGAGATGCAACTGCAGCAGAAAAATGGATACTTGAGGAAACAAGGATGACTGAGAACAGAGAAAAGACAATGACGCTTCCATTTTATTGAGTGTTAATCAATTGATAAACCATTGACGAGGCGATCCCTTTCGCTGGTTGCAGAAGTCTAATGATACTTTTTAGATAACAGGAAATGTCAGTTTGGGTAGAGGCCTGTGACAGCTTTTCAGGAAGAAAATGTGAGATAAGATTCAGATAAGACTGCAGCAAAGTGTCAAGGCACTGAACACCACAAAAGTGCAGTTGAGAGGCGGATAAGGTGAATAGGACGTTGAACTTGTAAGATAGTCATCTTGCTAACCGTCCATTTATTTGTGTCACGACTCAGTTGTTGTTGAAACAAAAGGAGATTCCGTCACGAGCAGTATTTGGCGGAAACTTGTTTATTCAGCGGTAAATGCGGAATATCAGCATTACGGCGGTATTTTGCTTTTTGTACTGCTAGATAGAAGAAACAATTGGCCAAAATTAGTGCACCTTTGAATCCCATAAGCAGTTAATAATTTCCAGCATCCAAGATGTGACAATCAATGGAAGAGGTGCGTGTGTGTTCAAACTCAATGACTTATGATAATCATGCGTGTGCATGCTGTATTCATGAATCCCATCATAGTCATTTTACATGAAGCAATGCTCATGTGGTCTCCGTGGCACAGTGGTCAAGTGCTTGGCCTAGAGATATTTTGGTCCAGAGGTCGAGCCCCGAAGGTGTCATTGGAAGTCGGCAGGAGGGGCATCCAGACTAAAAGTACTACAACGCTCCAGAAATCTGACTATGTCAGGACCGTCCAAGCCCCAAGTATGGGGAGTACTGATGTAAATCTTCATTTTTCTTCAATGCTCAGTAGATACATGCATGCTGTCCTGTGTATGCATCAGATACTTTCCTTTTCAATGGTTCTTTGCTTCATATGCATGAGCTTCGTGTTTGCAAATTTCATCTTATAACACCATTTGAATTAGTTCATTGACTGTATATGTGTTTGGTTGGATGATGATTTATATGTATCTGAGTATCTACGGTAGTAGCCTGTATTATCACCTGCATAGAGTTGAAAACAGACTTGAATCAAACCTGTCGAGTAGTGAGTGAAATAGCTGAATATCTTTTGTCTCGTGGCTATTGTCACGCTCTAACCGGAAATTTTCAGTCCTATCCAATAGAGAGTCGTTTTGGCTGGTATAGACAGTTATCAGGCGAAATTTTTGGTATCGGTTCGCCAAGTTCTTGAGAACGAAGAAAAGATTCGCATACTACTGCGACTTAAATTTAGTAACATCTCAGTCGGCGACTGTCCTTCTTCCACCAATGAATTAGAATATGAAAATCAAGAAAATTTTGATTTTCTTTATGATGATAATATAAAATATTTTCCAGCATTTTACAACATCGAATTTACCAACTGAAATGTGATTGTTTATGTATCTGGCTATATTGTAAATTCAATATCAAAAAGAAAGAATTGCAGAAATTGTTCAGAAGTTTCACGTAACAGTAAATGCTTGGCAAAACCAGTATTTCATGATATTGATGTGTGAGATTATACAGCATTTATTGATATAGTAAATCGTGGTGGGTTGACAAGGCCCTCTGATTTTGTCTTTTCCGTATCAATTGTTTGTTTTTCGATATTTGATAAGTTGCGTAACGAGAATCTTCCATCCTCTATGGGCATGAGGAGTTCTCGTAATGTTTTATTGAAATAATTGCACGAAAAGTAAGTGTCGAATGTCCATTGCTGTTGGGAATTGAGATTGCGTTCATTCAATCACACTATTGATGGAGATGATTTCATACCAGTTATTCAATTGCATGACAAAAAATATATGTAGCAGACTTAACAGCAAAATGATGAAAGATGTGACGGCAAAGCGAAAATTGAAAAACTGTCCTCAAAATGACCTTCCTCCTATCTCTCATATTCGATTTCTGACTTACAATAGTTTAGTTCATCACAAATTGTTTTGATTATAACCTTTGAGTTAATGTAGGCAAGACGTAGACGAATGAAAGTCATTTTGAGAGAGATAATGGCATTAAAATCAACTCAACACCTTCGACTCAGTTTATGTCATTACCATAGCTATAGACATCTGGAAATATCTATGTCTGCATCATCTCTGATCAAGATCTACCACGCCAAAACTGAAAGCCCTGGAGGCCCGACTGAAAGACTTGGAGGAGGAAAAGGTGTCACCGAGTCTGGCTTTCAGTTCACTTTCTTCTCGCCAAGTTCTGCAGGTGAAGTCTGACTCGGCAAGCATCTGTTGAGTTCGGTTGAGCGGAGATGACGAATGAAGGCATGCGGTGAGGCAGAAACAAGACGAGTGTTGCGGAAACTTGTAAATACGGAATATGAACGGTGGGGTGTGAAATGTGTTGTGACACTACGGAGGCTTCATACCTCCAACTTTCACTACGTTACGACTGAAATTGGTGGAGAAGAATGTTGTCAAAGAGGTATGCATTCTTTGCATCAGACAGACGAGATGAGAATTTCACCGAAGAAAAATGTGAGACAGCACGGAAGATATTCTTAGAAGTACTCGAGCGATGAGATAGTGCCCTTTTGCATGTCCAACTCCTCTTTCATATGTTAAATACAATTCAAGCGAATGATTTTCATATCCAAAGTCACCAAGTAAGTCAACAGACCAGTATCTCTTTAATGCTTGTTTCCATTGTGTCCCGATTCAGCACTGCATTTGTTCAAAACATGCGTTTCGTGTGTAAGCGACATTTCGTGTGCAAGCTCCATGAGACCTTCCCATTTTCCTCACAGAAACTTTGTGTAACCCATGAAAACTTGTCAAAACATCAGCGTAGGGCGTGTGATTTTTCTTTCACATCTCATAGAAACCGCAACAGGAGATTTGTGAATTTCCACAACGTACATTGTAGCTTCAATATAACTTTTCATCATGCAAGCATCTGAACTGCATCTGAAACGATGTGTAACGATAGTGTTGATAATAAAAAAACGGATCACTTCGATTAAGTCGAATTTCTATCGATCGTTTTTTTGCCTTCCACACCCGTCTCAAAGAGGCGTCGTATACCATTCGAGAGCTGATAATCTCAGCCTTCATGCAAGTTACTCGTATCCGCGATAGAATATTTTGGACACAGATCAAGATGCAAAAATCGCCCCATCCAGAAATAAAATGAAGTGCACATGTAATAGAACTGTATTAGATGAAAAATATATACAGACAAGATTCAATCGAATCACAGAATGGTAACTATTTGATGAGAATAGTCCTCGTCAACAGCATGTAAACATTAGCAGACATGTAGGCAGGCAAGTCTTTTTTTAGAAAAATGTCGTTCTATTATTTTTATCGAGCCAAACATCACACATGCATCATGATAAATCAATTTAATTCTTCACTAAATATATCAGGTTTGTAGTGGGATATGATAGGCTTCATTCCCATTCACAGAGAGATTTCCATTACACTCCTGCATGATTTCCAATTACTTCAAAATTTCTATAGATTTTTTCAAAAATTTCAAAATGGACGAGTCTGTGGGCTCGTTAATTCGTTAGGATACAGGATGATGATTTCCTGAAATCTCATTAGCCTGCGTGAATCTCTTGTGGCCTTGTGGTAGAGTGTTCGCTCTGCGTCCGTGAGACCCGGGTTCAAGCCATGGTCGAATCAAACTTAAACCCTTTACAATATGTCCAGTCTGAATTCTTGCTAACAGTCAGCACTGTAGAATGAGAGTGGGATAAGCGATGAGTCGGCCATATAGAAGGAACTTGCCCAATGTGTTTCCGGTATAAGCAACGTTCACTTATTTTTGATTTTTACTGACATCGGCTAAGTGATGCAAACAGTGGAGACAGAAATGTCTCGGATACTTTTTGTTGATGAATGCCAGAATTTTCATGTTCAAAGTAAAAGGAATTAATACATTGCTTCATGAAATTGTGCTTCGTCAGTGCCCACCACAGAAATACATTGCTTTGACAGACGCAAGAGAATCATTCATCGCTGTGCTGCCAAACTACGCTGGTTTGGACATGTGAAGAAGTCCGACAATGCTCGTATTGTGGAAGATGTTGAAAAATAGAAGTAGGCGGTCGTCTACCAGGAGGAAGACCTAGGACGTTATGGAGGAGCTTCACCATCTGCTCCGTCAGAGAGCTGCACATATCACAGCACTTTTTTCTGGTTTCAATTGTTTTCTTCATTTTGATAAACAGACGCTCTACATTAGCAAACAAAGTAGGAGGCATCACTTTTGCACATTTTGATAACGATTGAACTTCGCTGTCATTAGGTTCCAAATGAGATCTCTACAAGGGCTCATTCAATCCTCGTTGATCCGACATCATTCGAATCTTTGCACACACGTGTGCAGATAACTGCGCATTTTGGTAGTTGAAAAGATCTTTCTTATTCCATGGCAAGATTGGTAATTATAATGCTCATGCGAGTACACTGATGCTGCAAAATATACATTGATGGTCCTAAATTCCATGCTCTTTTCGGTTATGGGATTAAGGAAATTCTAAATATTCTGTTCAATGTAATTTGAAATGTGAGAGCCTCAAATACGTTGTCATTCCAAATTGTGAAATATTATTCCCAAAACACCGAATATTTTATGATCTATATCAAATTCAGTTCGAAATCAAAGCAAATCACACGCTACAAGTGTTCCAACTGTTTAGTTTCAGCCTCGATGTACAATCATTGAGCCGTTAACATTCTCTTTGAATGCACGTCTCTCACAGTTCTGAATGATGACGGTCCCTCACTCTGGAACTCTCTACTCGTCAAGTCAAATTAGAGAGCTCCTACATTAACGTAGGCTATATAGGAAAGTGTACAGCACTTTTTATACATTGCTTTTAGATTTCAAACTCATCGGCAGTTCAAAGGATTGAAACATCAACTGTTAGTTGGACAGATAAATCATTCATGCTATGAAACAATAACCGTCTCATGAGAGCCGTCATCGCTGTGTGTGATTCATCATTCGAAAGTCAAAAATAGCATTTCACTTCATTAAAATTGTTTACAAGAATCCTTCACAAGATGTCAAAAGAGGATATTCATTCACCGAGATCTTTGCTGAGATATTTGAAATTGACATTCAGGACATTTGTCGGTGTATTTCATCAATCAAACCTATGACAACACAGAGTTCGCAGCCGCAACGATATCAATTTCATCTTCGGCAATTAGATCGAATACATTTCGCCGGAACACAATATTACTTGAAAAACCTAGTAATCCGAGTGCAGATTTGAGTTATTGCCAATTAGATGAAGGAACTGCCAACACATGGAGACATCAACATGTCTGGGATAAGTTCCGATTGCTCTTTTCAATAAAAGGAGAAATGATTTGGGCTGGATATTAAGTACTTACTCCTGCTATGAACTTACAATGTCGATTGCAGATGACCGAGATTTAGAGCGAAGAAGATGTAAGACTTTCGCTCCAGGGATCCCATCCGGTGCGGAGTTGACTTCCTGGACCGTAATTAACAGAAAAATTAACGGAAGTCTTACAATTATTCATTAACTATCGTGTCATACTGTTTGATGCCCCTGTGTTTTCTGCATGTCTTGTGCATTTGCAGGGAGGCCACTGATCTTGAACCAGACAATACGAGAAAGCAGACTTCTTGATTTGCCCAGGCAGATCAATGAAATTCTATTGAATCAAATAGAAGGTCGCCTTCCATAAATTCTTCAATTTCTCAATGTGAGAAGTACAAAAGTCACTAATCTAATGTATGAATTGTTATTAGCCGTGTTGTCTTCTTTCTATACCTATATGACATGATTTGCACTTTAAATCTTATTTGCCGCATGAATATTAACAAGCTAAATGTTCGCAACTAAAACTATTTTGATATTGGATGCCGGCATTAGTACAATGACAATAATGATGATATCTAACGATTTTGAACCGCTTAAAATTATATTTGCCTTCTGGTAGATTGTGTGCATTTAGCTTTGAAAGCAGATTTCTATGCGATTTTGAATTACGGGAATTATAGCTATCTGCCGTCGGGCATAAATTGGAAGATATCCGATGGCGCGCAGCGCACGTGAATGTCTTTGAATTTATGCCCGATGACAGATAGCTATAATTTCTATTGTAACCCTCATATGTTTAGATATCCGTGATGTTAGCGGGCTTTAATGGTTGAAAATGCAATAATGCCCTGTAACTATCTATTGTAGCGGTCATCAAATGAGATTTCCATTGCATTACATTAGACATTATAGCCCGATAGATTGCAATGGAAATTTCTATTTCAGCGGGCATTAAATGAGATTTGTATTGAAAATACATTAGCCATTAAAGCTCGCGAGGAATAGATATGCATTCGGATTATAATGCGAATAATTACCCATCTGTATCGGGCTTTAATGTCGATTATCCGAGGTCACTGACGTGACCTCGGATAATCGACATCAAAGCCCTCTACAGATGGGTATTATTCCTATATTCATGCCTGAACTATCATGGATGACGTGAACCATAGGTGTCGATGAGCGAGTATTAACATGGACATGATTATGTTGAAAATAGATATACGAAAAATGGAGTATAAAAAAATAAAAAATGAAAAATTGGAAGTTTTGCTGCATTGAAAATACATTGTTACTGAGTAAGTAGGGTTGTCCGCCGATATTTCACATGTCATTTTTCTATGAAAGTCTATGAAAGTCGTTCATATATCTCCAAATCCAAATTAGAGATACTAAGAGATAAAAAATTATTGGTGCTTGTCTTGTAAACAAATTGTATCGATAGGTCGATAAAAATAATTCATAACTTGAAATGAAGTCAATATTAGTCTGAATATAAGACCTATAGACACCTCTGCAGCCTCTGGAATTCACCACAACATTAACAGCGAAGAGTGATGGTAATGATGAGAGTTCTGCGAAGGTGATCTGGATGCGTGTACGTGATTCCTCAGTAACAGAAGAGAAAAACGTATTAACACAAATAGATTAGAGATAAACCCCTGATCAATATGATTCTTCTGAACTGATGCAAATTTGCGAAACTTTTCCGAAAGTCGAAGGCAAATCATCATCAAAGCTTGCGAAATCCTCTTGAAATTAAGCGACGGATTTTCAGACAATGTACGAGGAACAGACAATCTGACGTTTGAGTACATGCGGAGTTGAATGAATCAACTGCTTGAATATCATACAGTTCGCGGGGAATTATTTACATAACAGAGATGCTGTCAGTACCTACTGACAAATTCGACAAAGGTGGCACCAGAGTGCAAAGCCGTCGTCTGAATTCACGTTTAAAATGCTTCATGTTTGCACAGGAGCTAATATTTCTCTTTATCTTCAAGAGTAAGGGATTGCTGTCTCAACTTTGACTGAGAAATGTCCAGATGTTTTCTATCTATTAGTTTTGAGCAAATCTCCACATCAAATATATAACTGCGTGGAAGTGTTGTGCTTGTTTAATACATTTCTAACCTTATCGATATAAAATCCTTGCCAGGTTGTTGATTTAACGATGAAACAATATCGAACAGCTGCCAGGGTTGGATGGAAATAAAACCCAATTAAATTACTAGAACCTAATAAAACCTGAAGGTATGGGTTTTATTAGATTTTATTGGATTTTACTTCCAAGTAAATATGTGTTGCAACTTCCATTTTTCATCAATTTTCCTTGTTTAGATTACAAATATTCCTCGACAAACTGAGTCCATGCAAAATAAATGCTCAAAGGATACTATGCTGCAGTTAGTAAGAGAAATATGCTAGTTAGTGAACTAGATATGCGAAATGTTCGATATCATATTCTAGAATAACGAAATAAATAAATATTCCGCTCAATGAGTTTATTCAAAAAAGGGCAAGATCAGATTGATATATTGCAAGGAGTCAGATGATATCCAGAGTAAATATACTGTGGTAGACTATATGCAAATATTTCAGTTTTACGTGTGGAAGGTTCATAGCAACGATGAGTGATTCTCGATCTCTTCGTTCCATTGTCCCAGTCCTCAGAGGACTTCACCATTTTTGCGACTCCTTGGGTCTGCAGTCGGCCTCGATCCTTCGACTGTGTCACCGTATAGCGAAAAATTACGTTCAATTGACGCAGACGACGGGGACAATGGCAAACATTTTCGAATATTCCTAAAAGCACCTGAACCGGTTCTGGTGTATTTGGATTAGCGATTGGCTCCCATTTCCGGAACTTTTCTGAGCATTGAATCAAAAGTCTCTCAATTCACTAAATATCAAAAACCCAGTCCATACTAAAACCCACGGGGTTTATCAGATTGGCCAACGATGGCCGTTGTAGCTGTCTATGATAAGGGTAGAAGGTTCAGAACGATGCTGTAAATTGCGCAAGCCACTGTGTTCAACGTGACAAATAGACAGAAGAATTAGTATCATAGAATGCTTGTTTAATGCATTAGATGGATAAAGTGGATTTTACTTTAGAACTTATCGGTCACATGGATAGAGTTGCACCGGATAGTTCATATGTTAACCAAGTATTATGTAATGACATTGTATATTGTACATTTACACGCATGTTGATCGTTTCTACCGCAAATATCCTGGAAAAAAATTTCATCACATCAGCGCCCAGAAATAGTTGGAATTTTCATTTATTGAGTGAACACTGAGGCCCTGCAGGGTAAGATCAAAACGTTCTTCCTAAACATGGGTAGTAACAAGTTTTTCTTAATGTGATTCGGTAACTTTACCCACATTATTTGAAATAGAGGGAAATTGTATAAACATTATTTCAAGCAGAGGCTTCCCTCATCTATTGACATAGAAAGCGTATATTTTCAAGGAATGGCGAGAAATTACTCTTTTTGCATCACAATTTAAAGTGGCTGTCTTCAAACTAATATTTTGAACTGCTGATCAGAGTGAAAATTGTGACTGAATCAGTTTAATAGTTTTGAATTTTGAATCAGTTCAATATTTTAAAGCTTTGATGTAACAATAAATTCTGATGTTGCATATGCTTGTTTGAGCGAAATTAAGAAAACATGTTAATTGCGTAGGAGAGGCTCACTTTATGCATAGTAGTGCATTCTGAATCTAATACATGTATCTGCAATATCTATTAATATTATCTTGAGATATGGTTACGCAAAGGTTAGGCAATGAATATGCAAGGTTTTCATAGATGCACTATCCGGTGCAACCCGAAACATGGGACAGGTTTCCAAAATACCAGCACAGGTCGGCTGCCTTGCAAAATTGAATGAGGAAATTGGGCATGCACGTACAAGGTATTAATCGCTTTTAAGATATTATAACCTCAAATGTGACGAACAAAAACGGAATAAGCTGTCAACAAATTCAACAGGAGATCAGCTTCATAAAACAAAATATTAATTCAATGTGTGCAAAGTGAATTTGTAGTATGGTACGGGGAAATCCGCTTCAATTAATACCCACATATGATAAGCCAAAGCAATGTCAGAGCGACTTTTCATGAAAACTTCAACTACTTCTTATTTAGCGATGTTGTAGAGGTTCAAAACCCCGACAGCTCAACTATTTCGCTTCGATGGAGCTCATTTACTGGTTGACATGATCGAAACACACGCGCATGCACCAGCAAGTAGAAGGTTCTTCCAGCTCAACTTGCACACCTCTTCTACTAATATTTCAAGGTTTTCAAGTCAAAATGTTGATATTTCATCAATTTTACAAGTTATATTCGGACTAAATTTACATGTAATCAGGCGTGGTCAATAATTGTCACTTTCCTATCCGTAGAACACAATATCAAGAGATATTAGCATTTATAATTTCTACTCAAAATTTCCAGCAAGTCATCACACATCTATTACAACATCATGCCTAGACTGTGCAATAGGCTTTTCAATGATTCTATCAGCGGTAGCACGACCCAGAAGGACCGAGTTTAAGTATCTGTCGAAGCCGACTACTGATGACCGATGTTGAATGACTCGTCATGGCATGCTCGGCATTGGTGATTGTAAAAATACTCAAACTACATCCCAATGTTATCAGTGGACCGATAAGACTCAAGCGTTGCAATAATGGTTTGTTCAAATGTTGGAGGGACCCCACAAGCCTTGATGGTAGGGATTAAAAACTGTTTTTTGCCACTACGCCTGCCGTCAAGTCTTGTGGGGTCCCTCCAACGATTGAATATTGAAAGACCCTCACTTTTCAAAGGAATAACGGTTTGTATATCAGAACTATGAGTCATATTGCTGAGCAGTGGTTCTTACAGAGATGTAAATGAAGGCTCTCGACTTTCAGTCATCGGAACAATCTAAGTCGTTCTGGATTGTGAAAGGGATACATTTCTCCGACAACTAGAAAGCCCAATTTGTTTACCTGCATCTCATCCCTGAGAGAATGGCACAGGGATTTCAAACGTGACAAAACTCAAATAAATGCAGAGGATTAGCTTTGATTGACAATTGAAGGCAAATTCACGAGGAAGCGCATCGAATGGAGATTGGTTGCGTAATATCCCGCCTTAAATCCGTCTTGTTCTAATGGAGAGAGAGATAAACAAGAATACTTTCAGATCGCAACTTTAATTAGTTGCCGTAACAAAAATGCTATAATGTTCTTCAGCAATTGGAGAAGTTATATTGTCATTTCCAATCAGTCAGCCTACTTGTCTGTTTTCATCTTGACAAAACATCACCACAACTTTGATGTTCATAGCAAAGCACTTATCAACATTCCGCTTATTTCAGGGCATATAACAAACATTTAATAAGTGCATTAACTATGCCACAGGTACATTGATCACGCTCTTGTAGGCCCCAGACATGCATTGTGGCCGCGAAATGGCCTACTCAGGAACGCGGTCGGTTGACGAATTCGGTTTTCGGGCTGGTGCACCGAATTGCGCGAATTTCGATCAAATTGATATTTTCATGTATAGTTTCAATTATAATGAAGTCATTTTGTCTGGTGCCTTCGACACAGTAAATCGGAGGAGACTATTGAAGCATATTGTAAAGTAAATCAAACAAGGAGCTTATTCGATCGTGTTGATCAATTCAATTCAAGGTTTAAAATTCTATATCATGAAACTTTTGAAAATCACGACTAAATAATAAAATAACCAATGCATTTCCTGATGTAGAGAAAAAAGTGAAAAAAGTGACGAAAATTAGATAATTCAAGTTCATGATCACTCATTTTAGGCCATGAAATCCCAATTCCCGCGACTTCAGAATTTCAAGTGAATACTGCGTACCCTACTGTTGCTACTCTTACCAAGACGCAGGCTATCTTGACATTCCAGGACACAGCGATCCGTCCGAAAGATTTTTACTTATCCGGCGGCACTGTCACAGGGTGTATCACAGGGTCCCAGGGTGTGTCACAGGCTCCCAGGGTGTGTCACAGAGTGTATCACAGGGTTTCAGGGTGTGTCACAGGGTCTCAGGGTGTGTCACAGGGTCCCAGGGTGCATCACAGAGTCCCAGGGTGTGTCACAGGGTCACAGGGTGTGTCACAGGGTCTCTGGGTGTATCACAGGCTCCCAGGGTGTGTCACAGAGTGTATCACAGGGTTTCAGGGTGTGTCACAGGGTCTCAGGGTGTGTCACAGGGTCCCAGGGTGCATCACAGAGTCTCAGGGTGTGTCACAGGGTGTGTCACAGGGTTTCAGGGTGTGTCACAGGGTCTCAGGGTGTGTCACAGGGTCACAGGGTCCCAGGGTGCATCACAGAGTCCCAGGGTGTGTCACAGGGTCACAGGGTGTGTCACAGGGTCTCTGGGTGTGTCACAGGGTCACAGGGTGTATCACAGGGTCCCAGGGTGTGTCACAGGGTCACAGAGTGTATCACAGGGTTTCAGGGTGTGTCACAGGGTCTCAGGGTGTGTCACAGGGTCCCAGGGTGTGTCACAGGCTCCCAGGGTGTGTCACAGGGTCACAGGGTGTATCACAGGGTCCCAGGGTGTGTCACAGGCTCCCAGGGTGTGTCACAGACTGTATCACAGGGTTTCAGGGTGTGTCACAGGGTCACAGGGTGTGTCACAGGGTCCCAGGGTGTGTCACAGGGTCACAGGGTGTATCACAGGGTCCCAGGGTGTGTCACAGGGTCACAGGGTGTATCACAGGGTTCCAGGGTGTGTCACAGGCTCCCAGGGTGTGTCACAGAGTGTATCACAGGGTCTCAGGGTGTGTCACAGAGTGTATCACAGGGTCTCAGGGTGTGTCACAGAGTGTATCACAGGGTCTCAGGGTGTGTCACAGGGTCACAGGGTGTATCACAGGGTCCCAGGGTGTGTCACAGGCTCCCAGGGTGTGTCACAGGGTCACAGGGTGTATCACAGGGTCACAGGGTGTATCACAGGGTCACAGGGTGTATCACATGGTCCGTTACAGAGGGGTTCCGTCAACCAGGTCATACAGGAAAATAAAGGACCCGAAATGCAAAGCTGATTGGTTTTCCTACTTACGAACCTGCAATGTGACTGACCGGTGTCGAGATTTGTGTACAACAATTGCAATTTTCGTTCGCCCATTTAAAATAGCTTTCTTTCAATTTGTGTGTTATGATAGAAAATTTTGACTTTGCCTGGTTTGCCTGTGGGAACGGTTATCAGTCCTCTAAAGGACTGCCTAAAATTCTATCATTTTGTAAACTTATGAATTATTTGCATATATTTTCCATGTTGCACATCATTTGAAAACACTACAGAGAGACTGCTTGAAGCCGAATGTCGAATGTTCACCTTCTTGCATTGCAATTTGTAGATAACGGTGACATCGCTTCGAATCTTTTAACATTTAATGATGTGCCACAGTATCTTGAAAGAAAGAATCAAAATTATCTCTTCATTCGGTGCATGTGTCTTTAAAATAATCGCTCAAAGACACGACGTTTCGTCCGCCACAGACTTGGCAGTCAGGACCGGGGAAGGTCCCCCCCCCCTATCAACCTCATTTCATATCTCACAAAATAAGTCCGATAAAAGTTCAATATTTTGTGACTTTTAGTCTGTATGTATGTTCTACTTTCAGTAAAAATTTGGATAAGTAAAATAATAAGTAAAAATTGAATTCGGAATACATCATAAACCTTGTCTTTATATAGAAGAAGTCATTAGAACGAGACATTTGTAAAGATAGAAAAATCCAGTAGTACATGAAAAGACATTATTTACGTTCAAATTTCAAATTGCTATTTGTAGTACTAACATTAACGTAAAATATTATACTTGCAACACCACATAGATATGCTTCCGTAAAAGTTTGTACAAATACTTTAGTTGTAATGAACAATTTTTGAAGAGTCAAGAAAATACATAGATTCATGAAAAACGAAAAAATTGAATGATAAAATTTGAATTTTTGATATGAAGGTCTTCGAATCATGCAACATAGTCACTACCATTCGAAAAAGAGGACTCATAATATAATAACACTGTTTTCAAAAAGTTTTATCCATCAGAACATGGAGAATTTGAGGGGTCACCCCCGGTCCTGCGACGCTAAGAATCGCCCCATCCTGATAAGGTAAAGTCAATGTAATTTTTTTTACCATTCTTCGTTGCACATTTTCATAATTTCTGTTTTGATCTGGATTTGAAATTTTCCATCAGAGTTATCATAGAGACGCACGGTTCAAGCATGATGAGTGTCACTTGCAGGTATTGGCAAATTAAAATTAAAGGAGACCTATGTAAACTGTTTCAAATTCTTAAGATTATTAGAATTTTCCTATCACTCTATTATTGGAAACATGAGCATTTATTCTTGAATATGTCTATATCTAGTCAATGTAATTGAAAAGTCAACATTTTCTATAGAAACATATCTATGTCAACAAATTAACATAGATTTTAATTTGTTGACATCATCAGAGCAACGTCACACTGTTTGCGTGGCTTTAGGGCTAAATGGAGGAATCTTATTCTTTTTGATGATGGTGCTGGACTACCAGATCAAATCTGGTAATTCACAGAACTTCATCCTTTTTTATGACCTTTTACATTACTTGGTTCCGTATATCAATCCATGCCATGGACAATTGTAGCAATGTTGGAGATAATGTATGTCTATTTATGAATAGATCTTTTCTTGCAACCATTTGTTGACATAGATTTAGCATTGAATGAATTGAAATCGTCTGACATTAGATATTATCAAACTCCCTTCCTATCTCCACTATGTTGAACTATGCGTTCTACATTTTCAATTATGAAACGGATTCTATGAATCAATATACATGTAATCCAATGGGCTACCGTGACTCACATTTTGTTACCCTATAATGCACCAAATTGCAAGTAAGCTTTGATGATATCTTGGGTATAGATAATAAGGTACACCTCATGCAAATGCAGTTAAAATATCGGTTCACTTGAAATTCAAATGATAGGAAATGCACATAGAAGTAGATAATAGTACTTTCTATGGTATTGTTAATTTCTATGGAAAAGCATGTCATCAATATTGGATAGGCTATCTACTAGGACTTTGGATGCCATGGATAGCCAACCCACGTTTTTGGTGTTCCTTTGCAGATTGTTCTATATCGTCACTGGTCCATAGAGTTCATTGACATTTCTTGATCGTTTGATAATAGTGATATAACTACTCATGGACTCCTAGATATATACAACATATATACAACATATATACAATATATCTAGGAGTCCATGAACTACTCCATCTGTACTACCATAGAAAGATGTAGCACTCGGCTTCGCCTCGTGCTACATTTTCTGTGGTAGTACAGATGTCGTAGTTATATCACTATATTTTACATTACCTTTTTCACATCACCATCAACTAAATATCGTCGATAAGCAATACTTCTATGCCAACGATATTCATTTCATGGATATCTATGGTGCATATCTCTGAAAATCTATGGCTTCATTCATTGATATGATTTGTTTTAAAGATCAGTTCTATAGCTAATCGCGATGTCTATATTCAACAATAGCAATATTAATACTCGCTTCGCTCGTCCTACATTTTCAATGTCGTATAGACATCGTATTGACATTGCTATATTGTGAAAGATAGAGGGCCAATCTTCGTAATTTAAAGTTCCAATTGACTATCGCACGAAAATTTAGAACGAGAAACAACTTATGTTTCAGCCGCACTTTAACAAGTGTTTCAATGTAACTACTTAACATTTTCGGTGCACTGGTGCGAGCAGGTGCGGCTGGCGCAGTCCTAATTACTGTGAATATCTTGGCAAACACTTTGCCATCCTTACCTCAAATCTCTCCTCCACCGGAACTGCCTTCGTCGCACGTTCATAGATATCCATTGCCCTCTTCGCGAGGCCATAATCCTCTTCTAGTTTGGCGTACATGAGGTAGATCGTCTTCGCGAACTTCGCCAAGCAATCTTTGAGACATTGTTCATAGAGATCACGTGCCCGTTCCAACTTTTTCCCTTGCTGAAATGAAGAATTCGTGAAGATTGAGAGAGCAATACGAAGTCTATAAATGTTTATATCAAACGTATTTCTTACGTTCAGAACGAGTACAGATCAAATGAACTGACAGAAACTGCAGAAAATCAATATCAAAATATTCCATTTTTTATCTAACAACAGCTCGCTACTTCCATTGGACCAGAAATGCTGCGTGACACTCAAAACATCGTGAAATGAGAAATTAACCACTCCATTACACTTTAAAAACTGCATTACCCAAACTTGATGATGTTGATGAGTTATAAACTGAAAATCTATTCTAAAAACAGAAAATGTGCAACATTCATCAAGCTCATTGCGTAAGTAATGAACCAATGAATCACTAGGCCTCAGCACGTTCTGCACGTTTTTACCAGACACTGAGGCATTAAACTTTTACGAATAATCACATGGAGCGCAATTTTCTATCAACCTATGACACCAGGCCTTTGTTTGTCTTCATGAAATCCTCAGATTACAATTAAATAGATATTCATGAAGCAAGGAAATCATGTGATAATTATTGCAATTCATTTCGGCAACGAATTCTCGTGAAAATTCAAAAATTTCCATGAGGAATATCTTTGTATGAGACAATGAAATTCTCAAATAACAAGTGAAACAAATATTCACATGTGAACAAATATCAGCAAGAAATTGAAGTCAAAGTTTCAGCATTTCGGTGAATTTGCAGCAGATTTTCACCCATTCAATAGTTTTTATCACAGACGCGAGTACATAGTCGCAAACAGCATATCACACTTGCATGCACTCGAATCATTATCATCAAATTTTGTACTCTCATTAGATACTTTGCATTTCTTTTACAAATGGGCCGGAACTGTTCTACAAAGCAACTCAAACCTGCAGGAGGTGTCGCAAAGGCCATGTTTGAAGCTAACGAGAAAAATCACCATCACAAACACCAACATCCACCAGAGCAACTTTTCCGCCTTCGTGTTACAAGTGCCAACAATTTTCGACAGTCAAGAGTTTTGTTTCAAATTCAAACGTGCATCTGCACTATTCAATAACTCATTTGTGAAAAATTCGAAATTTCTCAAAAAAAAAAGAATTGTTTTGTGCTCGGTACATGCCACGCACCGATCTTGTATTGACATCTTACATTAAACAGTTTATGATATTGTAGTTGACCAATTGACGGGAGATCATCTATCTGAGACAGC
Organism: Prostheceraeus crozeri; assembly: GCA_907163375.1. Lineage (NCBI taxonomy): Eukaryota > Metazoa > Platyhelminthes > Polycladida > Euryleptidae > Prostheceraeus > Prostheceraeus crozeri. The sequence continues at coordinate 59,945 of CAJQUW010011477.1, forward strand.
GAGAAATATTAAAATCAAAACTCCCCTTTCCGATTTACACGCTGATATAATAAAGAAAAAGTAAAATGTTTCAGAGACAGGTCTTCGGCGTCCAGGGCCTTCAACGGTCAATGTTCGGATGGCCTATATTATCGGTTTACTATCGATAGGCCGAAACTTGACGCAGATGCTGATCCTCAAATTGGAATTTCTCTTCGAATTGGAGCTTAGGTTTGCCATCCGCATAGATGTGGATGTGTAGCGATAGTAGATGAACGTGGATATCATCCCCTTTCCTGCCGGTACAGCAAAGGTAAATTTCCTCCACATTCAGCTTTGAATGACGTGATCAAGAGATCTCTGCAATCGGCCGGGTTGGCTTCTACTCTGGAACTGAAAGGTGTTAGCAGATCTGACGGTAAGCGCCCTGATGGGATAATTGTCTTTCCATATCAAAATGGACAGAGGCTGTTACGGGACGTCACCTGTGTAGATACCTTCGCCGGCTCCAATGTCATGTCCGGACATTTCAATAAAACCGGAAGGAAGGAAGAAGGGGAAGTATGAAGGACTGACTCCCAACGAGAGATACATCCTCCAGCCAGTTGCTCTTGAAACTTCAGGAGCTAGTGGCAAGTCCACGAGACAGTTTGTGAGACTGATTGGAAGGAGACTTTGTGTTAAGTCTGGCAGCCCTCACGAGACAGAACATCTCTGGCAATGACCATCAATTGTCATTGTAAGGGGGAACGCAACCAGCATCCTTCACACAGCAGTGCTTCCTAAGATATTTAATATTATAAAGGGCTAGATAGGAAATAGACGTGTTCTTACCTTGTCTGCAACGAAGCCAGATAAAATCAGCTGATATTGTATGAATTTGAAAATATTTGTAAGCGAGCAACAAATATTTCTTTTCATTGCCTCTTTTTAGTAATTACAGAAACAAAGCGCATTTTACTGATAATAAATCAAGACATTTTTATATATGTCAAAAAAAACGTCCAAATTGCAACAACATTCCACTTTTTCAGATGCTTTGCAAGTTGCAGTTGTAGATAAGAGTACTGCTGATACAATTCTCTCAATTAGACTTTATTGCATTATTTCATGGCAGTTGATTATTAGATCTGAAGAGCGCATGTTATATAGGAATAATACAAATGAAAACCAGACGCGATGGCAATAATCTAGCGTGTATATGCAATTTTGTGATAAGAAATTACCTGATACAACAGAAAAATAAATATAAGCTATCAGAAAATTTGATATAAAATTGGTTAAAGCAAATAAAAACAAACAACATATGCTGCGTATGTTATACAATGCACATTGACAGACAAGCGGTGATCGATTCCAGTTGGTCATAAAATGCCCTCTATTAATTATTTGCAATACATAGATCCACATTGTAGTTTTCAGCCTGGTGAATAACTCGAAGAGCGTTGTTGACATGGGTGAGCCTTATTAATAGCCAATTCCTCAGTGTAATATTCGGATTCTCACTGAATTTGTTAATAGTCATGAATTCTACAGAGGGAGTTGAGTGTTTATCAATTGATACCCCTTCAGTCTTCATGTGAATATTTTTTCTTCCACTTGAATTGACTGTATTGCATTAAATTACTGTATTACCCATCTCATCTTCAACAATTTTTTTCAGAGAAACTACTGAATGAATATTCTTGAAACTTACCATATAATATCAGTGAATTATGCTTCATATCAAATGCCATTTCTAAGGCTTTTTGTCGCATCGCACATCGCACAGCCGACAAAACAGCAATTTCGCACCATTGTCGTAATGCCGTAAGGACCGTGCTAAAATGGGTTCAAAGTTAGGTATCTATTTCTCATCTAGCCCTTCTAAACAATCAAATATCTTTGAGTGCTTCCAACTGACTTTCATTCTTTCCTGTGTAAGCTGCACTTTGCTTCAGGATAGTTTTGCACCTCTACATTTATAATTGCTGTAATTACTGAAATTTATTCAACAATGGAAAAATGCATTATTATCAATCAACAAACTATGCCCTCACCATAGAAGTGGATAATAATACACTAGAATGGAAGTTTGATATCTTGCCAATGTACAATGATGGCACATGGAAAAATCTATGGTTTGTAGATCAGATTTGATCTAAAACATTATATCACAGTCAAACCATTTGCCAAGTTGGTTGTGGAAGTTGTTGACAGCAAATTGCAGGATTTTCGTGAAGAGAATTTTAGTGAGATGGTGGTATTGTATCATGTGAAATAGCCTACTATTCCGCGGATTAATATACTGTGTCTATTTGTACCAGTCATTGACAGCCATTATAATTGAAATTTGGTTCACAGAGTCATTATCGAAAGCAGTCGCTTTATTGGTTGGAAGAACATCTCAAGAATTCAAAGATAAAATTTTAACTATTGGATTATATCTCTCCTTCTAGCGGTCAAGAAACCTAGCGCTTTTCTGGAATAAACACATCGAAAGCTTCTCTAGCGACAATCATTTCTCAGATAAATAGAATGTCGCTGGAACTCTTCAATTAATAATTGGATGACTTATGTGATATAGTTTGATGATATTTTGTCAGCTGATATTCGAAAGCATGTAAAGATTTTGAAAATTATTCAAATATAATGAACAGGGGCCCTTTAAAGTAAAATAAATGCTCTAACATTTCTTGGCCTCTGATTTCAAGCTGGAGTAATGCATGTTCTGTAAATCTACATTGCAAGTTGCATATGTGTCTGATTATACTTTTGATTGATTATAAGAGCGATATTTCAAAATGATGAACGTACAGAACGTTTTCAAGGATTTTTCTTTCTTTGTCATCCTGTCGGCGCAGTATTTTGCAGATTCATTATCACTTTTGTGCACATGATCTTTGGACAAAGGGCAACAATTCAGATCACAAATTGGCTTGATAAATACAAATAAGAAAACATGGAAACCAGCTCGCACAATTTGCGTTTTGCCCCAACTAAGTTCCCCCTGCGTGTGCCATAATTTTCATGCAATTTCCATTCTAGGACTTTCCATGGTATTGTTAATTTCTATGGCCCTCACCCTTCGGGCTCATGTTGATCTCCAAAAATGCAATGAAGATGGAAACTTTGCACTTGTTGCGTAAAT
>CAJQUW010011478.1:0-396508 GCA_907163375.1 Prostheceraeus crozeri
TTTTATTCCTGAGAGAGTCGTCATCAAAGTAGACTACAATTTAACATTTTCACGAAAAAATCCTAAGTGTTGAGACCCAGTGTGAAGATTAGCACTTTTCTCTCCGATTGACTTGAAAATCACCCTACTCATGTAGCATTGTACGTAGAGTCCGAATCTGCCCTCCGTTTGTCCATCCAGACACTCCTTCACGGCGAAATACGACCTTTCTCATTCCAAAACGTCCACTTTCTAACTCTACCGTTTTTCGGAGATTCCTGCCATTTTCAAGTCATGTTCCACTCTAAACCCAAGAAAGCTTGGACATATGATTCTTTCCACTGCATTTTTCTCACTCTTGGCTTTCACATGAGCTATCACATGACTCTGTACGATCACTCCCACCCAAGTTGGAAGTCTGACTGGAGGGGGGGTCAGCACTTTTTCTCTCCGATTCCGCTGGAAATCACCTCCCTAGCCCAAAATTTTACGTAGAGTCCGAATCTGACCTCCTTTTGTCCATCCGAGCCCTCCTTCTGGCCGAAATACGACCTTTCTCACCCCAAAACATCCAAAACCCACCTTTTTCTAACTCTGTCGTTTTTTGGAGATTCCTGCCCTTTTCAAGTCATTTTCCACTCTAAACCCAGGAAAACTTGGACATATGATGCTTTCCACTGCATTTTTCTCACTCTTGGCTTTCAAACCTGCTATCACACTGCTTTCTACCATCTCTAGAACCAAAGTTGGAAGTCTGACTGGAGGGGGGGGTCAGAACTTATTCTCTCTGATTCCACTGGAAATCACCTCCCTAACCCAAAATTTCACGTAGAGTCCGAATCTGCCCTCAGTTTTCGTGTCCGATGCTTCGTTTGCCCGCTAGAGCCATTTTCGTAAAAATTCTAACTCTGTCGTTTTTCGGCGATGGTCAAAAATCTTAAAGTCACTCCCACACCACAACGAAAGAAGGTAGAGACAAGCCATTTCATCCACTGAATTCGTTTCACTCTTAGCTTTCAAACGCGCTATCACACGACTTTCAACCATCTCTGGAACCAAAGTTGGAAGAAACCCTGCCGAGGGGGGGTCAGAATTTTTTCTCTCCGATTCCGCTGGAAATCACCTCCCTAGCCCAAAATTTCACGTAGATTTCGAATCTGCCCTCCGTTTGTCCATGCGAGCCCTCTTTCTGGCCGATATAGGACCTTTCTCACCCCAAAACGTCCAACACCTGCCCATTCTAACTCTGTCGTTTTTCGGATATTCCTGCCATTTTCAAGTCATTTTCCACTCTAAACCCAGGAAAACTTGGACATATGATGCTTTCGACTGCATTTTTTTCACTCTTAGCTTTCAAACGAGCTATGGCACGACTAATCCTTCCTTCCTTCCAGAGGGGGGACAGTTTCCTCCGCTCGGTCCGATCCCTTCCAGCACATCCTTGGCCACTTCCTTCCAGAGGGGATGACTCATCATTTCACATTTTGCACTTGATTTTGCAATGGGATCACTACTGATAGGATCGACGAATCCTTCAAACGTGAAAGTATTTGCGTCGAAAAATGAAAGAATTAAATCACTCTCATTATCTAAGTAAATGATAGGCTAAGTACTTAACAAATCCATGACTTCACTTTTTGTATAGACATGAAAGGGTCATGTCACTTCCTTGGCATAGCCATCTATCTATCTCCCTGACGCAGCGCAATACTCTATGATACTAGGATGAATTACTAAGTATAGAAATCCATGGCAGTATGAAAAGAAGTATTTACATTTGAAAATAACTTCCTGTCTTCAATTCATGATTTCCATAAATATTTGCTTACTGCACATGCAGTTGCGGTAGAATATATGAAAGTACATGGTCTACATGGTCTCATCACAACTTTTGCTGTGCCTCTTATATTGTATTATCACTATTTGCAGCTCATGCGAAACCAAGGTGGAGTGCATTTATGTAGATAAAACGATGCCACCGCTCTATTCGATTCGCCATCAGGTCATCAACCAAACTTTCATTTTCAGGTGCGAAGATAAGATTTCCAAAAGGTATAATATATGTCCACATGCTAATCAAGTACGAATTAGAATCATATATCTGTTAAATGACCCTACAGCAACTTTGCCAGTGAGGTTTCGCGTCGGAAGAGATCTAGATAATTATCTATATCAAGAATTAATCATCGATCGGTTTCGTCCTGAATACAATGGTGTCTATACCTGCATGTCTTATTATGGAGGTTCACGAAGTTTGGGCCGGTTGAATTATAAAAGCTCCAGAAAATCGTATAATTATTGACAAGAGATACGTGCAATAGACTGTGAATTCAATGTCGATGGTAGAGATGTGTCAAGAAAGACAGTGAAACTCTCAGAAACGGTCCGCTTGGGATGTAGAACTTTTGCAACTCAACATGAAGATGTATGTGGGAAGCGTAGAGTGGAATTTTATTTTAATGGAACAGCCATTTTCAGGGCTCGAAACATAGGTAAATTGAACTTTACTGATGCCGAATGCCCTCGCTTCAAACATTCAGATAACGGAGATTATCATTGCCGCGTAAGCAATAACTTCTTTAGTACAACAAAATCTTTTCAGCTGTCCATGGCTGTTAACTAGTCGACAACTGCTGATAATCAAAGCATAATTCCTGATGCATCTATTGTGATTTAAGTCTCATGAGCAGTTTGAAAATGCTTTTTTTATTCATTGACCACAAATATTTCGATGACTAGGAATCAATGGAAGCATTTAAATCTTATTGCGAAATATCATTGGACAACTGAAATGAGTATAATTGAGAAATTGAAATTCATTGTTGGCTACTACCCGTTGACTCAGATATACTTTTATCAGCTATTATACTGATGCCCTGCTTATTTACTCCTATGAATTGGTCTGCAATATTTGGATGATTGTATGAAAATTATTCTCTCTGGTTTCATTTTCATTTCAGATATAGTGAGATTGGAACGAAATGTAGCTATACCTGTAGAAATGACATAGCTACAAGCATTTACATGCAAAAAATCGAGAAACTGTTTTGAAAAGGATGTTTGAAAGTCTTTATTATTTTCTACGAGTACATAGAAGATAATTTGCTAGATAGAATCGATAGCAATTCATTAGAACTAACGGACGCTCCAGGCAGTAAAATAGCCGCAGGATATCTGGTATGATAGCTCAGCTGATCAATGGCTACACACCGGTGTGAGATTGTGCAGGTTTCAGTCAGCTTGTCTTGTGAGTCACCACTCACCAGCGTATTCACTAAAGGCTATTAATCCTAGCTATATGAGGGCTGAGTGTATGAATGCTGCCCACCTATGGAATATCTCAAACGTCGAATTTCAGCACCCACCTATAATTAGTTCAGAACCAGCTGAAGGTCCTATCACAATCATTGAAAACACGGAATGCCTCAAGTGATAGGGAACGTACAGATGCATAGGACTTGAATGGTATCTTCGCTAGGGTTTGGCAACTGCAGGAAACAAAGGACATTTTAATGGTGGCTCTGAACTTTGTAATGATTTTTGATCAGTATAAAATACCAAAGAGATGGACCTGCAGTATATTTCTGTTATTCCTGGAGGTATATGTTTTGCTTAAATTGGTTGGAGAGGAAAATTAATAAATGATAGAAGTTATGGTAGTCATACTACAATAACTTGATAGCACAAAAGATAAGCTTTCGTACAAGATTTCGCAATTCATTAGGCCTGTTTACTTTTTCATATTTACACAGATTTTTGATAGTAAACAAATGAGTGGTGTACAATGTTACTGTGTACATTTGATTACATGTACAATTGCGAGTGTGTCATACAAGCATGCGACCACGGATATGCATAGTACAGCAAACCTTTTTTGCCCTTAAAAGTACAGAATAAAGCAATTTTGTATCTACTAATGCTTTTTATATTTGGTGACCCGATGTCCAATAAAATGGTTGCCACCACACCCTAACAGATAAGTTGTGTCACTTGGACTTCATATGCAAAACATGCATTATTATGTAAGATCGAAAGCGAAAATTCTTCTTGGGATGCAAAATTTATTGAATGTAATTTGTATCAGACAAAAAATTCACACTTTTGATCTGACATTCGTGGATACGTGAACTATCAGGATTCCAAGCTTATGCAATTCTGTTGTAATATTCTCTTGTTTGAAGAATTGTGTCAGCTTTTACATAATATCTTATGTCATGATTGTTGCAATGATAAATGTTTACCTTTTTTACTCATCCCTCCTCACCCAAGGCACAGGGCCATACTACAGAGCTGATCATGAAAAACGGGCCACCCATTTTTCGCTATATTCAGTCGATTTTCATGCCTTCCAATCGTGTCGCACATCAACGTGTCATGCATCATTCGACAGCTTGCATTATCAGCTTTAAAATGGGTATGTTAGACCTGAATCCTTTATTGCGGAAATATGAAAATCACTCAATTTACAAATTGCAGTTTTTCCATAGGGAGACATATGAATATGATAATCATTCTGGCACGGGGAGAGCGAGCATTTTCTGCGCTCTCTTTTCAATGCTGGTCATTAAAATCGGTGAACTAGGAAAAGATAGTGATATCGTGAAGTGATGACTCTTTTGATTAAAAATGTTATATTTCCACTTTTTCATCCAAAATGTTCATGCTTGGTATCTTCAGAATCCTTGCGATGTAATGAATGCGAATATGCAAGTTAAATTCAAATAAAGTCAGTCATTCCCTGTGGGAACGAATCTGGCGAAAAGCTGGCAGATAATCAACTACATATTATCATGCAATAGTTCAGTAATAATTTTTAGCATATTCGCTGGCGAAGTTCGCCGGCGACAATTCGCGAATTCGCGCTCTCTCTTGACTTTCTCTCTTAGTTTCTTTAGTAATCCGCCTCTACAGCCGAGGCTCTATTTTCTCCCTCACCTCCTCACCATAACACACATATGGCTAATCTATCTAAGAAATGAGTGCAGACTATCATACTTTGATAATGATAAGAATATAGAGAATCCGCTTATATCAATTTTCATAACATCTCTTGACATTCAATAATTTACAACAGTGACAAATATTTGAAATATATTTACTGCGACATTTATGGAAGATAAATACTTTTTTAGTTTAACGGTTAAATGATGTCCTCACGTAAGACTAGGTAAATGATGAACCCGGGTCTGGCCAGACCCGTAATAAAATTGAAGATAAGCACCGCTATTCATCTATAGTGAAGGTTGTAGGAACATTGGATTTTAGAATACCATGGCTTATCATCACTTCACTTCTGCATTTAGCTAGTTTCAGCTAATAACTAGGCCTATATGCTTACCACAGTAGACCTATGTTGTGAAACTGTTTTAGGTGATGCCATGTAGTCTGTGGAAATATATGTTTATCTGGCTTATCTAAAAAGTGATAGCAGTTGTCAATTATAGGCCTACATACTGTACGTATTATAATGTAAAACACAATTCATCCAGGTACCAGTATAATTGAAATAGTCAGCTGCTGTATTCCATTACTGAGTAATGGAGAAAGTTCATAAGTATCACATACAATCAGGACAATAATAGACGGTTGTTGCATGCTGTATGCAGATGGCTTTTTGACACTCAGCACATTTGAAGCGAGTCTTCCTTTCCTTTACACCTTCATCCAAGCAGATCCGACAGCGTTGACGTTGCTGGTTGCTGTCGACAGCAGGCTGCGAGATGTTGGGTTTGATACCGACCAACTCCATGGCCACTTTGATTGAGTTGGTTAGACGAGAATGAGTAGCACGTTGACGAACAAGAGGGAGGGTCATCTCGTAGCCAAGATCCATCTTGAAGGAGTAATGGTTCGTAGCTGCCATTGTTCTCATGGCTGCAATAACAGCAACATCCATCAGTGCCATGAACACACCGTAGGGCTATCTCCGGCACTTCCGTTGGCTTCGGTAAGTACGGACCAACTTGTCTAGGTTATCGACTCCCGACTTTGTCGCATTGTAGCATTCCACGATTTCGGGCTTCTCATTCTCGTTGTGCTTGCCATAGGTGTGCTTTGTCGATAGAAGGAGAACGGGTGCATTGCCTTTGTCAAAATAGGAGCATAGCACCTTTTGACCAGATACGAAATGCCGAGAGTCACCTTTCGTTCTTCCTTGAGAAGACTTCGCAGCGGGAGGAACCCCACGCCTGTTGCTGCGGTGGTTCCAACAACACTATAGTTTTGGCATCTGTGAGTCGATCGCACAGATTGACCGAGGTAAACCAATTGTCCATTGTAATATTTCTCCCGACACCCATGTATGCCTTGGCCAGATGCATCACCACCGCTTCACTGATTGGACAGTCTCGCTCCGATTCCGGTAGGGTTTCTTTCCCAACATACACAAGGCAGCGTAAAGGAAAGCTATTTTCAGCGTCCGTAATCCAAAAGATCTTTATACCAAACTTTCCAGGCTTACTTCGAAGGTATATACTGTTGAAAGCGAACACGACCATGAAACTCCACGAGCTGTTCATCAACACACAGAAGGGATCCCGGATCATAGTGACTTTCAAGTTTGAGTTCACTTGATCAACAACTTCACGGATAGGAGCCAGTGGATCGGTGCGGTCACGTCTCATCTTGTTATCAAATCCAAGAGCAGCTTTGATCTGCTGGGATCGCTGGAAACTCATTGAAGCCCTAAATATCGGATTGCCATTTCTGAGATCCCAAAGCTCCCGAGTGTTACGGTGCCCAGCCTTCAACGCGCCAGCAATCAGATGCAGACATACGAAGGCTTCAAATTCAGTCATTGATAATGGTCTCCATGTAGTGTGCTTAGCAGCGGCGATACGGCGACCCTCACGATTAGTATGGAGAAGTGTCAGGTGCAAACTGTCACCAAAATATGCCTTGAATGCTTCTGATGGTGTCTGAGGATGAAACCCGACGCTGAATCCAATGTGAGAAGCACGGAAAGAGTTGCGCACTGGCTCTCTGGCTGGTGGATGCTGCTGGGCCGTCTGAAGACACCACAAGAGACCAGTGGGAGCTCTTAGGACAGGTGCCTCTAAGGGAGGAAGTCTCGTCATAGTCGTCCTCTTCTCCGCTGAAATCCATCTCCTCTAAAGCCTCTATACTCAACTCTTCATCACTGACATGGCCACTAGCAGCAACTTGGTCTGAAATGAAATGACACGCCGATTGTAAAATCATTGCAACAAGTATGGGTGTAACATTTGCAAGAGCTAAATCACTTACCAGAAATCTCGGCAAGGGAGTCATATTCGGCGCTGCCTGCATCGTTGTCATTTATCTCAGCACTAGCTGCAACATCATCAGCTGAAATGGAGATGATTTCATTTAGAGTTACCGGCAAGTTGAATTTGCAGGGCTACATATGTATAGCATAGCGATGTACACGTACATGTGTTCATGTATACATCTGTAGCATATTGCTATAATAATATGCAGTACAGTCTACATAGTCAGATGATAAGTTCAATGGGCAGTCCATAAATTTTGTATCCATAAATATCGGCTGGTTGTCTGCTGATAGGTCTAAATGTAGGCTACACGCATAGCCAATAGGCAATCACAACATGGGTGACATCGTTATCAACCTACATGTACATGTCGGCTACGGCTACTCTACGGCACAGAACTTTTCTGTAAAAGCAAAGACGCAACAACTTAATACACGTAGGCCTAAAATGAGTTGTGTAATAGACTATTGTCAATGAATCTGAGTGAATTGATCACTTTACAACGGGCTGCAGTACGTACATAGTACAAGCTTGGTCCTTCTTCTGAAATCTCCATTAGTCTAGTCATACATGTATATCTGTGCCTAAACATAGCTCAAGATTCAAGCTCGTCATTTCAAAATAGTAACGGATGGCTCTACCGGTACTTCCACTTACAATCCTACATATAAGTACGTAAACAGTAGCTAATTCTAATCTCCCATAAGTATTCACGTGTACTAGTATAAATTGCATTTCACCCTCCCACCATGAACAGACACTAAACAGCTCCTCGAACCCTCCCTCACCCTCTAATCTTTTCACATAGTTTGTCCTTCAACGATCCCTCACACTCAGCTTACTTGATATTTCAACAGGAAAATTGTCTTCTTCTTCATCAGCATCGTATTGTAGATTGATATTAGCAAATGCAAAAGACGGTCATTGCGGTGCGGTAGTTGACGTCTTTCATTAGAAGATGCCATTGACATTCCAATACATGAGTAGACAATCGCAGAATATTCCTTCGTGCATATAAGGGAAGAAAAATGAATTCATTCAATCAGACGATTTCGTGACTCCTATTGGTCCCTTGATTCCTTCTGATCAAATAGAAAAACAGATGGGCAATAAGCGCGCGCGTGTACTTGTGTGTGTGTGTGTGTGTGTGTGTGATTCTCTAGATGTTACCATGTGTTACCAAGCCGGTAATCCATGAGAAGCACACATGTTAGGTAGGCGATGCTGCGAACGATGCACAAACATTTGACCTTGATGAGTAGCTTTACAAGTACTGCAAGTACTTTGTAAGTACATTATGCTTTACAACAGTCGAGTCTAAGGTTTACAAAGTGAGAATGTAAGCAAGAAAAGTCACGAACTTCACTAATAGCGCATACTGACAGAAACTAAGACCGTTATCAGACGAGAAGATAGCCATAGACACGACCGGCCATAGACAGAAGCCGTTATGCCATAGACACGACCGGGTCTGGCCAGACTTTTGACGTCTGATTCTTGTACCCATTGACCAATTTTAATGAAAGTTGAACTATGTCGGAATACGTAGATACATACATGTATGTACAAAAGGTCACAAGCATTATAATCGCAATCACAGCGATTATTGAGCATGATCAAAAAAGGTTAGGGGTCTACAGGAACCTCCCCAAGGTCGCAATAAGATTAATTGGGAGAGTAAAGTAGAAGTACATGTACATTCATTCAAACGCGGCAGATGTCAAGAAACTAAGTCATGCAACAGAAGTACGAACATTCATTGGATAACCTAGCATTCACAAATATCAAAAAATCACAAACACAGATATTGTCGCAGTTGTATCAGTTAAATTCCTCTTCTTTGTTAACGTCAGCCGATTATTTGCATGATATGCACATCGACTTACATTTTTTAGTCGCATGTAATCATACATGATCATTCACTTCATATGACGAATTGGTAGACGAATGCATCGCCAGATATTCAATTGCTTCAGATTAGTGATATGAAAACTTTTTCTATCTCCACCTTTGATGTCTGATAAGTTAGCAATATTTTTTGTCGGCAGTTTGATTTAAGACTTTTTATATTCAACAAACAGTACCGCCCATGTAAATCATTTGAATTTCGATCTAGATTCATGACAAGATCTGGTTTTAAGACATTGATATTCAAATATTCAGTTACTTAGCTTGAATTCAGATAAATAGAAACAACACTAACACACTCCGAAAAATTGAAACATTCCTACATTGATTTTAAAGTATCTATTATATCGCTATTCGCTTTGACAAGTGCTGCAGAAAATATTTAAGATGATCTGTCGATTTTAAACAACAAAATCTTGATAATTTCTTATTTGTCTTTTCAAAGATCAGGAATTATGATCAGAAAAATACAAGATATCCTGTAGCTATGAATCATTCATCAGTTGTATTCATCTGAATGTAATCGAAAAGTATTTGAAACGTATTTGATTTCTATGCATGTGTTGAAAAGTTGATATTACCATAGCTATCAGAGCGCATGAGTATTACTTTTCAGTCCCTGGTCAACTTTGCAGTCAATACTTTGCAGTTCATCAGCTTCTGTGCTGCAAAGTGTATTTTCGTCATGTCTATATTTTCTTTATGTATTGTTTTGATTGTAATTACGTTGAATATCCTGACAACAATGACAAGTGCCTAAATCTAGCATCTGAAACATGGGTGCATTGCAATATGCTCAATTGAATTATATTGACCTACTGCAGAATCAAAAATTTCAAATTGGTAAACGATTTATTATCAACACAATTATCAACATTGCCGGTAATTTGGATTTCTGTTAGATAGTTGACAATATTTGAAAAAATTCACGCCTTCGGTCTCTGCATCTTTTACTAATGATATTTTCTTCATTATCATTTCTGCGGTTCTTCTCATTTTCAAGTCGCTATTTGGTTAATAGAATGTAACGAATACTGGACACCAAGGTATAATACTGATCAAATTTAGATTCAAAAAGTCTTCTTTTGCAATGTTTAGTAGCCTATGTCTATCCCTAGTCCGTGGATAGAAATTGTGTATTGTGTATTTCAAAGTATAGCCATAAACTTCTTAATGCCATAGCTTGGCTGACCAATATGACGCTAAGATATCTAGCACATTCCAGATGGAGATGCATTACCTTCACTCGATTAAAAAGTCCTTTTCAGTACTCTGAGCGATATCATTGTCTCAATCGCTCCTCGTACTGAAAAGTCGACATTTTAATCTTCGTGAAAATAATTAGAAAAGAAAAATGACAGCATGCGAAAACGTAATAAGAAAGCAGAAGGCATTATGACCTTCCAATTAAATAATGCTTTTCAAATGAGTAATCATTGAGGAAAGGAAAGATAATTCTCTCCTTTTCCTCGAGGAAGTTGTAGAAATGTCTGTATTCAAGCAATGAGGAGGAAGTGATTACAATACAATCGACTTACGCTATAATGCGAATCCTCTTTGACCCTATTTTCGGTAGTGGTTTGGGTTTCACCACCCATGTCTACTGATGGCCCAATGCAGTATTCTGCAAGTGCACTCACCTTTCAAAACCAAGAAATAACACTTCCGAAAGTGTGGTTGAAAGTGCAATTGTCGTCCTCCATGAAGATCAATTCTTGTCGCACAATAAAAACTACCTGCACACTAAATACCTGCTTTTGCGTGATTAATCTGTGAACTTGACCGTAAACATTAGCATGGAACATAAAACACGAATAAAACTTTTTTTGAGTCTATTTGAAAGTAGTACATAGTGAAATAATAATATTTTGTCTGATAACTTATTAAGATAGAATTTCGATCATCTTTTTTTTTGATTGAATTGTACATACATGTACATGCGACATCACTCATTTGTTTTAATATATCATTGATGATTTCTATTTTCAGTCACCGAACGTTATTCAAAAAGGCAATATTGTTTATCGAGGTGATCTCAACTTGGCTATCAAATATGTTACTCCACAAAATGTTAATATCACGGATTTGGGGAAGCTAAGAAGCAAAGGCGAATTGTTGGTTTGGATAAAGGGAGCAAAAAATCTATCATTGCCAAACATAACTCGAGAATGCAATCCTTTAGTGAAAATGTAAGTGAATTCGAAATAATATGAACTGATATAATCGGAAACTCACCCAGGACATCAATTGTGTATCATACTGATAGTTGCGGGAAGATATTGTACAAACGAAGTATATCACAATGTTTTTGAAGAAAATTGAATGATTATTCAATGGATACCCCGAGCATCAATACCAGCCGCTTATATTCTGCTACTATCAGGAGCGGCTGGTATTGATGCTCGGGGTATCCATTGAATAATCATTCAATTTTCTTCAAAAACATTGTGATATACTTCGTTTGTACAATATCTTCCCGCAACTATCAGTATGATACACAATTGATGTCCTGGGTTATCTAAATTGACCCTGATCAATTTAACCATTTAGTCAGTTAAAGGTGATTTCTTTCATTCTCACACCAAGTTACGACAGCCAATCAAATTAGTGGTGCTGCTCGACAGCGGCTCGCGATTGATGGCTTTCTGGAGGGAGAGACAAAAAGACAATGATCGAATGCGCGAAGTCATCTATCGTGTTCCATTGCTGGAGCCTAAGGTATAATGTTCGGCCGTTCAGAAGTCTTCAGCCATAAGAACCTCATCATTTAATCATTGAGTTGCTGAGAAATATGACCGCTGTAAGCGTTATAAAAAATAATTTCACAGGTCGTCCGCGAAGTGATGATATCAGTCTCCGGAAAATATGTCTATATTTCTATAGCTGATAGCTAGATGAGCAGATCTAAAGAAAGATTCACAGTTTCCACCTTTATTTCATATTTGCATTCTATTTTAATAGGAACTTTTTGCAACGTCTCTCACGCATTCCACCAGTTTACAAGGTTATGTCTAATAATCCTTCAAGTGAGAGTGGTGGTGCCTCTCCAGCAGGCGCCGGGTTCCACAAGGTTGTCGTTTGAAAGCATTCATGTGAAAGCGATGGTAACCTCCATAACAGGTGGTCAGTCTCACATGGTAATTGGAACATCTATAGCTAATTGCTTCCCACGGGAGTACATGTACAAGGGTTAAAAAAGCAATATTTCGGGTCCCGACCCTTTATCAGCGAGAAACAATGAATTCAATGAACCAATTTCCGAGGAGCAAAGTTCACGGAAATGTTGTCATTATTTTTCCGCTACTAATTGATTGCAAGCAAGCAGTTTTTTCCATGACACGTGAAGAATTTGATAAGCTTTTAAAAAATTAATGTACTCATGTGATATGAACAGATGACTCGAGAAGGAAACATCCATCTGCTCCAATTCAAGAATGAATTCTAACAATGATTATAAAAGCATGAGATTGTCATCACAAAATTAGTTCAAACCTCTCTACAATCATGAAGACCTTGTTTGTATTTCTGCTCGCCTTCGCTGCCGTCCAGTGTGAGAAATTGGGCAGAAATGCTCCTTGTACATCTAATGAGCAATGTTATGAAGGCTTGAAATGCGTTGATACCTGCGTCGCTGATAGTGATGCTGGAGTCTGTCACAAGAAAATGCTGGAATTGTATGAAATGCCTCCATTGTTGGGCAAGCCTGAAGTGAGATGCAGTGCTGATGGTTCCTACCTCCCACAACAATGCCTTGGATCAGTTTGCTATTGTGTGGACAAAGTCGGCGCACAAATCAACGAATTTGAATCAACCCCCGTAGCAACAAGTTTCCGACAGAACTGCAAATGCGGTCAAGATCAGGAAGAATACAGAAAGACCGGTATGGTTGGCAAAGTCTTTGCCTGCACCAAATATGGAAACTATGGGCGAGTCCAATGCATGGGATCTATCTGTTATTGCTCAGACGAACTCGGCAACCAATTGAAGGACATCAAACCTGTTTCCATTGGCGATCTCGATTCTCTTGCGTGTGATTAATTGTAAAATTGAACAAAAGGTGCACATGACCATTTACTCAAACTGGACTTCTGGTTACTGGCCTCATCCGGTACCACTCTTGATTCCATGTCATCTCCTGTCTCTCTTTACAAATGAAAGACTTATTAAATGTGTCAGCATCCTGAAAAAGTTGTTTTCATGAGTGAAATAAAGCACACTGTAAACTGTACATCGTTAAAGATAGCTAAAATAACCGTTCAACTTCGCAGAAAAGCTTCACAGAAAATATCCGTAAATACCAGTTAAAATGATGACGTCACAACGCGATGAGTGATGACGTAGCAGTTACAATTCATTCTTGTCAGATAAAACAAACGTCTGTTTTTACGGATATTTACGGTTCAGACTGTAAAAAACCGTGAAAGTAATTTTAGCTGTCCATTTTAGTGAATATTTGCAGTTTACAGTGCACCTGCAATGTCAATAATAACATTCTTAAGCTTACTGCGTTGCATGACTATATCATAATACTTCTATTTGCTGAAAGTGGCTCAGTTTCTAAAAAGCAGTAAATAAACAGTAAATACTCGTAATTTACGGGGTATTTCGGGGGTACTTTGATGATCCATGTCTGCAATGGTGCAGGTCCTGTGCTTTCTATCTACATGTAATTGTGGTTTCACAGCAACATTTTATCATGCATTTAAATTGGCTTGGTTGAAGATCAATCTGTATGTATTACTAGTTGAATTCGTTAAAACCATGTGCTTTAAACACAAAAATTTCTGTTAGGAGAATCTAAAAATAATTATTCACCATATACCGGGGTATATGCATATCTTTATATCTCACATGTGGTTCTATACTGTGCAATGTACCAACAGTGCATGACGAGTGTTCAATCGATTCGATTAGCTGCCAGTGTACAAAATCTCCTTAAATTCAGTTAATCCAGGTAACCGAAAATGCTCGTCGGATAATTGTAATAATAAAATAGCCACTTTGTGAGAAATCTCTATTTGCTGGACAACGTTGATTTCGTTACCCTAACAGTATCAAATCAAACCTAGTTCATAACAACAGTATTAAGAAACCTGGTGGTCTGTATAGTATACCATGTAAAGACTTCGATAAATTTTATGTCGGTGAAACAGGTCGATCTTTTATTGCTCGTATCAATGAACACAAGAGAGCTGTCAGATATTTTGATGAAAATAATGCTTTGGCCCAACATTGTATGCAAACAGGTCATTCTTTTGATTTTAATGGGCATGACGTTTTGTCTTATTGTAGTGATTTTAGAACCAGACGTGTGGTTGAATCTTCATTTATTAAGGTTAACCAATCAAAAGTGTTCAACAGTAACTCAGGCTTTCATCAACCGGACTTGGTAACCGCTTCGCGACTTGTAAATTGTATTTTTAAATTATATTCTTTCATTTCTTGTGACCTGAGGAAGGGAGCAGGTGACTCCCGAAACGTTGTCCAGCAAATAGAGATTTTCTCACATAGTGGCTATTTTATTATTAAATTCAGTTAGTTCATAATAATAATGAAACGTTTATATTTATTAAAACCTCAATAATGGAAATCGTGAGGTAACATATAAAGCAACATATATATATTCAAGCATGAAAAGTAATATGAAATCAACAGTAACAAGAAAAAATGAACTAAAAAAAACCTTTGTTGGCTAGACGTATCGTAGCCACAATGAATGATTTATCGTGAATCGACGAACGCTTCTGTGGCACACGAGATGTTTGCGAATGCGAGTTTATGCAAGGAGACAGGTGATGCAGAGGATGAGAATCGTCCTCAACGAGACGATGAAAAAAGATGGATTCCAGTTATGCATCTACGGTAGTCTGAAGGCACGAAATGTGCACAAGTGCAGTTGGAAGAGCCACACACAATTCTGTGTGATCTGGATTGTATTTGCTCGATGAGATATCTTTCTTTCTCGGAAGATTCACAAAAAGGGGGTTTCATACTCCAATACGCTCCTTATGCAATTGAAATATATTTCAATCAGTTGGCGCACTTCCAGAAATGGCTTCAATTGCCGCAACACAGAAAGTCTAGATGAAGCTCTCTTTGTGATATGAGTATTCCACTTAAAATTTTGGTTGATTGTTGATCATCCAAGATCTTTGATGCGGTCAGTTACAGGAATGTTGGGAACACCCAAATCAGCTAAATCCTTCGTATTTAAAATTCTCAGAGACATTTGCGAACACTTCTCTGTTTTTATTTCCATTTTGTATTCATTCAGCCACTGTAGTAATTCGTTATAGCTATGAATGAGTGGACTTGTAATAGCGTCATTGTAGATTGTGCCAACCATAAAAACATCATCAGCATATTTAGTGAGTGATAGAAGCCGATTGTCTGTAATACATAAATCATTTGCAAAGTAACTGAAAATAGAGGGGTCAAACGAGGACCCTTGAGGTACCCCACTAAACCGGATATTTCCACCGGACCCGTTGATATCTAGCTTTCATGCGAGGCCTTTCGACCGGACCTCTTTCAGGCATTACACCGGTGTGAAACAGATACACAAGCATTTGAATTGTTGACACTATAGAAATGATAAACCACTGATATGTTTAAACAAAGATAAGAAATCATTAAAACAAAAATTGCTTAAGTTGATTACCAATGTACAGCTAAAGACAACACGTTTTCTTTTTGAACGCGCAAATTTGGCCGGAGGCGTTTGATATACAATGCCTCGGCAATACGCAGACGTAACAGACTACTGAGCCCCCCCCCCACATGAAATTTTTGTGGGGGCTCAGTAGTCTGCTACGTCTGGTCCGGTCGAAAGGCCTCGCATGCACTTTGCGTTGTTTTTCATTTTCAAGTCATGCAAAGGGTCAAACTTCTTTCATCTAGCTTTCAAATTATTGTTGACAAAAGCAATCAAATATGGATTCAAATCGTCCTTGAGCAGCATTTTAAGGAGACAATTATGGGAAAGCTTATCAAAACGTTTTGCAAGGTCCACAGATACGAAATGGCAAGCACACACATTAGGTCTTTGAATGTTAGATGCTATAAAATCCTCAAATGCTAAGAAGTGCGGGAGCTGTTGAACTGTTTTTTCTATAGCCATATTTCATTGATAATTCAGCATCTATTCTTTTGATTATCTGTTTCTCCATAATTCTTTCGGGAATAGGCAGTAAAGAAATTGGCCTAATAGAATTAAGTTTCGGGGAGTGGATTTGGAAATTCGTACTACGTCTGCTAATTTCCAGATATCCGTAAAATCCGCCGCACATAAGCACTAGTTATTAGCCTAATTATCGTTAGGCGCTGAGAGATAAACGAGGCAAATTTAGACCATACAAATGAGGGAATATTGTCCGAACCTTGACTAGCATTGGTGGGAACATTCAGCAGCAGTTACAATACTTCATTTTGATCAAACTGAAATGGAACTATGAAAGGAAAATCAGGGGTCATCAGTGGTCATCAGGGGGATCATTGACAAACTGATCGCTATGACTCTTATTCATAGTTTCATTAGTTCATTAGCCAGTTAGTCAGATAATTTTTGCGGGTAAAATGAAGGTTTCAAATTGAGCTGCCATTCGCTATCTCGACTTAAAAGGAATCACGCCAAAGGAGATTCGTGATGATCTGGTCGGAACTCTTGGTGAAGAAGCTCTTGAAGATGAACAGAGAAATGAATACAGTGCTTGGAAGACGAACAGATGAAGCTATGGAAACGCACAAGATCACCAGCTCCATGGAAAGTCAAGGTCATCAAATACGCGGGAAAGGTCATGGCCTCCTTTTTTGGACTCATCTAATGTGTTTCTATCTCGGGCCGTGAACTTTTCAATCACCCTACGTACACCCTTGACGATAATGTGTTCCATACATTAGGTGCTGAGCATTATTGTATTTATATGTAGTGACTATTAGATCCACCTGAATACCAAAATGTTCGCATGAAAGCTGAGAAAAAACCATTTAAGCCAATTTTCACTAGTTTACATGAGCGAATATTAAATCGAATGTCAGCAGGCCTATTTGACAATTTCTAAGAAAAGCAAGAACACAAATATAGCCCATGTTTTTTAAAACCTATTCTCATTATTTAATTATTCAAAATTTGCTTCAAAACTATTTTCAGGTTTATGCTGCCGGATAAAACAAGACTCACCAAGCGGAAATCGCCAATTGCCAGGAGAACAAATGACCCAAATTGGAATGTAATTTTGAAGTATGAAAACATCCCTCTTAATTTTCTATTTGACAAAGGTTTAGAGATATCGATTTGGAATCAGGAGCGTATCGGAAGTAACACGTTTCTTGGTGGGATTCGTCTAAACCTTGGACCTGGAGACCCAGACAGAGTAGACATCGATTGGATGGATGCATCGGGACCAGAATTTCGCTTGTGGAATGGTGTTCTTACACTTCCAAATGTGTGGGTTGATGGATGCTTACCTCTGCGACCGTATTTGGATTGATCGATTCACGCTCTACTTTGTATTAGATGGAGTATATTTTCGAAGGAGTCATTATCATATTGTACAATTTCATGACGTACATGTATTTTGTAAATGTGATGTAAAATAGAGAATTCTCGAAATATAACTACTATAGCAACCACATTCAGTTTTAAGTGACATTTGAAATATTAATGAAATTTTTGCTTAATAATAATAATATTTATCTTTCTTGAGAGATACGCATAGCATTAGTGATAACCATTCCTTTTTGAAATGATTAAATGCATATTTACTGAAAATTTTTCGCATATTAGACGATGCATTCGTTTGAGAATTGCTGATTTTGCATGATTCAGACTGGTAGTAGTCATAATTTCTTCAGTCCATGGCTGCAGAGGCGCTCTGACTCTAACCACCTCCGCATTTGACTTGGTATTTCGTATGCACTATGAAGATGCATTGATAGATTGTCTTTCAAAGGTGAATTCAGGTTGCAAGCTACATGCAGGGTGGGTTCGTCGGGTGGTAGCGAAGGCACGTGCAGGGCGTTTCGCATCCTGCAATCACATAATACCGCATCCAAGATTGAGGCGCCTCACGGATGCGCTACTCATTACATGTTGAGACAAGTAATCTGGCAATTAATAAATTTATCAAATCTCAACAGATGTAACCCCCACGAGACATGTTTCGGCCTGTTGGGACTCATCAGTCGTGGGTAGGTTCAAACTAGCGACGTTGGAGCTAGTCGTGGCCATATATATGAAACCAAAATCCCAACACTTGAATTCCAATTTCAAAAATGAGTGCCGATGCATTTCGTTGACTAAACTTTTCAAGGCCTTTAAATCAATATTTATTGAAATCATAGAGCATTCAAATTCAAAATACACACATAGGATAAATCATTAACTCAAGAGGAATTCAATGATGGATGAAATCTTTTAATAAAATGAGATTCTTTGGCCTCTCTCTGTAAACGAGTCATCTCAGGTGCTAAAAGAAAAAATGGCAAAGCACGAAAACTTCACCACAGCTATTGATATGGCGGCTAACCTTCAAAATGAAATATCTTTTGCTACGAACAGTTTGCTGTTTATGAACTGTCATGCGAGTTTTGAAGAGGTCATCTGTTCGGCTCACGTAAAATTGATCGCATTTATTGCAGGTGAGCTTGTAGATTATGTTGGAAAAATAACAGCTCATGTTTTCTCTTATTTCAAAAGCTTTTCCTTCTATTATTCTATTATCTCACAATATTTACATCGTTTCTCCCCACATTTTTGAACGCCCATCATCGTTTTTCGGTTTGCTGATCTAAGATGAGACAAAATGGATTTCGGTTGTCTATATGCAGTCATAAATTCACAGTTTTTAAATCTTTCCAATACGTTTATGATAGACGATGATGGCTTAATGATTGGGTGAAAGTGTAAGTATTGCCCTAGCACCGAACATGAACTCAGGTCGAGTAAACACTTACCCCGGAGTTATCTCCGGAGTAAACATCAACTTCGGTGTAAGTGTTACCTGGAGTAAACTCTCGGTGCAGAGTTAACTCCGGAGTAAGTGTAAGTGTTGCCCTAACACCGAACATGAACTCAGGTAGGTAAACACTTCACTAGGTGATATGCCACGCGTAATTACGGAACACCCCAAACATCCGTGGTTAAGGACATTCTATTCTTCTACCCGCGTATACATACGTGCTGCACTAAGAGTCAGAAATCACTTGATCTGATACTGTTAAAACATGGGGAATGTTTATGAAAACGCGCGGGTGAGCGTTTATAGTTTACGCGTCGTCTACGGTTGTCTGCGCTGCCGCTTGAACCACGGATGAATCGCTAAGCATGTTCTGTCTTCCCTGAGCATGAAATTGAGGTCCTATCACATTGTTTAGCCTCTGATACATGCAGACACATGAGACGCAAAGTCTATATAACAGGACTGCCTTATATAGGCTACTAACTTATATAACAGATGTTGCAGCAATGTCCCGCATAGCCACGGATTTTTAGGGTCATGTGCAATTACGCGTGATTGAGCTTGGCATGTCACCTAGTGTTACCACGGAGTTACCTCTGGAGTAA
Organism: Prostheceraeus crozeri; assembly: GCA_907163375.1. Lineage (NCBI taxonomy): Eukaryota > Metazoa > Platyhelminthes > Polycladida > Euryleptidae > Prostheceraeus > Prostheceraeus crozeri. The sequence continues at coordinate 19,702 of CAJQUW010011478.1, forward strand.
ACACTAACTCCGGTGCAAGTGTAACCTGGAGTAAACTCTCGGTGCAGAGTTAACTCCGGTGTAAGTGTAAGTGTTGCCCTAACACCGAACATGAACTCAGGTCGAGTAAACACTTACCCCGGAGTAAACTCTCGGTGTTGAGTTAACCTGAACTAAAGGAATCGAACTCTTTTTCAAATGGGATACGAGCTGAGTACGAGCTGAATTTCACAATGGGATATAAAAAATCAAAAAAATTTAAGTCATTTACCGAATTATCTGAAAATACATAGGCCTATTTCCAGCATCAAATCCTACTGCTACATGGATAACTCGGACCATGTAAAAGTTAACCCCTAAGAGGATAACTCCTTGTCGAGTTCATATCTGGTGTAAACTGCAAAGTGTTAAATTCTGCATGATCCGGTTTTAATGAAAGTTTTCACATTGGTTGCACAACAAAGTACATCTAGGTTGGCCGCATATTGTGACACCAATTATAACTGCTCTCTTATTTCTACGTGCAATTTACAGAAGATATTTTGTTTGTCTCAAAGAGCTTTGAAATTTATAATCTTTTAAATTATGCGATGATTTTAAAGTGTTCTCTAAAGGACAAATAATTCTATTATAGACTTAAGGATTATTAAGATTGAAAGTGAGTACAAATGGAATAATTTTTTGTTCGTTATTCTCTATTCTAGTAGTATATTTTACTCTCTGTTTCGCTCTAGTAATCGCATCAACTACAAGCTGTGACGGGTATTTTTAGTTAATCAGCTTTTCTTTTAGCTCGAGATGTCGAATAACTTTATTTTGATTTTCAGACACAATTCTTTCAATTTTATACTCGTAGGCTAAAACAAATGGTATGTTTTTCATAATGTGCCCTGGGTGATTCGACGTAAACAAAATTTAACTGAAACTGTCAGTGGGCTTATATATATCGGTTTCCATAATTGTTTACTTACGGTTTTTTTATACACCAAAACATCTAAAAAGTTCAATACCTGGTCATTCTGTTATACAGTGAAATTTATTGAAAGGTGAAAACTATTTATTGATTGAATTGATTTAAGTCACCGTATTCCCTTTTCAACATCATCCAGCAGTCATCCAGATACCGGGTCCAGGATGTGATGATTTCATCTGATGCGTTGTTAGAATAGACTTCTTTGATTCTTGTATACATTTTAATTTCTATAAACCCCATCACTAAATTTGCATATGTGGGGGCCCATGGCTGTTCCTGAGAGTTGCAAGTAATAAATATTATCAAAGGTGAAGTAGCTGTTGCGTAAAATGAAATCAATACCTTACATAATAAATCGGTGATCAAATATTTGTGGTATAAGATCCGTGCATTTATCTAACCAAAATTTGATGGATTGTAGACTAAGTCATGAGGTATTGAGATGTAGAGCGATCATAAGTTACGAAGCAGCAATTCTTTGAATATAGGCTACTTTTGGCAGTTTTTCAAGGAATGTATCTTTACAGTAACAAGATAAATTTGCAACCAGGTTGAGACTTCATCCAGAAAAGTACTGAGGTGGCTGGTAAGGTGCGAAACGACAACTGATTATTGGTCGAAATCTTAAGTCATGCGATGGATTTATTTCGCAATAACCATAATTATCGGTTATTCATTGAAGTATGTCTCGTGTTTGTGTAGTTTAGGAAGTCCATAAAAGTAAGGTATTCTATATTCAAATTTAGTAAGATAATCAAATTCTTTAGCAGTTAACATCGATTTATATTCATTGAACATACATTTTATTTTATTCATTGTTGTACTGCAATTATATTTATCTATAGGTATATAGGCTACTGGTCATCATCTAGATGCTCACTTTTGTCTATGGCTATAGAATTCATAGTCCAAAATGATTATCACGCCGCCTTTATCTGCCTGATTCCACTGTAGCACATTCATGACTACTTCTTTCAAGATAGCAATATTTCAGATCAGAGCAATCTAGACAATAGCTTTCTAGCAATCTAGACAATCTTTCCAATTTAAAATGGAATAGATCGGATTTTGCCCTTCCAAAGGTTTAAAGGTTAAGGTATACAAAATATGTATATATTTTACATATATTATTCAACCAGAGTGAAACTTGTCAAAGCACAAGCCAATTTTAATGGATACAATAAAATCAAAATATATTACTGGCATAATAAAATGTGGATTTTATTTCTATGATTTCTGACATGTTAGAATGTACTGTAGCTGACGTCATCATTCTTGTGTCTTGCGCAGTTTTAACTTTATACTCACTAGCTCATGTTATTATCTTTTGTCTACGTTTTAGCATTTTATCTTGTTGTAGTTCACTTGAGAGAACAAGCGTGGCCATGAACCAGCAAACAGCGTTTTGGATTTTTAAATTTATGATGAAAAATGTGGATTGACATACATGGTACATGAAACGCGTGTTTTACCTTGGTTAGTGAGCTCACTTGTAATTCAGTTTATGACAACGATGAAGCAAACTCAAGATTATGAGAGGCCATGATGAAAGAAAGCTGAAGCCAGAAATAAATAACAAAAATCAACTTGAATTGAAAAAAATTGTACAAGATATATATATAGATGTATATCGAAGTCTCATCCAAGACGAATGCAATTTCCACCAGAGTCAGTAGTACTAGAATGCATCCGTCAATGACCTAAAATTTGTTTTGCAATATCTAGAATTTTAGGCCCCTGCCGAAAAATCGTTCCCGCGTGCCTGATACTAGAAATCGAATGTTGTTTTAACGGCTTAAATTGTCCTGCTGCCACCCTTAGCCGGACGGTTAGAGTGGTCCCGGGTCAGGGGCGACGGCAGGGGCGGGCCAGGCAGGGCCGCGGCCCTGCCAAATTTCATCTGGCCCTGCCTGTGGCCCTGCCTGTGGCCCTGCCAACTTTTTGAGAGAATTTTGAACATTTCGTAAATTAACAGTGTAGCAATATTTTATTCATTTTTTTGTATTATTCTTATTTGGTATGGTTGTTTTGCAGAGAATACAGATGAAATATTTGACACGTATTTGTTGTAACGACGGCTGTTCTCACTCCATTGACAAACCAATTATTTTTATCGGTTTGTTTAAAAACGGACAATCTAAATTGGATGTCCATGACCTTGACGATCAGCTGTGATATTTTTTTCAAATTGTTTTACACTCTTATCATCTTGCACTCTTATTAGGCTAATCATTCACCAATACCTAATTTATGCAAATAAAATAAACTCTATAAGTATAAACTGAATTCGTAATTACAATTTTAAAGAAAATTAGGACAATTAATACGCTATATTTATCGGAGGGCCAATACGGTCAAAATCTTATTTATTTCATTTTTTGGCACAGGGCTGCCGACAGTCCGGATTTCATGCGGACGTCCAGATTGACCAGATTTCAGAATCAAGGAAGTATTTCCAATTTTACAGTAGTAGTTAATAGTATTGCGAAATACGCATTATGTTAGAGCAACCTTTTTAAAAGGTCGTATCATTGACGCATAGGGTCTATCCTTTAGATTTTTATGTTGTAAGATAATAGGCCTACTTTTAATTCTACATTTGAAGTATGGTAACCAAATTTGAAGCGTTACTTACGTTGTGTAACTTGAAAATGCTATATATATGCTTATATTGATTGATTTTAATTAGGCCTAATGTATTAAACACTCAGCTTCAAAAGCACTTCTCTCACACCTGCAGTACGGCAGCATTCGGCATTCTCATTATACTGGCGATCTTATTTTTATGTGACAGAGCACATCATCCGTGTGCTAGATATGCGAGGTGAGACTCGCTCAGTTGATCAGGATATTTGATTTCTAAGTTTTTCAAATAAGTCTGACACAAAGATATTTTGACGAAAATACAACCAGGCAACGTTGCAGGCTGGTTGTTTCTTTTCTCAAGGATAGACAGACCTGCAAACCATTTCCTAATGGGGTTATCAATGGTCCGTAGCTTTCAACTGTTCCAGTGTTTTTCATTCTCGACTGAAAGATGATAGTGACCAGCTAAATAATCAAATAGCAAATTCTACTTTCAAAGAAAATGGCACCATTTCTCTTCTAGATCAGGGTGGATAGAACGAAGGACTGTTAGGCCTAATAGTTTATAAATTCTTGGCACAAACAGTAACATTGAATAAATGGAAGAACAGATGTCACTGGCAGTGCATGTTAAGGAAGTTATGTGATTGGACAGCGCCTCAGCCACTTAGGTGCCACAGAAAGTCTAACAGTCAAATTCTGTAAAATGAAGGACTGGTAGGTAGTTATGTGAGACGAAAATGTTTGGCTATCAATTGCCCTGAATGGAAGAGTTGGTACGCTATCAGAGACTGTGAAATCATGTCACTGGTTTACAAGCGAGAGGACGCAAGGTTACAGACGCGGATATGGACGATTCTAGCAATGTGGCCGCTAGAAGCCGATGTAAATTTTGCCTCTTCTACACAATTCAGTATCAAGAGTGTCAAAATCCACGTTATGCATATTCAGACGCTGCTTTTATAAATATTTCGGTTCGACTAGACAGTCATTTTGGAAATTTTTGATGCATGCTTAGTCTAATTAGTCCTATTCAGGCGCGTAGTTAAAATTTAGAATTGAAAGGGGCATGGGAGGGCCAACTTAAAAGGGGCGCCAAGGCATTATTGATTATTTTGTGATTTGTTTTGGTTTGACATTTCAAACCAGTAATAGGCCTACAGTATAACCAATTCTGCATCGGCCAATCAATCTGTGAAGCATTTCATTAGTTGCGACTAGTTGCGATGCCTAACTCAGGAAAAGCGACCATCTTTCTGTTTTCATGCGTAGCCAGGTAAATTACAAAAATGCTCCACCCACGCAATGACGCGAACAAAGAAAATGTACGACTACCGTGACAGGTATTTATCGAATTTCTTGCAGGTCTTCAAACCTTAAGTTGTGACTTGTGACACCTGCCACAATGCTCCAGTGGACGCTAAATGTAACTTTTTCATAAAATGATAGAACCTACTCTTTAGTGCATATCCTTCACTTTCGTTGAAATGACAAACTACCGTATGTATATAACACCTGTGATTAAGCTACTTTAAGTAGTACAGTAATGAACTACCGGAAACTTGACTTTCAACATTACAAACCATCTAAAAAGCGTCTATCATAAAAGTGAAAAATGAAACATAAAAATGTTCAAGACCAAGACCATATTAGCATTTGGAAAGTTTTGCTAAAGAATCCTGTCAGACGAATTCTACAACTCAATTAAAGCTCCTGATGTGATGCTCTAAACAACGTCTTCGCGGTATTATCTACATAACCTCAACGACCGAAATCCAAAACTTGACGTGGAAATCGTATGTACAGAATGCCTCTAAGCACTTTTTAAGCACCTGATGAGAGAGTCGCATAGTAACAAATTACTCATTATCTGTCAGACGAGATGTGGCTTCCCTCAATCTCTTTTGCAAATACATGTACTTCTCTTCGCTCAACGTGTCTTTCCAGGCTGAAAGTCTTTGCAAGAGCCAATTCAGTGACGTACACCGCGATGTTATCGCGTTACGAGTATTACTGAACGCACTCGCACCCAAGATCGCTCACGGAGTTTATTTGATCGCATATGTGGTGGAATCAGCTTCCAACTCAGTATGACTTTCAAAAGACATGTTACTATCCTAGTCATTTACTGTTGTATTTATACTCATTTTATATTCATTTTATACTCATTATACATGTATCTTATTATTCCATCAGTAACCTTTGCAATTTATGGCGTTAGCTGTGCTGGAGGGATAGGGGTGGGGGGTTCGTACGAGCATAAACAACTCACTTACATATCTAGGGATGGCTTCAGAATTAGTTTCTTATTGACGCAAACAGTTTTTCGTCTAAAAGTATATTTTTTTAGAGACAAGCTGTTTGCTTTAATATCTGAAAGCACCCCATACCCGTAATATACAGGTATGACTGCGTGCAAAAATTGCGAATACGAAACGTCCTGCGAGCCCTAGTATTATTGAAGAGTGTATAATATTTAACATGTATATTTCCTTATGTACAATCAACCAATCAATGAATCAATACAGACCGTAAACAAGTAGCCATTCCACTGTGCCATTGTTTACTGTATAAGCGCCGATGTATATCATTACTTTTTTAACATTCTTCTGTGTCAGTATTCTTATTTATATCTTACATATCGGTGACGGCGATGAAAACTTCATTCTTTTTTTTTTAGGAGAATGCTTTCGTCGTGGTTGCGTCAATCTACCAACGCGCGCCTCCCGAACACAAGCGATGATAAAAAAAGAACCGGTGACAAAGAAGCGCAACAACATACCTGTGATGTGAATGTGACACACACAACGTCACCAACTTCTTCAGAAAGTGACAGTGATAACGATTCAGACTCAGACACAGCTGAAGATGTGCCTGACAATGAAATTCTAGGTCAAAAGGTGACAGGCCTACCAAAAACTATTTCACCTAAGGAACATGTAGGTCCAAAAGACTTGTCTCGATTGCCATCTGAAACACCTAAACAACCTATTCTTCAGCAATATCCATTGCGTCACATGGGCAACAGACATCGCCATTTCAATTCAGCGTGGTTTAAAAGACATTCGTGGCTGGAGTATTCTGAGTCTGCTGACGCGGTCTTCTGTTTCGTATGTCGACATTTCCACGTTGCTGGTGAAAATGAAACATTTGTTTCGGATGGGTTTCGGGCGTGGAATCGGGCTACTGGTCAAAATCCAAAGACAAATGCCTGTTAAAGCACGCAAGCTCTGATTGCCATCTAAAATCGGTGGAAATGTTCGAAAATTACAAGGCCATGACAAAGGAAAATAAATCGGTCACCACTCTCCTTGATGCAGCTCACGTCACACAGATTAACCGAAACCGGCATTATTTGAAGACTGTTGCAAAAGTGCTGCGTTTGACCTGCTTACAAAATATTTCTCAAAGAGGACATGCTGAAACTGAAGTCTCCCACAATAAGGGAAATTTCCTTGAAATTTTGAGAATTGTCGCAGAACACGATCCTGTCATAGAGGAAAGATTGAATGGTGCCGGAAATGCCAAATACACACATTCAAGCATCCAAAATGCTATAATTTCAATTATGAGCAGTATTATTTCTGATCAGATCAGAGATGAAGTACTTGAAGCAAAATTTTTCAGCATAATTTGTGACGAATCGAAGGATCTCTCAAAAAAGAGCAACTGTCGATTTGCGTGAGATACATTTTCGAAGGCGAATGTCATGAAGAATTCATTGGATTTGTGGAAGCGACTTCACTTACTGCATCATCTCTCACAAATTACATTCTGGAAAAGATTTCCGAATTTGGATTGCCAATTCAAAATTGTATCGCTCAATCCTATGATGGCGCTGCCGTAATGAGCGGTCATATCAATGGTGTCCAGGCCAGAATTCGTGAAGTGTCAAAATGGGCAATATACATTCATTGTTATGCGCATCGCTTGAATCTTGTAGTGGTGGATTGTTGCAAAGCTGTCCGTGAAGCAGGCCATTTATTCGCAACATTACGTCGCATTCACAACTTCATCAGTGGATCTTATGTGCATTCTGCGTGGCTTGATCTTCAAGAGGTGATGTTTTCCACTGAAAGACCGATCGAGTTGAAGTCTCTTTCTGATACAAGATGGGCTTCACAGGTTGCTGCTTGCAATGCTGTGTACCAACGCTTTTCGTGTTTGATCAAACTTCTGGAAAATATCTCAAACGAATCACACAGTGATCGAGCCTGTGATGCGAAAGCGATTCTTGCGCTGATCGATTTCAAATTTGTATTTTGCTTGTTGGTTTTTCGCCAGTTGTTGGTCCATTTGTCGAAAATATCAGACAGCCTGCAAAGTCGCTCGATATCAATGGATGCGGCTTTTGATCTCATCAAAGTTCTTGAATCGAATCTAACAGAAATGCGCAGTGAGGAACAGTGCGATTCTTTCATTGAAGCTGCAAATGAAATATGTTCCAAGAACGAGATAGTCGGGCTCAACACCGCCAGTGTCCCTGCGAAGCGGAAAAGGCCAATGCCAGAAAAGCTGAAAAACATGGTCGTGACCGATAAATCCATACCCAAGGACAATGAGCATGTGCACGAATTTCGGTCAGATCAACCCACGAACACCACAAATCATGCGATACGCATTTACTTCCCAATCATTGACACCGCCATTGCTGAATTGAAAATGCGATTTTCTCCTGACAATATGAATGTCCTCATGGGAATAAAAGCCCTGTGTCCAGTCAGTGATAATTTCCTGGACTTTGAGTCGTTATCTCCTTTAGCGAAGCATTACGAATCAAACTTGGAGCTTCTGAAAATCTAGTTGCTTCAACTAAAGAGCATCATATCTCGCAAAAAGAGATTTCAAAATTCAGTCCATTGACAATCTTGGAGACGCTGACTTTTGTTGATAGGTACGCAGATGCGTTCTTCGAGACAATGAGGTTGCTCAAAATTGCAGCCTCTATCCCTGTAGCGTCCGCAGAAGCCGAGCGGAGCTTCAGCAAATTGAGATTGGTAAAGTCTTACCTCCGGACAACCATGTCAACTGAAAGGTTGTCCGACATCACAATTATTGCTGCTCACAAATCGAGAGCGAAAATGATCGATCTTGACATTGTTGTTGACCAATTCGGTTCACTATATCCAAACTGTCGCATTATGCTTCATTCATTTTTTATACAAGTATCTTTTACAAAGACATTTACAGTAGAGTTGACGCAATTATTGATTGCTTGCGTGGCAGCTAAAAAGGATTTATACCTTCTTTGTATTTCTCAAGCATCCCTCTGAATTCATGTACATGTTAGTGTATCATATCTTAACAAACTCGTTGAGTTCCCCAGAAACTGATCATTATAAAATGAGCATGAACGTGTCATGAGTATTAAATTGCATGAGTGTATCTCTTTAGTTCTCAGGCAAAAGATATTCATGAAACAGAGGGATGCGCACCTCATGTTATTGTCTCCCAATCCGGTATACAATTTTTTGGGGGTAATTATTTTCTCCCAATTCGGTCTACCATTTTTGTTTTTTTTAGGGTATTTGAGATTTAATACGCGTACACACAATCTTGTTTTATCTGATTGTACGATATATCCTGCTGTTTTACCATACGCTTTGTGATTTTTTTGTTCCCGTTTATCTGGAGCGATTAGTTTCAGATTTTCATGACTTTTTCTTTCACAAGATACTGCTATTAAAAGAATTTATTGTACTTTTTTGTTTTTCTTCAAATGGTTTAATGAATAATTGCCTCAATGAAAAAAATAATCCTCTAAATATGGAACCTATACATAATACGAGGTTGGCTTATCTCCGTATTTATCATATGTAAATGATGGTGAGGATTGCGGGATATGAATTATAGGACGCCGCTTATAGAAGTAGAAATCTGCCTCATGTCATCAGAATATAAGCACGAATTGGCATAATTGGCTAAGCATCAGTAAATTTTGCTACTACCGTTTCGCATAGTGATAGGGCCACATAATACAGGCCTCTTGGTGACTTACTGTTCTCATTATATCTGTAGGGACCCCAAAAATGTACTTTTCAACATTGTTTAGAATGACCTTGGCATACATTTATGCGGCCCTGCCACGAATCTATTTGGCTCTGCCTTGCCCTGCCGAAAACAGACGGCTGGCGTCGCCACTGTCCCGGGTACACAGTTATGACGACGGCTGTTTCCGACCGGTTTTGATGACGCCAGTCCGGCCACGCGCGCTAAAAACCCGGCCGGAAATTTTAAAATTTACAATTATGTACGCTGCATCAGAAAATTCCTCTGTTATAAGGACTATCTAAATTTCCTTTTCAAATAGACAGTGAGAAAACAACGATTTTGTTCCACAACGTATTCACACAAATAAATAAATAAATACATGTTGATAAATACACATTTTGAGATAACTGCCCATAAATGAACTATTTACATGGATGAGACTAATCAAAAATGTAGATTAATGTCACTTATGTATGTCTACAGATGGAATACACAACGACTTTGTGGCTGTATTTCTTGAATAGTGATATGTACGTGTTCAACGCAAGCTTCATTCAGTTGAATACAGCTTTAAAGAGATCAAAGAAGACGCAGGAAATATACGAGCGATAAACATAAAGTAAGGTTTTCAGTTTTGTCATGAAGACTACGTAAAAAATTGCCGAAACCTCATATGAAATGCATTGAAAAAGGAAGTTAATCTTAACCATTTTGTTATTTCAAATCTTAATCATGAGGTAGATATCAAATATATAAAGGTTGACGTGTTACAGAATCTATGCATGTTCAAATGTTAAGGGCGGTTAAAAATGTTGATCAGAAACTATTCTAACATGACCATGAAAGACTTGACACGGGCAGCGACGATAAAGCAAATGATCTGACATTTCAAACAAAGTCGCATTAAATGCATTTTCACTTGCACATCACATTATCATTGAACAAAATCAACGAATCGAATCACCGATCGTAAAACTCTTTTCTCCAATCAAAAATATTTAAATAAAAAAGTAAACAAGTTTGTTATCAAAGTTTCAGTAGAGAGATAGTACATTTGCTGCAAATACATAAGGCAGTTTTCAATGAAAAATATGACATGCATAGCGACACATACCATACATCAATTTGCGTATAAACGTAGTGATATACAATTTATGCGCTCTTGTTGGAAAAGTTCCTTTTCATAAAATGCTAAAGATCAGTTGCACCTGTTTATGATGTGAACATGCATACAATCGACTACTACATTTCTTGACATTAACTTAGCTTTCTGAAGGGATTACAAATATTCTTTGTTGTTAAAAGTTCCCTTTAGCTACGAGCAAGAAAACATGCTGTAAATCAATCATCAAAACCTGATGTTAATAGCATCAATTATCATTGATAAGCTTCTGATATTCCAAAGGAAATCAATCGATTAAATATCGTAGATCTCTGGCATGGAACTCTTTATATTTCAATAAAAAACTTGACGTGACTATCTAAGAGTCACGCTGTAGAGAGTCAAAATAAAAATTGATCATATTAATTTTTTGCTGTGCAGTATGCTTGTATTAGAATGATACAAGTAATCTAGTTATAACATAATTCGATTGTATTTCACACTTGATAGGAATAAAAAAATATAGCTGCTGAAAAGGAGCTCTTCCGCCACAATAGAAAATGATTCGAAGGAGATTAAAGAACACGTCGGCGACGTCTACGCCTAAATTGCCTTCTTTGTTGATTCAATTTTTGACGCTTCCGCTTACATCGCCTCTGTTTTAACGTTACAGAGACGTAATTGAGAGAATAAAGTGGAAAAATGTGATCATTGATGGTTTCAGAGTCACCTTGCGACCGACGATCGATGCTGAAATAAACGTATACTCTATACCCCGCACCATTTCGTAATTTTCTGTTAAAATCGATTTTCAATTTTGTGTACGTCGTTTTTGCATCGGTGCTAACACACTTTGTCTCAATGTGATTCATATCAGCAGGATAACAGATATTAACTTTGCGATACAATTTTCGTTTATACATTTTGAGATTTTCTTGGATATCATCATCCTCGGAAAGAAAGAAGCAATATCTGTGCAGTTTGTATGCATAGATAAAGGCCGAGAGTTTTCCGCTTGCGCAATTATACCTTAACTTTACTTTTCCACCTGTTCTCTTCTTACCAGATATTTGCCATTCTAATCTCGGAAACAAATCCCCATGAAGATTCTTGTGACTCAAAATCATCTGGCCAATTACAACATTAGGCTCTTTGAATTCCTTGTTTTCTACTGTAAGTTTGTAAGTACCAGGCGCCTTTAAATGACGTTGTGTCTTATTGGCACAGACATTATCTGGATATTGAATGAATTCGTTATAACAATTGCGATTGCTATCACCGTAGGGAATATTTGCTGCAACCACGCCATTTCTTGAATCACTTAAATGAGATAATGGTCGTGCTTCATTTGCATCAGATATCCACCGCAAACTCACATTATACTTGCTATTCTTTGGTGCTGATCTGCAAGGCTGGAACCAAACATACCATAGGGAACTGATAGGCTGGTTGAGAGGAACTTCACCAGTCAATTTGATGTAAAGATCAGTAGACAAGCGAATCGGCTGATAATGATCTCTATGGTTTCCAATAGATTTGATGTTCATCTTCACAACATTGCGATCACATTTCTTATAGGGATATTCCGTGTGACTCCAAATGACTGTTGGATAAGAGGAGGAAAGTTCAGTGCGTCTGTTCACCGCATAAATGTTTATGTAATATGACGTAGATTGCAGCTGTAAATTTCGAAACAAAATTGTAGATTGGGATGTACAATTATATCGTGCATTCTTCACTTTATTCGGCAAATAATTTGCCAAGCTCGCCCTGATCTTTTCAGAAGTAGGCATACGTGTCGGATCGATGTACATATGAGCTGAACACCGATTGGGTAGAGGACGTTCATAATTGATTGCCACACAGTAATCTACGTCATCCATTTCTGTACTCGAAACAGGAGGAAATGATATTCTAAGGTCTCTGTCCCTCGTCTCACACATTTTGATAGAGCGCCATCCAAGATATTCTCTCAAGCGAGGATAACCGAGAAATGGCTCTTTCGTTGAATACCTGTAGGATATGTAGATCAGAGCTAACGTATTCCGCGGTGCTGATAATGAGAATAATAACTGTTTGTTCGGAATTTTCGACAACTGGCCCTCTATTTGATTAGAAGTATTCATACCAGTATCGCCATCAAGAAAACCCCGTATGCGAGTGGCCATTGCGCTCAAATCCTTTCGCCTTGTAGGGTCACCTGCAACAGAAACGGAAAATCTGTGAATACAGACATAAATTTGTCAAGCTAATTCAGTCAATTATAATCTTATCCACAATGAGAACGGCGATCGAGACAATTCGGCCCCCTGTCTAGACTGCGTCACCTGGACTTTTACAATTTTAAGTATGGGTCGGCACCACGATTAAAAAGGCATTTCAAAACACTAAGATTTACTTTTGCAAACTAATACATGACGTTGAAAACATGTTACCGCAGCCTCCATGTCTGGCTATGCATTCACGAAATAATATTGAATAATATTATAATTACATGAATAATATATAAATTACATGATATAATCTTCATCATATCACACTACACATCATAAACCTACTAAGGTTTCTAACATCAATTTCACAGTTGCAATGTCAAGGGGAGGTATTGGAAAGTTTTTATAAATGCTTTATGCTTTAGAACTGCGTTTAAAATCTGGCTTTTAAAAGTGTTCTAATGATCGTGACTTGCACATTGATTCAAAACCTTGTTTTCAAACAGTGTTTCTTCACATGGGTATAAAGTACTTTATATTAACCCTGATTGAATTTTTACAGTTTTCTGATAAGCACCAATTAATGTGTAAACAATTGAGAAAAGGACATTTTTCATCATACTGCATTGTCACGCCATAGAAATTGACAACAATAAAATGTAGCTTCATGTAATGCACAATAGTGGCATAAAATCGCACGCATCATTGGGTTTGAATTCGTCACCTTAGCTTTTGATTGGTTGCTCATACCCTTTCGTAACAATTTATGGGTCACGTTGCCTCTTATAATGCTTGAGGTAGAGCAACTGAAATTGTGCGTTTGCAGATTTACAACTTCTCTCACACTGCATATTGCACAAGTCAGAACCTGTTATAACATCATTGAAAGCAATAAGAAGCAGTAAGACAAAAAGAGAGCGATATGAGTAGAGAAAAGGAAAATAGTCAATTTTTCACAAGCGGGCTACATCATAATGTTCGACGGACCTCGGAAGCGCTCGCGCAAACGCAAACATTCCGATCACGTCATATATCTGCAATCCTGTTTTTGCATTTCTCACAGCTTACTTTCTTCGTTTTTAAGTAGCATGTATTATCACTTTGGATCAATAAATATACTGAAATATTTCCATTTTGCGAAATCACTTTATTGTGAAAACCATGGACTAAAGTCCCCGACTTCGTTGACACAGATGTAGGTTTGCATCAATGACGTTGAGGTCAATCATTAATTCATACTTCGCAGACCACTGATTCAAATCCTCAAAAACTGCTTTTATTTTATGACTATTTTGTGAACCTCAATATTGGACTTTCGAAAGAGCTTGAACAGAATAGAAGCGTGCGCATCATATAATTTGTGCCTCTGTGACTGTTCAGAATTTGTCCCACTTTCATATTGTCGTCAGATTTTTGTTTTTCGTTTTGTTTCTCAGTATCGTGTCTGACAATGGACATCCTCTTTTACCTCTTATGGAACACTGTAGACATTTATGTTCACCTAAATTGACTATACCGCAGCTCGTGACCGATCATTTCTGATTTCAATGTCTAAGCTGTATAACTCTGGTTTTTCCATTTAATTCATTCACTTCACATTCATTTGTTATGATTTCCTTTCCGTTACATTCTTGTATCTTTATTTGGGGTCACCCGATTATCATTATTGGGACTGCTGTGTTATTCAAATATGTATTCAAAATCTTATAATTATTATTTGTCAATTATTGATTTTCGTAGTATGCAATAAGTGGAATTAATAAGACGCTAGACTCATTCGCGAGAGACTACGAATTTCTGCTGACTGCTTTTACTATAGCATGTATCTGTATGTGAAGCCTCCTTTTGACAAAAACCCCAAAAATCAACCTAGATCTGTGTCTTACCTCTAGCTCTGTTGCGGATCCTTTCTTTGTATTCCAATAACGGCTTAGCCTGATATCGATGCCATCCATCGGAAGATTCACTTCTGACGTACCATTCTCGAATGTAGTTGTTGCATGGCGTGATGCTGTACCAAAGTGTTATATTGGAAGATTTTGTTAAGACATAGAATCTGAAAATACATTTCATTACTTAAGGGAAGCATCAACAATTTCGCTTCATTTCCACTATATCTAAAATAGTGCTGCTTTTGACCACACTTCATCATTTTCCCAACTATATAACTGACTTACATATGTCAGTCTTCAGCATGATAATCGATGCATCAATAAGCAGCTTAGTTTTCGAAATAATTCTCGCATTATAGACATATTGTGTAATACGACATAGGCAGTGTTCATACAAACACATAATGGACATTTTTACTCGGACAGAGCATTCACACCTTCAAGCTGTAATAATAAACATTAGCAACTCCATCCATTTTTTTTTATTTAACCCCATCCTTGGGGCTTTATGACATTTGAATACGCCTTCGAACCCAGTCATCAGACTGCTTGCGCGGCATCAAGATCACCACTACTAGAGAAGCAACAGATTAATGCTTGTTTCAATTCATGTTGTATGTTACTGAAAAGACGCGTTGAGATATTTTATCCGCACAAATGCCAAAAGGAATCGTATAAATGACACTTTCTTGCAATTGAACGTCGAAGGATATGAAGAAATTACGCCTCACTTTTATGCTTACCAACTCCATCGGATGAAAATACCGGACTCTCAATATTTATACTGTATACAGCGATTTCATTTCATTTAGGCCAAAATAGAGACGTGATGGCAAAATACATTCCGACGCATATGCAATGTGCCTCCATAAGAGAAAAAATCGAAGTTATGACTCATAAAACTCGGAATGTTGCAAAAATCTGAATAAATGAATTAATATCTTCCTTATTTGCAACAGTGATTTCATAAAAATACGTAGAACAAACTCCAGAGTGGAAGTAATTTAAATGACTTTTTTAATCAGGGGACGAGAGCTGAGATCAAACACTGAGAGTTCATAGAAATCTTGCTTAGCCTCCAGAAAGTGATCGTACATCTTCGATACTTCACTGTGAGGTACAAGCAATTTTATCGCTTAGCAAATTCGGGGATCATACCAAAGAATATGCCATTTCTCTTGGTCTCGACCTAAGAACTTGAGCACTTCTCGAGAGAAAGCTTTATTTCAAATCATTGGATTACTGTGAGGAGAGGAAATTACAACAGTTGAATCAAATCGGCTCTGATATTATCATATATAATTCATGTGTAGCAGATCATCTCTGAAAATACCGGACAAAATACCAAAATACCGGACGTTGGCAGCCCTAGTCACTTTGAAGATGTAAGGAATGGGATTTCTCTGAGCACACATTGAGGATTTCATTCCATTGTTGCAACGCGATACACTGCTAGTAGGGTGATTATATCTGGTAGACAAATATACGGAACAATAGTCTGCTACGATAATTCCGGAAACGCGCGAACCGTTGCAGTCATTAAATACACATCAATCGTCAGATAAGATCAAAGTCAGATAAACACTTTCAATGAATATAATTAATGCTAATTCTCAGAGTCAGGATGCTGTATGACGCATTGGCTAAGATTCTTATTACTTTGTTAATGCATACATGTACCCACCATCCATTAATTTGTATTCGTCAGACTGAATGAGCAGCGTGTAAAGATGTCAATGTTTTAGAAATATGTCGACAAAATTTGCCTTAGAAACATGACAGCCTAAAGCATTGTACAATCTGCATCGAAAATCAAGCAGAAATATTTCGATTTCCTTCCTATGCATCTTCAACATGTACTGAGAAAAGGCGATCCCCTGTGCAAACGTAATGTCGGGCCGTCTAAAGACCGAAGTCGGCAAGCGATTTGCGATGCGACGTGTCTGAGCGTCCATAAGACAGCCAGGATTTGACTGGCCGACTTTGGCCCGTAGTGCATTCTCTGATGGTCGATGGTCAGCCCACGAGACTGCGCTGACTTTACGCCTATATCAAAGTGTACATGAAGCAATAAGGGCTATTCACAGATTATGAAAGCTACCTCGATTGAGTCGTTATGTTCCAAAGTGAGGTCCTTTTCATGAGCTACGCTTTTAGGGCGTAGCTCATAAAAAAACAGATTATCAGAGCATCTATGCTTTTAGTCATCACAATATTTTGAACGACTTACATAAAAACACAGTAAAATATACTACGATGGGAAATTCATTTCTAGTGAAATAGTTAAGATGGCCGAAGAGTCTCCTTTTGCCGTTGGCGGCCCGAACACAATCCGACATCTACACGTTTGCACAGGAGTTCTAAGAACGAAATGAGCAGGTGCGCCCAAGTGGGCATTGAAAATAGGTCTCCAGGCTTTGTTCGACAATCGTGCTAGCATAACCAAAACCAGTCCAGGAACCGAAACTGATTCGATCATTTCCGAGTTCGAAAGGATCTTCAGAGAAGGCATCATCCAACGTTCATGTCAATTTCAGACCACAGGATCTTCCTTCGCAGATCATTAAAGACATGAGCGAACCATCCAGTCCTTCAAAGAGCAATCAGCCGACTGCAAGGAGTTCCAAGCGCACAACCGAATGTGAATGATGCAGAATTGAACGAGCCATGATTCACTGTACTATAATTGTTGCCAGATTCTCGTGCAGTACTAAATCCAAAATCTTCACAAGGACTTTTCCTTCACTCTAGTGCACCCAACATCAGTCTCATTTGATACAGGCACAAAATTACATGTACAATGAAATGTTGTGTCCAGCAGACATCTTATTGTAATAAGCATGTCAATCCCGAATTGCATTGTCATTTTACGACACAAACTGATGGGCGGGAATTGCTTTTCAATGATAGTTTATTGATAATGTATTATGTGTAACTTCACGGAAGAAGGGTGGGATTTCGAACTAACATTTGTAATGACAACGAGTTACAAACATCCCGTCATAAATGGTTCTGTGATTCTTCGTTCCGTGACACAGCACACATCATATTTACAAAATTCGCAAGTGTTCCATACGACCTCCCCATCAGGCCGACAAACATTGAGACGACAATCCAGCTCATGCCATGCGTCAGCAAGAGACTCATTTGTCATTGTCACTACTGCTTCAGCAATGCGATGTAGCATTTCAGTCAGTTGGACCTTATTTCTTCTTGGAAAACATCATGTGTATCTGCAAATGCTATAAAACTGTATTCAGCTTCAGACCGATTCAGACGATTTCATCTACAGGATGGTGCGCCAATATAGAATTGGGTATTGGTGATTCGCATACTAACTCTTAATGCTACGAGTATATTATAAGAATTTCATCTTGTTCGGTTAGGAAAATTGAATGTATTTAAGGTCAGTAATTGGACGTCAATGATAGTTGATCTCCACACTAAGGATGCCAACAATCCATTCTCAGTGGTTTCCTGCTATTTGTAGTGTTGGCAATAAAGCTCTTTGGCTTGATTGATCTGGAGTATGCCACGGATTGACATTGTACGACATAAGTAGTCGTGTCTCGAATAGAAGCGACAGGGGTCTGTTGATGACGCACCTGATAACTTGACATGCTTCGCTAGTTTCTTCTGTCTCACATGGGTAGAACAAGACGATGTTGAAAGAAATCTTGACAGCGAATAAACTCTCCGTGTTTCCATACCCCAGTACTCGGTGATCAGAAGAAGTCCCTAATTTGTTGTTGTCAATGTGGATATAACTGCTAATATTGGAGAACAGTGAGATAGGTCGATAGTTAGCGGATTTGTTGCGAGAGCCGCTACCTTTGTAGATTGGAATAGCACTGGCCAGTCACCAGCATGACGGGATGTCTACTATCACATTGAGGAGGGAGATTCATATAATTTGCCTTCTTGACTCTAGAGATACCTTGCTTTTACCTCTTAGTTTTCTACCTTCAGTGGCAAAAGCTACTTTGAACGCGTTGAGGTGACCTACAGACCAAGATATCTTATTAAATGTCTCATTAGGATAACGCTTGTACTTCTTCAGTACAAACCTAGATGTTGTGTAGAGAATGGCATTTAGGAGGAAATTTCAAGCAACAGCAGGGTTTCTCCCCGAATAGAGCAGTCACAAGTAGTGCTGTTTTCGCAACTAGATTTCATTTTCGAAATCGAAATTATAAAAATTATAAAAACGTTTTCGAAATCGAAATCGAAATCATAAAAATTATAAAAACGTTTTCGAAATCGAAATCGAAATTATGAAAATTATAAAAACATTTTCGAAATCGAAATCGAAATTATAAAAACTTTTCGAAATCGAAATTTCTGAAATTATAGAATCATGTTTAGTAAGTCTTAACAGTCAGGCCCATGACAACATGACATTTGACCCTAATTATTTTAGACCGTACACGAAAGACTAAGGCCCCTTCCGACACCATGTCATAATATGCCTGCATTTGAAACATGTGAAATCTGAAATGAAACTTTCACAATAGATTACTATTTTTCTATAGATGCCATCGTGAACTTTCATCATAGATTACTATTTTTGTATGTGTCTTTTATTAGTGATTATAATGAATTTAGTTAGAAAATCACTTCATTTTTCAATTTCTTTTAATGAAAAACAGCCGTATTCACTATATACCTTAAATCAATAACCTATATGCTTTTATCAAAAAATGAATGAATAGGGTCTACTCACTAAATAACCGTAGAAATAGATAATTCCTTGACTAATTTGAACTTAAGTCGTCTTCTTTGGATAGGCCTATATGAAGGACGTGTTTGAACTATTTGCATTTATTTGAATAACTATTTAAATAGTCCACTTGCAACTAAACCCAACGACCGTTGATTAATAACTTCAAGGCCTAACGGATTAAAAATCACTTCTGATCGCATTTTCATGGGTAAAAATAATTTTCTCAATATTGACCATTAATAATCGAAATGTAAAGTGACAGCAGGATGAATAGGGCATTTTTGTCCTTTGATCAATCACTATTATGCACTAATCATAGGTTTGTCTAGAAATTGACAAGTTACTCAAAACTACAGAATAATTCTGCCACAATAACATTGCTTCCTGCTGTGACGGATTCGAGCCAGTTTGAGTTGGGACAAATTAAGCCTCTGAGTAGGTTGGTATATTCAAAATTCGACTGTACTAATTCGATGCCACCCAATGTGCTCAGATATAGACATGTCTGCATCCAAAGAAGTTGGCGAGAGAAAAGTGGTTAACTGATATCTTGAGCCAGAGAGACATGCTCTTCTTTTTCAACACTTGAAACACGTTAATATTGCAGAACTGAGGAATTGAAGCATGCAGTAAGCCACCTTCGAAAGTAGTCTATCTTTGCGCTCAAGATTATAGCCAGGAATAACCGTCGAAACACTGTTGGGAGTAGCGCAGGATAACAGTGGTGGAACATCACCGGGATAAATGCGGCCATTGGTTGCAATAATCGCAATGCATCCACGTGTTCTGCGAGACCACGAATATTGTAGCACCACAGCTCAGACATTGTTTACAGCGTCTCTCTTCAACAGATTAAAAAGCTTGATGTGAATAGCTACTCTTTGGAGTTGGAGCACATTCGGAATTTGTCTGATGAACGCAATTATCATCAGAAGTAATCGAAGGACAGACAGTTACATGTCGATTGTGGCTCACTGAAGATGGATCAAAGGTGCGTCGAGACTAGATCGAAGTACGGTCAGCGCAACACAATGGGCAAAGCAGCAATTCCACCTCTAGACGTTTTAATTAGGAAAACACAATTTTATAATTGTTAGTAAATAATTTCAAACATCTCTCTGCCATCAAATCAATTTACCGGTGAATGATGTACATGTACAAACTGCACAAGGGAAAAGGATGGAATTTACTTACTGATCAGGGTTTGTCTTGGCTTCGAATAGCAGTTCCATTCCATCGAAATTTAGATCAAGTATTTTCACTTCGTTGAAACTTGAGTCGTAACCGTCTCTAACAACGGTTCCGCTGAGTACCACTGGCCAAATCAATATGCTGAATGCCCAGTAATTTGTAAGTAATAAGAGGAAGAAAGTTGCTTGCATTCCTCAATCTGTAAAAGTAACAAACATTTTTAATACTTTATTGTATTGAGTATTGTAGTAATGTTTCACTATTATTGAAAATGATCTGTTCGCGGATTGCTTAAATAGATATTAAATGACATGAATATGCAATGTTCACATTGTCTGACTTTGTAGGACAGTGGTGCCATGTCTTGCGGATTCCCATCCTCGGGGCTCGACCACACGGCCAAAAGATGACAAGCCAACACTCCTAGCCTCTGTACCACAGAAATTACAAAACACAAGTTATTGATGAGATAATATAAAATTGAATGTAGCTGAATTTGAAACATTCTACGTGCTTCAGCTAAAAGTAAAGGGCATTTTTAAAAATAGAAAATAAAAACAAAATAGATAGAATATTTACAAGCCAAAGAATTATCTCAACTTCTTAACCGCGTAACAGGACAGCACCAAAATTATCATTCCTTCTATTTATTTACTAATTTATAGCCGAGACGAAATCAATTTTGCTAATGTTGTCTTAGGAATAGTTCCGTCGTTCAAATAATCTGATGATGTGTTTCTTTAATTGCCGCATTATGGAGCCTCTCGTTAGATAATCTTAACTGCGCCGACCCTTGCTGTATAGCCTGATAATTCGGCTGCTTTCCACCGTTTTGACTTCTTTCGTACAGTACTTTTGAAGCGAGAATCGAGGTCCCAGTTCCATCTTGTGTCGTCGTGTCCGCTAACTGGATATAGGTCCTTTTGCTGGTCATTGTTAATTCTCCATCAGCACCCATCGTCTGGGAAAGCGTGTACATCAAAAGATGCGAAATACGTAATCGCACGACATCAACACGCTGTTGCCTGCCCGCGTTGACTGCCATCTCCCCATCTCCAGGAGTATCACCAGTTTCGTCGCCGCTACATCGTCGAGAATAATTTCTTCTTCCAACGTAGAGACCCCATTGACCTTCGCTTGTGACCCTTATCGAAAGGCGGAGAGATTATTGCTAATTCCCCAAGATATCACCCACTATGTGGTGGGTACCGTGGCGCTACTCTAAAAAATTGGAAATTGAATCTGTCAGACTTTATCAATCTGCACACTTAGACCTACGAATGAAATGAATTTTGATGCGCTATTCGAACTAATGTGCTGGATTTGCAAATAATAACTCCTTCAATCTATTCTTATTGTAATTTTTTGTAGATATTCTTCTTAACTTTTTATGATTATGGTTTTATGCTACTTAAATAGGAAGAATTTCAATACGATTCTTGTGTAATTTGTTGGTCTGCGGTATATCCAATTTCGATTGCTAGTATTCAGTGCTAAATGTGCCCGAATAATTGTATTTGGCAAAATTGATTGATAAAGCGTTGAATAATAAATTGCACTAGAAGAAGGAGAAAATGTCAAAAGAAATAACAAATATGAAAAAGTGTACAATGAATTGCATGGTGATGCAAAGTATGTTCTCACAATGCGAGCGCGTATCTGGACATCTTTCCAATTTGTGACATAATTTTGTAGTCTGGAACTGAATTTACAAAACTCATTTTTTTAATTTCGGGATTTGTAATTAAAATTCATGATTTTTGGATAAATAAAATCATATTTTGCAAATATAGTATTCGATGCGTCGACAGACTAGCTATACATCAATTATCTTGCTCGTAACGCATCCATCGATCTAGACTGGCAAATTTAAAAAACATGCTGGAATTGTCCCGTTGATCATTTGTGACTTTAAAATTATAAACCCATTCAGATTCATTACATGCATCGACCATTCAATAACATGATATAGATGATGCAGCTATGTCTGATACGATGTACTTCGCTTATTCTTCATCATTGAACGTTAGTCTTTTTTGTTACACGTTATTATTATGTTGATCTTTGAAATGACTTCTTATCGACATGATGCATGAATCTCTTAATACCAGGGTGTCCGCGAAAGTTTGAATGAAAATTTCCAGGTGTTTTCCAGGTATTCCAGGGAGCGCGGACACCCTGCTCTTTGAGACTTAAAGGGGTCCTCTGGTTGGCTTTTGCGAATTCTTAGTTTTCTTGCTTCAATGGTTGGAGAAATATCAGGAAAGTCAATTTTAAGTAACATACTAATGTTTACTTACAGATGAACGATGCCTTAGATAAAAATGTTTAAGTATCGTTCAGCCTTTTTGGTAAGAAATGTGATAATGTTTTGGAAGTCAAATTATTTCAAAGTACGACGTAGTTGGCATTAGATCAAATGTATTAGATAATGGATTCACCATGTTTAGTGCTGCAATAAAACCTCAGATACTTCATTAGAATGAATTGATAATTACGTGTTGCAAAACCGCTACACTTAATCAATATTCTAATTTCATCCACTCTGTCGGAGAGAGACCCCACAGCAATAACTGAAGTAGTCTTAAACTATCAAAATAGCTCTGGACATCTCAGATTCATCAATAGCTGCAGTAAAAACTTGGACAGCAGTATTTATTCTTGATGTAGAGCCATGAATATGATGAAAATTCTCATCTTGGGCATTGATTTATGTTGAGTTGTTCATATAGGCCAACCAGTCACGCGAAACCAACATACTCCCATTTAATTGAAGAATTATATGCGTCAAAATTCCGTACGTTAAGAAATCATGATTTTTGATTTTTGCGACCGCTTTCAATCAGCTTCGCCGACCACTAACATGCTCAGTTACAAAAAATAAACCTCAGTGGATAATGGTTGGTGAAGCTGATTGAAAGCGCTCGCAAAAATTAAAAATCATGATTTCCTGACATACGGAATTTTGATGCCTCTAATTCGTTAATTTAATGGCACGTCAAAGGTTTAAAGATGCTCGCATTTGAAGTCTTCTGGCACAACAGGCATACACGAGTATGATATAAGCAATAAATATATCACACATAATAAACCATCATAGACAAGCGATAACCATTTAGAAAATAATTCAACTAAGAAAAATATCAGGTGCAGAATCATACAAGCAATGATTTTACATGGGCTTGTGTGGTTGATAAATCATCAGCCAAACTAGCAAAATATGGCTTCGGGTACACTTTCACACCCCACGTTAGTGATGTAGACTGGAATAAATGTAATCATCAATACGAAATTTTATTACACCGCATTCATTCTCGATTGTTTTAGCATACATGTAAACACGCTTCACTTATAGTCAGCCGCTTTCGCTACAAGCGCCATTCAAATTTCAAACGAAGTTTAAATCCGCGCATTTTTGTTCTCAACAATAGTATTTAAGCAAATTTATACTATTCTATAGATACGTGCTTCTAGACACGCAACACACCCTTAGATCACGTGATTCAGCTTTTTTAGCATAGCATATTTATTGACTTTGGTTGATATTAACAGCTGTGCAATTAGTATTACGTGAACGGAATTAATGTCAATACATGCTCAACACGCTCTGCGGTATGGATCAATACGTTCTAATTTCAATCGCATTTCAAGACAAGAAAGCACATTCACATAATTCGTATTAAGCAATCACTTCAGCTTGCTCTGATTAGAGACGTAAAGGAACATGAAATGGTTCTCTAAATGTTCTGATTTAATAATAGAAATTAGAAGAATATTCAGCAATAATATGTGCAATACAAACCTCTTGATATTAGAATAATACCAAAGGTATCAAAATAATTAGCATTTTCGGTGGATTGCTTATTGGTAATTCCCTAAGTTTCAAACATGTAATACTCATAAAAGCTATTTCTCTTCCACGTAAGGAACGACTTGCAAAATTATTTGTGCCCAGCAGTTCCTCAACAATTATAAGTTTGATAATGAAGTGGGATAGATGGATAATAATTACTTGTATCATTTCAAACCACATTTGATGAGATGGCAACGCATTGGAAAGATAAAATCATACACCTGATCGTGAGTATCGCTTATGCTTCACATCTTATACAATTTAGAAATACTATAATTGCAATTTGCAATTTATACTCATGTAAATTCATTCTATATGTCCTCTGACTGCTGTCTTCTAAGACGTCACCCCCGCACAATCAAAGCACGTTATTTCCACATTTCCTTCAATATTACACAATCGTGAACAATTCTAGTGTTTTATACCATTTTTGCCTATTCTCTACTGTCGTCACACCACCGTCTTTGTGATCATCCACGTGGCGAGATCTGTTTATGAAGCCCCCTGATGAAGGCTTTGACGGGAAAGGTGCTTCTTCTGAGTATGACCCTATGATTTCAATTTATTTTTCTGAGGGGAGAGACAAGCTTTGCGGATGCAGCTTTCAAGACGGTCCTGTTATCGTCTACGTCACTGCTCAGGCATTCATAGTGATTAACTGCTTCTGCATCCTTCTTTTTAATGGTGACAGTAGTTTGTTGCTGCTGGTCTCCAATAAGGACTGACTTAAGTGATTAAGATGCTGATGCATAAACTGAAACTGATTCAAATTTACTGACGCAATACTGTTTTGCAATATCTTTCAGTTTGTGTGTCTTTTCTGTTTGAGCTTCATTGTTAAAGTTATTGAGTTTAGGATTAAGGTACTATGCATTAATATCAATTAATAATCTGTTATGTTTACTTCTTCGTTAGTATCCTCAAGAGTGTCTCATAATATCACGACGGATTGGAACCATCGCAGTGTCAGCGCTTCACAGCCTTTTCTCGTAGACAGAATCGAATGCTTTTCTGAAGTCGATAAAGCATATAACATATTACACCGTTGCTTTCACATTCGCGCAACCTCTCAAGAATTTACTGCTTGAATCGCACATGTTCCGTGGTAGCGCTTACCGGTTGGCAACGGATTGATTTAGTGTGTGAAAGAACTGAGATGAGCGACTGAGAAACACGATTGAAGATAATTTGTACTTTGAGATAGAACCCTCTCACCTAGAAGTAAATGAAGTTTTGTAGCGATTGGATAGTTTTGGAGGCAATAATTTTTAAAATTGACAAATGTGATAATCTGCAAGTAAACTCATGTGCTTTTAGGTAGCTTGTCTTTCCAGTCCTAGTGATACCACAGCTTGTATGTTCGCTTAGATAATTATGCTAATTATCCGGTATATTTATGTTGAACACTTTGACATTATGTTTCAAAATTAATTCTCTTCAATGAACTTTTGTTTTCAAAAGCTGTTTCGGCCTAAATGGGAGTAACTAAGCAAGCATGCAGTCGTCAGTATTTCGGCATTATTTTGCATATGCCCTATCGATTTTTCTATAAACATGAGAGCGACAGATGTTTGACGCTTTTATTTCAGCGAATTTTCCTACCATTATTTCAGAATATTCCGAGTGAAATGTTGCCACGTGGACATCACTATTGCGGATACAGAAGGCTATCGAAAAAACAAGCATGACTTCATGCATTTACAAGTGATACAACGGATACAGGAGACGCATGACGAATCCAATCACTGTTGGTATGTGCAGATGAGAAAATTGAGCATAATAAGATCATTCTACTTATAAACTTCATGAGAAGTGTTGATAGTGACATCTTAACAAATCACATTTGAACTATTACGACTTTTATAGCACTTTTACTTAAGTTCCATTATTTTTGATGCATGAAATCCATGAAATTCACTCTTTATCATCAAATAGAATTTGAATTTCGAATTTTCGAACATTTCACCAACAAGAAATAAAATGAAGGAAATAGGGTTAAGTGATCAGATTCAATAAATTCAAAAAAAATGCAAACAATGTCAAAGACAGAAAGATTGAATGTTTGAGATAGTGGACATTCAGCTGCGAGTTCTAGAAGATAATTCTTCAAACGAGGACTTCCATAACAGTCCACCTCCACTCGGCCAACCAATACAGTTTTATAAGTCAAACAGAATTTTTCAGCACTCCAAGACCGCAAATGTTTCCGTTCATGTACAGGTTTCCAACAGAATGGTCAACTTCATCATCAGCTCACGATTTAGAACTCTCACACACCCACCTTTAATTTTATGCTCACAACTATCGCCATTTCTATTTTGAAGTAAAGTCTTTGATATTGAAATCCTTAATCACTTGCAAACGTATTGTCCCATCTAACTGTGCGATATTTGTGATAACCACAGAAATAGGAGTCATCCAATATTTTCTGTAGATTGTCATCACTTCTGTGTGTCTATGATCCGTGTGATCAGGTGATTTGTTTGAAACCAGTAAAGCTCATCCCTGGAACACCCACCAACAAGTAAGAAGTAATTTGATTAATCTAGACAACAGAATGAACAAAAATACAAATATAGCGTATCGGTTGTTTTTAGCCTTAAAGTTTATATGTCACCAATGCCACCCAGTAATGCAGGCTATTTTTCTTCATTTCTTCAATTCATAGTGATAGGAAATTTTCAAATGATAGCTGGGTTTCAATAGGCACGTTTTGATTCTGAGAAAGTTAATGTCATTGGAAAATAAAAATACCATGCATGTGCTCAATTATGAAATTCCACCATACACTTATGCTTCATACTCTCATTTGAAAATCACACAATATTGAGCGCGTTTGACCTATGATTTCAATTTCCTAAATCTTCTTCGGGATTCTTGCCACTCTGCTTTAGTCAGCATTGCATTGTACTGCATATGAAAACGCTGTTTATAGTATTTGCAAAGTTTAAGAATTTCATTGATGAAAAAGTAGTAAAAATAGTGTAAACCAAATCATGAAGTCGTTTGATCATCACTACTAAAGGCTACTCGTAGCATATAAAATCATGCAACGCCGGTACTTCTTTTGATAGAAGCAACAGTTTCACGATACGGACTATATGTTTGAATTCCAATTCCAGGATTGTTCAAGGAATTATATCTGAATTATTGAAAGTTGACCATGCTAAGATTCTCTCGATCAAATAAAGCTTCATGGAAGATGTTAAACAAGGCCTGACAAAGAATGAAATCAGTCAAGGGGATGTTTCGCTAAATCTAATCTTACACATGCATATTTTGCTTAAGGATGATTTCATTGATCGACAAAGATTTTCGGAGTAAACTGAGTGAATTCTTAGAGAAGTCCTTTTCTATATGAATGATGGCGACGACTGCAAAAACTGCGGCATCTGCGAGCATTCACTAGAACCACTGCGACAACTGCAAGAATTTACTGCGACCACTGAGGGTAGTTATTTGCAATCATTGGTCATCGTGCATAAGTAGATGAGAGTTATTGTGATATCAAGCTTCAGAAATTTTGTCGACAGCATGAAAGGAAATAATGTAATTTCCAATATCGTACTATCAAAGCAGACAAAAACGGAATGAACACCTAAACGTCGATTCTGGGTGAGACCAGCCATCTCATTAGAGAAGAGAAAGAATAATTCAAAATATTACTGATGGGGGACGACGAATGGTTTTACAATACACCCACATGAACGTAGATACCTTGACATGATGCAGATGCAACTGAAATTAATTACACGAATTAAATGACTGTTGATTCTTGTGATGCCTTTTTTAACTTGCCAAAACCTCTTTCTATAGTAGCCACCCACTTCCACTCATTCATTTTTGTTAAATTTCGTTCTTTTGACGCATTGTCGTAAATCAATGTGTTTTTTTTGACCGCTTCAATCAGTGATAGCAAGGGCCATGTGCCCCTCACATTAACTGAGCAAAATCTGCCTGCGCATTCCATTGTTGTCATTAATACCTACTCAGTCAATTATCCTTCCAAAATCACAATGAAGATTAACTGGGTGGAATTTCGCAGTGTTCGTCATAAGTATCAGTCACATTTCTTTCAGTCTTTTGCAAGCATAGTAAAACATTTGACAAACAATAGCTCTCAATGATACGGAGTTATTTATTCAACAAGAAAAGAAACATACACGAGCACCGAGATTGGAAAATCAATATTTTAAAATGTAGCATATGAGCGATGATCTCGACAGAAAAATCTGCAATATATTCAGAAAAGAAGTAATACATATAAATGTAAGAATCACCAGAAAACCAAAGATTGGGAAGAGTTCTAGAAAAACGAAGCAAACTAAAACGAAAATTGCAAACTAACGAATTATTTGCTCAATAAGATTACATTGAGAGAGGTCTTTTACAACTATATTCCTACTCACAGAGGTCAGACTCCTTGATCTGGTGTTTGGGATCAACAGTCAGTAATCTTCTCGATGAAATTGATGATTAAAACGCTATACGCTAACCAATAGGTCAAAATACATCTACACTAGGTCAAGAAGATTTTACTCTATATGAAGTATATCCTCTAAGCAATACAATGCAATCAATGCATATTATTGCATTAACAGGGGGAAACTGCTGTTACTGCAGAGACGCTAAGAAATACAAATTAGTAAGTCGCAAATCAAGATGCACGAAAAAAAATTATTATGCTTACTCAGCGAGTGAATTCTGTCCAACTGAGGCTGACTTCGCTTCAATTTATCCTAGCACTTAACGGTATTTACTATCCTGACGCTCGTGCACCTGGTTCTCCTTACCAATGGATAAAGACGATCAGGTCTACTAATCATCATACCACATCAACTTGTCAAGATAATGAGTGATGCCAGACGTGACACATTTAATTGATCCCGAGTGAAGTGAAGTTGTGAAATGAAGATTTGTTGAAAAGATAAATGAGAAATTATTCCGTATATAATTTCGTATTATTAATGAGATATAGTGAAAGATTTGACAACCGGTCCCATCAAAGATTGCGTCACATTTTTAGAGCTGAAATGTCTTGTGAGAGAAATGTTCAATTCCTTAATAGAACAATTCAAGCCGCGCATATTCAAGGAAACAAGCTTATGAAACAAGACAAAACTTACACACTTGACATTTTTAGTTATATGAAGGAGGTTTTACTCTACTTCTGTCCAAAAGTCAGTGGGGCCTTGGACCCTGAACTCCTGCGTGGTAGGTGATGTTAAAATATATTATTCAAAGATGAGAAAATAGCAAGCACAAGTATGAATGAAAATTGATCTAAATCTGCAAGTGGAAGAATACAAGAACAGCAACAGGCTATATGATATCTGTAGAAAACTTGTAGAAAAGGATATCCTAAATCTTGAAATCACTAAGCTCTAGCAAACGTCTCCAGTCGAGAGAACGATGACGTGGGGCATACTTTGCGTCAACCAACTTTTATTTTTCCGATATCATAACTCAGAATAGCGCTAGTCCTGTACGGTAATACACTTTTAACGTGGGCTTTCCATTGGCTTTATATGTTTCTGCTTAAAGATTTGACCTTCAATGCAGGAATCATGCCTAGAAATTCTGGTCTATGATTCCTTTTGTTTCCAACTTACTATGGTAATAAATGCATGTGGCTTTCCATTGGCTTTATATGTTTCTGCTTAAAGATTTGACCTTCAATGTAGGAATCATGCCTAGAAATTCTGGTCTATGATTCCTTTTGTTTCCAACTTACTATGGTAATAAATGCATGTACATGGAAGCAAGAGTTGAATCGTGGAAATGGTTGAATAGATGTCCATGACTGAGTACTTACTGTTATGTATAAATCCCGTGTTGATATTTGTTACTATTTCTATGTTTATGATTCCTAGTTATAGCCTTTCATGATTATCACAAAAAACCTGGCAAGAATTACGACATTCTTGCCAGGGTTTTTTTGCATTATTTCAATAGAAATTTAACCTGGCAACAACGCCTTTTGATTACAATCATAGCGTGATAAATACTCGTAAGCTGGTAACAATATAAAAATGACTTCAAAATTTGAATTAATAGAGCAGGAAGAATGATGTTCCATGTGTTCAGATTGAAATTTAGACATAAAAATCAGCTGCGCGCGCGTGTCTTGGTAAATTTCATGAAGAACATTATTTGCATACCAGAAATATTGAAAAAATTTAATCTGAACAAAGCAAAAACCATTTCGATAAAAAATCCTCCGTTATTGCTCATTTTTTATTATGTGTGGAGGAGGTACAGTGGCCTTAATCACGCATAGTGGATGCACGAAATGCACCGCACTCCTATCGACTTCGCAGTTTTCGATACTCAGCTGACCACCAGAAGGCTATCCTCCTCTCCACATAATCAAAAATTGTTTGTCGAAATCCCTTAATTCAATGTCTAAATGCTAATTGAGTCGCATTGTTTAACATGCAATCTGTATCTGAGCATAATTCAGAAATTCAGCTACAGTTTTCCCTTCCCACCATTTTCAAACGTTTTATGTTTTTGTGTGCTACTGATGTAGGCTTATACCTAGGTTCAATCCACTCCTTAGACTACAAACCTGGCTACACTCATGTTTCTATCATAGAATTTCACATATTCGATAAGTGATTAGGTGGCTATATTTCTCTTCTTTGCCAATAGCATTCACTAGATTTAAAGATTTCTATTCCACTTAGGCATTATCATAAGATGTCACTCACTGTAGTCTTTTGTCTCCAGGGCGTCATAAAGAATATGCTCAATTGTAAATCGTCGATATAGTTGGTTCGGAGCCCAAGAAGTTGTTTCGGAACTTATTCAACGGTGAATTCAGGAATGAAAACGAAGCTTAGATGAACTGCCAAAGCACGGGACGTCATGATTTGGTCTTTCGAACCCAAACAAGTCTGCAAAAATGTATTTACTAACTCGTTAAACGTTACTTATGCACTGCACTCCAAATGGTTAATACAACTGAGATTAGAAAATGCTTAATTGACAGAGAGAAATCCCAGAGGACATAAAATGGCGATGAAGAAGCAGTCATAGTGCTAATATTCGATGCGTACTTATAAATTGAGTGACCACGTAGTCATCTTCGTTTTACGGTCAATTTTGTTTGCATCCTTCACTATGAAACGGATTGATTGTCGCACTGTTTGACGTTTTGGTTCGCATATAATCCTGTCACACTGCGTTATTCACAGCAACATCCTGCCAACTTAAGATAAGTAGGCGTCCCTAGAGGCAGTATTACGCTACAGGTGCTACAATGATACAAGAAAGTCTGTGAGAAACAGTCGCATCTGACATTTCATTTAATATGGACACACGATGACACCTTCCTGAAAATACTTCATGGTCTTATGATAGGAGATGCATGTGGTCCACTAATGATTGGAACACAGGGAAATTGGCAAACCGATTCATTTTAAATCAACAAGATTAAGTCTAAAGGTTGGAAGAAACACTGAATTTTAAAGAAGTACTTCTGTCTATTTACTTAGATATTAATCAACGCGTTTATGGAGTTATATTGATAGTTAAGAAAGGAATAAAGTAAGCTAAAATCAAATCTGTCAGTTCTTGGCTACTTGCGGCTTCTATTCGAGGGAGTCTAATAAAACATCAATCCGCCCCTGGAAATTGTGTTAAATCTTTAATTACTTTTAATTTACTTTGTGTTGAAATTTTAATTTTGAATGAACCCATTTTGATGAATGAAGTAGACTTCTTCTGAGGTGGAATCCCAACTTGTACAGCTCTCTCGATGTGCTCAGAATCGGAGTAAAGGAAGGAAAACCGCGATGGACACATAACCGAATGTTCATCACCTACGATTGATTGCACATTGCCAAATCTCACTCATACATAATTAAAATTTGTTGAATAAGTCTGCAATTTCGACTAGAAAAACCGTGTAAATGAAACGCACGTCACCTATTAGGTAGTAAATCCAACATCAACTGTTGCATGCGTTGATAATCGCCTAAAAACGCAGAGATAATTCGTGAAATCAACTTAATATCTTGAAAACCACTTAAGCCATGCTGATAGAAATATTGAATACCTGTTTCTTTTCCAATCTGGACCGTATGGAATCTACTTCCGTGGGTGCAAAAGCTCTCAGATAGGAACATAATGCATAGGACTACCTCGATTTTTTCTCATTTAACGATATTTTGTCAATTGCAGATACAAATTTAGCAGATAAATGAAAGTGAAGGTTGAAATATAATTTTCTTTGTTGTTCAGTGGCTCTGTGGAGCCAGTTGGCCCTTGACAGTTAGCCCATGGCACGTTCGCTGGTGGTCCCTAATATTTTGTAACCTCACCAGAAAGTTCAGTCACTTGTCGAATCAAGGAAGGCATGTTTTTGATCAGACGGTTGATCTCTTCTTGATCTTGCCTTAACAAAGCTTCAAGTCGAGAAAGACAATCTCCAGGAAGAATTGATCGCCTCACACCGTGCTTCGGTAGACTCCAGACATTTTCAATTGGAATGAGGTCTGGTGAGCATGCGGACCACTTCAAAGTTCTCATGTTCATCTTCAACTTTGAATGAACACAACTCCTGTGGCAAGTGGCGTTGTCGTCCATGTAAATCCAGTCACAGAAAGGATCACACAATTGGGAGGACAATGGAAGAATGTGCCTTTGCAAAACATTCACATATCCATCGGAATTCATGTTATCCCTTGGATATGGAGTTCAGTTCGGCCATTCATCCATATCGCAGCCCAAATCAACAATCTTCCACCTCTTTGATTCACAGGCGATGTCAAATGATCAGGAATTGCGTCATCTGAGTTCATCCAAACTCTCAAACGGCCATCGCGACCTCTGAGACAGACAGAAGCTTCATCACTCCAAGCAACTCAATTGCAATGAGAATGCCAGTGGTGGCCATGTTGCATCGCCCACTTCAGCCTCAAGCTCTTGTGGTTGGTGATCAATTCGATCCCTGATGGTCTCTTACGGCTTTTGAAGTGCTCACTTCTCAGGCGACGTCTCACTGTTATGTCAGAAACCGTCGGCTGTCGAAGTGAACTCATCAACTTGGCTCGTTTCTTACCAAGCGAATAATCATCCGATGTGTTCGAAAACTTGTCTTTCTTTTTCGACCGGATCGAACTTTTCTGTAAAGGGGGAGGAAATTAGTTTTCCACCTGTGGACGGCGGTCCTTGGGAAGCCTACCAGAACTTTTCGGCTTACTAGCTGTTCGGACTGTCCTTCTGACAAAGGAGTAGAAACTTTGCCATTCAAAAACACTTTTTCCAGCTTCGAATCAGTCATCATGAGATAAGATGAATTCAAAACCCAATGGAAATTTTGCTTGCAACTTATTTCAACTTATTTTGCTTGCACTTTGATCTGACTATGCAGACATCTAGACACCATAGATATTGAAGCCTGAAAATGACCTTGTTGCGCCAGAAAATGTAAACAACTTTTCAACAATCAACAGAAACAGAAAATTGTGCAATGAATTTAAGACATCGTGACATCTCTAAAAGTATGCTGATGTCGGCGAGCAATACATCGAAAGAAAAAGCCCTTTCACCTTGTGTCTGATTCATTATCATGATCACATGTTTTCACATCGAAAATTTGAAATTTCTAAAAGTGGCGATTTTCACACTTTGACCTCTGTCCACCTTAAACAATGACGGATACAGATGTATAGTATCTCATTGAAAAGGTGAGTACATAAGTTCTTGAATGGTGTATCATTTATCAATGTAAAATGCGATTGAAAGTCAGGAGAATCGATTGAAGTTTAATACAATTACGGTGGTCCGTTTTTTATGATCTGAGATACACACAATACTTTTATGATAACTTTTAAAACTCTATGTTATGTTATTTTATCTGTGAACCTGTAACTATTCCTTCACGCATATCAATACTTGATAATCACCTTATATCGTCCATGTAATAGGCCAAATTGATACTAAGCTATTATGCGATTTGCATAGTAGGCCTATCTATGTTCATACCTACAAAATTAAAAATCAGACATTAGTCTAACCAAATGGTGATAACAAATAATTTCAGTAAATTGATTGGCATAAATGCATAATTGCAAATATTTGAATGCCTCCTGCTGCAATTAGTTTTTGGGTGACCGCTGTTTCAGTGACGTATAATGTAAAAGTAAACATAAAAGAATGCCTAATGACACCAGAATTTTCTTTAACTAGTCGACTTTAGTCTATGTCTTTATTATCTCAAGTAAAAATATATTTGATAACAACCTAGCCACTCGACTAACTTTTGATGCCTTCAATCCTGAGGGTAAACAAAAACGTATGTCTGGTGTTGTATTCAAAAAGCAATGCCGGTCAAACATTTATAGATCTTTGATATATGAACTTGCACAATGAAGATTCTACAAAATACATAACTGCATGATGGATCTTATATCAAGCAATTTCAGTCAGAATCAGTTGAAGATTTGTGTGCTGTTCATTAGGTGAAATTAATTCTACAATGTCATTTTTAAACCGCACATTAAAAGTTCTGCCTTAATAATGCCACAGCTGTTAGAAGTTAGAAATATAGCTAAAGAACTAAATCTACATGAATCTTGGAAACCCCATCTTCGAAATTGGAAAGAAATTCATGTTAAAATGCTTTGGCACCTTACATTCTTCCATCCTGACGGCATATATGAAACGTGTCTCTTCGTAATACTGTCTAATTGTTGTGATTTCAACGAACAGTTGGAATAAACAGTCGCAATAGTACATAGCAATAAAAGTCTGACGGAATTTGACAAGAAGTGATAGGATAAAAATAGCAACTTACAGAAGTCTTCTTTGCTGACAGCTACATCGGAATTTCTTTTTATAAATGTATTGATAAATGAAACATTTTGGATGTATTTCATGCTAGTACTCTATCACCATTTAAGAGAATTATAGTTATTGTCCGTTGCATCATAACTATTTATAGGGCAGGTAGACAATAGACAAGACTTTAATGTTGTCATAGTAGGCCCTATAATGTTAAGCCAAGATGTGTTGAGAGTTACTGTACAGAAAATAGACTCTATTGGTCACGATTTGTCTGTATGAATATGCAGCGAAGACCAGTGAGATACTGTCAACCCACACATCATCCTATACCTTCCGCTTTAAGATTTTGGATTACTTAGAAAAGATTCTGCACGACAGAGCACGCTAATCTTCTGCCTGTCCATGAGAAAATAGCGATGGAATCGATGTATCTTTCCGATAGTAAAGGAAGCCTAGATACAGTGTTGATTTTCTTTCTTCACTAAATGATGCGGTAGCAACTGATGAAAATACTTGGAGCATGTTCAAACAGAGATTCAAAATTGACCGATAGATTCGACGAGTAGAAAATGTGTCACAGACACGTAATCAGCGCTAACCATGAGTGGCATTGGGTTTACCGGGTCATTTGGGTCAATGGCACACATCGGGCCACCAAATCCACAACCTTGTCAGGCAAACAGGTTTGAATAAGGATTAAAATTGTCATCTGAAGGTGTTGATGTTTTTAATTGTTTTTAATTTATACAAAGATAAAGCATTGGATTAGATTTCATTTGATAATATGTTCGCATTTTATGGGCGAAATATGCAGCGTGATTTCGAAAGTGTGCAAATACAAGGCAGCACATGCCACGACTATCATTTGAATCGCATGCTCCGTTCGAATACTTTTCGCTCAGACATGCTTTCAAATACTGATATTCGAGCAAAAATCAAATGTTGCTTTGGAAAGCAATTGCAGTTCACATGAGCATGATTAGCATTGCTATTTGCAATTTCGTAAAAATTGCGTTACACATGACATGACACTTGCCCGTTGAGATGTGTACATTATATATATTTTTACTTTTTCGACCTGTCTCTCAACAATTCGCTTTGTTCAAAGCACCTTTTCAATGTGCTGATTGCATGCACACGAAAGAATGAAACATAAAAATAATGAATCACAAAATTATGCCGATGAGAATTGAATCAAAGACTTGAAATTTCAGCCATGAAGCACAATGAGATCTCAAATGTTCTTTAAAGACTTGCATTGTAATGTGGTTCATGAAGCCTTCATGATAATCAGCTCAATTTCCGCCTAATTCAGATACCTGTTAGTGAATTTTCATACCTTTTGATATCTAATGAGTTTCGTACTACTTGCAAGGTGGCTTCACGTCAGTAGCACATAAACAGATCATTTGCAAAAACCTAGCTTTTAAAACACTGCTCGAATAATTTTTTGGACCGATTTCGAAAGTGTGCAAATACAAGGTAACAAACACATAGTCCCACTATCAT
The DNA here is from genome assembly GCA_907163375.1 of Prostheceraeus crozeri. Taxonomy (NCBI): domain Eukaryota; kingdom Metazoa; phylum Platyhelminthes; order Polycladida; family Euryleptidae; genus Prostheceraeus; species Prostheceraeus crozeri. The sequence continues at coordinate 56,508 of CAJQUW010011478.1, forward strand.
TTGAATCGTATGCTTCGTTCGAATACTTTTCGCTCAAATATGCTTTCAAATATGCTGATATTGGAGTAAAAATCAAATTTTGCTATTAATTGAATCAATCGGAGAGCTCATTAGTCGCAGGAACGTAATCTCTGCAAAAACCTGAATCTTTTCATTTAAAAATTTTCACTGTATACAGATACTTTTTTGAGTCGACACTCTACCTACTATGCTTATTCCATGAATAGGCCTCAAGTTAAGAATTGCCTGACTCATGAATGCGACTCATGAAAGTGTAACTCAAAGGTATCAGTAATTCACTGTGCATGGAATGTTGTGCTCCACATCGATATCAAGCAGATTCTTTATTTCTTTTATCTATCGCATGACTCGGAACCTGCTTCAATGCAAAGAAAGCAGCTGCGAATGGTGTTTCCGACATCAATTCTTTGGGAATCAAGTGAGGATGGGATTACTTAAGTTATAGTACGTACAGTGGAAAGTTTCGGGAAAACTCATGTGAAAGTACATTTTCGTTACAGCAGTACAAGCGGGCGATAAATCGTATGATTTAGAATTTCACATTCGATTAATCGCGTGCACTTTTGATCATCGTCTTTTCATACCGTGCAGAATCTCGCTATGCATTGTTTCAGGCGGTTCAAGATAAAAAATAAGGATTTGACTCTGAATTGTCTTCATTATTGATCATTTTCTAATCATCTGCTGTTTGCTGTTTATCTTGAATATCAAATCAAAAAATGATGAGTGCGGTGTAGTGTCACCCTTCCATTAGCGAGCTTGGCAAATGGTATTGAAATATCTTGCAGCACGTGCGGAGAGATTCTGCATGATTAAATTTGTTAAGAATCAAAAGATGCATCAGATGATCGACATTCGATGTATAATACATTGAAAGAATCAGAAAACTAGATCGCCCCGCCGATAATCCAGCGACAAAAAGTCTGAGCTGATTATTACCACTTTAATGTCGCCGCTAAAATCTGATAGCAATCGAGGTTCCATCCATGTGGTTCAGTGTGCCAAGAGATTACGTCCATTTGAATTCGAATCATATGGTCAATCTAACTTCATCCACCGATGTCTTCAGCTGCATTCAACTTTCTACACCCTGACGGATGTCAAAAGTCAATTCAGCATTTAAATCGCCGTAAATTGTCGCTTAAACTCTATGACATTCATACATGGCAGATTGATTAGCCGTCCATCATCAGCGGTCTATGAGCTGCGACAGAAATCAAATACAGGTATAACTATTCATTTCAGCTGCAGCTTTCTTGATGCCGCGTCTGCGTTAACAGTTGTGCAGCGCGGGAACCTTTCTATCCTCGAGTAAACACGATGCCAGTGACAGCTCCCGTGGGGAATCATTCCATGTGGTACGTGAAATACAAGACAGAGGCAGAAGAAGATCATCATCAAATTACCAAACAGAAATATTAGCCAAAATCAATGATTTGAAATTATATTTAGATAGACATTTGTGAAACTTCATCACAGGTGAGCCTTTCTGTAAAACATTCGAATGCAATGTTGTGCAAAAGAAAATATTTCATTGCCGCCCCACTTGATCAACATCTTGTACAGGAGATGAAATTTTCTGAAATGAGATCTCAATCAGTTCTCAGTCAACCAAAACTTGCAGTAAGTAACAAGTGCTAATGACAGGCTCAACAATAATAACAAAGAGCGATGGTACATTGCATGAATAGCATACTTGGTACCACTATTACATAATAAAATCTGTTACGAAGTGTTCCATTGGATAGGCCACGAACAAAGCTGTGCATCAAGTTAGTGATTTTGCATAGATTGTTGACATGGTTTGGGGCTACATTACTCATTATTTTCCAATAACTATTGGCATGCTATTCATTATTTCATTTGATAGCTCTAAACAAATTATAACAATTAATGATATTCAATCTATTCAACCTTTCCGTTAACTGTAGTATAGGGCTTACTTTCGAACAAGTGACATTATTTGCTTCCTGTTGATAAACACTATTAATGATGAGAAAATAGACTTGACACAATCAACTTACTACTCTCTTTCCCTTTTACGCTGCGATGGTTCTATGAGAGACACGTCACAAATGAAACATATCATTTCACTGATCATCATAATCAAAGTTTCTCTCTTAATTGTGAAATTATAGCTACAGTAAGCTCATGTTATATGTCAATTAGACAATGGTAATTAAGCAACAATTGTGAATAAAGTTTGCATAGCTGCTCAAGTTATTGCACTTCAAGCCGCATTTAAGCATGTTGTTAACATGTTCTACTAGGCCTATAGCTGGTTTTCTACCAACTTAAATCTTATGAATATATAGTAATCATCACCATATATTAACACGATCATCAATGATGGCTTTCCCACAATTTCTAATACAAGAAAATCAATACTTTGATATACAGGTAATAAAAATGTAGACATTCCATTCGCGTCAAGTTACAAGAATGTTCGATTTGCACAAGCACCTTTGATGGGTCGACCGGTCACTCAGTAACTTACGGACTTTTTCATTGCTCTAGGTTAGGATTTTACGAGTTGAAAAGTCGTTGAATTCCAATCTGCCGAAAACTGTTTTGCCAGTTTATTCCAGTGTCTGGGATGGCCTGGGCTTAGTAAAGTCATTCCTTGGACGCTGTGAGTAAAATGCTTGTAATAAAATCAAAGATTGAAACAATAATAATCAGCTCTGTTTTATCCATTTTCAGTTTCGGGTATATACTCGATCGAATGAAGTGCATCTATTAATACAAATTACACACCTCCTAATAATTCGATTATAAAGACCAGCTGACTGACAGTGAATTAAGTGGAACAAAGTCAAGACGAAATTGTTATAGAGCAATTAGCATCTGCGAATGGTTGTGCGGTACTATTTCAACATCTCTAAAAGAGCGATTGAATAATATGGGAGTTGGTCTCTTATTCAACGTGTTCTTTTTTTATGTGGAGTTTGTTGTGAAGAACTTCTAAAGAAAGTCAAGATCAGGGGGAAAAAAGCTTGAAGAATCGAGAAAGTGACGTTGTTGAACCCACTTTGCACACCAGATTTCCTAAATTCCATGATATTGTTTCGAAAATGGCTCTTGGAGATTTTGACTTCTATGTAAATGTAAATTTAAGAATTAATTATTTGAAGCAAAATTAATGATCGTAGACTTTTAGTAACATACTTTTGATAATACCTGAACATTCGACTCTTCCAGGTTCAACGATTATCGAACGCAAACAACTTAATTGCACCGCATATACTTGACCGGCATTTTTCAGGGGTGATTTATCAGTAACTGGCGATACCCTGGGAAAGCAAAATTGATGAAAATAGCATCAACCTAAACATGAGAAAAGCAATGCACATAAGTGGTAATAAGTGTGAGTACATAAGTGGCAGCTAGGGGAAACAAAAGTGTTGGTATAAATAGCATCCAACAGTTACGTCAGGAATTTGCAGACGGTATCGTAAGCAACTTTTCTCAGAGAAATAAGCGAAGTCAGCTGAAAGGATGAGAGAACTGAAAAAATATTAACAAGAATATGATTCTAGAAATGAAGCAACTCATTTTGACTGATTGAACCTCGAAGCATTCATATAAATCAAACTGTGAGCACGCTATTTTTCCTGATATGTCAGAGAAGATAGGCGCCTATGAAATGTAGGCTAAGCGTCATCACTGCTGGAAGGACTTGTATGTACCTGGAAGTGAGCAACGATGTTCCTTTTGGAACGTGAATAAAATGCATCGGCACATTTAGGCCTATGGAATAAAAGTTCCGAGCAAATAGCCAGCATGGCTCGTTCATCACAACAGGCAGCGTAGTCTTAAAGAGAAGATAAAAGAAATCTATCATTCTTGAAATATTCAGTTGAATAGGAGTGAAACTTTCTGCTTTGTTTATCATCCAAAACCTGACGTATATTCTAGCTCGTTAGTAGAATTGATATTCATCTCTCGGTATCTAAGTAACCAAATACATACATGTATGCAGAGTCGCACAAAGAGGCCAAGAATAGGTGTCAAGCAGATGCTCCAGATCCGAAATTATTTTTCTTCACATAATTTGCGGCATCTTACATGCATTATAACACAGTGTTAACACAGGCTTAGTAAAGCTTAGTAATACGATAGCTAATTTTTATATTTTATATAGATAGCTATATTTTTTACAGTATGTCTGTGTTTTAATCGTACATCGAGATCGTTGTGCAAATTACAAATCAGCATGAGTTCAATAATGATACCAAAACTGCCAGTGCTCGAAAAGAATGCGATTTAAGAATCTTTACACACCGGAGTTAAAATGCATCTACATGTACGTAACAATAAAAAAGCAATGTTCTCTTGAAAAGCCCTGAAGAAGAAATTGATCAACTACCATGCAGTTCCGTCGAATAGGATGACATGATGGTATGAGTGACTGAGAATGGGGCCAAAGACCACAGAAGTTTTAAAAACCACAGGTTTACACGGATGTAATCATGACTCAATCTTCTGCAGATTACTATGAATATGGCTAAAAGTGGTAATTGAGTTTTAGAAACCGTGGTCACCACGTCAACTGTATTCAATTCATATAATATAGTCTGCAACAGCTTTTTCTGCATAAATTCACACCATGCAGACCGTGTTATGCAGCAATTAGATCTGAAGTTGCTCTAGTATACAAATACCAATGTCTGGAACTTGTCATACTATTTGAACGCACAATACTGTGACATCCGCTATACAACTCCCAGTAGCCATGAAATGAATAAATGTCGCCACCGTCCGATTGATTGCGTCCACTAGTATTGTTTTAGCACCTCAGAAAGACTCCTATCTACTTATGTGCATGCCTGTCCACATACACATGCCAACTCGAATGGCAGTAAAACGTTCGAAATGAACGGTTACCAATGTAGTCCTCTGCAGTCAGGGTACGCCTCAGGTCGGTTACTATCATGCAGACCTAATGCATCAGTTGCCTCCGGTCTTGAACTGGCTTGATAAACCGGTCCATTTCCTAATTGCAAGCGTAAGTGATTAAAACTAGGGAAGCATGTAAAGAACGGGCCTGTGTAAAGAGGATAATGGCGGTACATAGACATCAACCTGCTATCCTGCCGACGGGTACATTTCAAGAAAAGACTATCCGGAATTTGATCCATTCTGAACGAAAGCAATTGGAGGCGACATCCGACTAGTTCTGTTTATTTGTGTCTTTAAGTAGATGAAATTATTGCAGGAGGCGGAGATCATTTCACCACCTGTTCTTCTGATCTCATTTTGTACTTGGATTGCACTTGGTGCTACATGAACACTGAAAGCTTTGAATGACTAATTCAATCTAAACCTGTAGTCAGCATAGGTCAAAAAGAATATTTCCATCACGTGCAATCTTCATCGGTAATTCCTACTATTGATCATGACCTTAAGCTACCGATATAGATGACGTTTCCTTGGACTATGTCATCAGATTAATAGTCGATACTAAAATTTAGATATACGGATTCCATAGAATCTGACGTCAATAGCATTCACCCACTTCTTTTAATGGTATAATCTACCTTCAAAATTAGTGTATCAACTTTCAGGTGATCTATAGGCTTGCTCCAGGTGAGCTATATTTCCGGAGGTACAGCGGTTTATGTAATGGATCGCAAATTTTATAAATCCTTGTATTTTTCAAAAAAGACATCACATGGAGCAAACCTACAGATCACAAGAAAGTTGAAATACTTAACAATCATCCATCAATATATTTTCACTTAGAAACAAACAGCGGAAACCAGAGCAATTTGAATGTGCCTGACAACCAGGAAAATCATCAATAAACAGTAAAGCAAAGATAAAGTGGCTTGTGGTAGATTGCACGTCCTTCGTCGGGGAGTTATGGGGTCAAAGCTATGTCAGGGAAATCCTGAGACAATAAAATCACAGGAAGTATGTTTGCTTGACATTCTTCTGAAACTCGTTGTTAAATATGGATCATGGTGGACTAGCGACTTGCTGCGATGTTCACTATCCACAGCAGACGTCTAATCCGATGACCACAATCAGATATGTGTGCTGGCCTGTCAGGTGAAAGCACTGGAAGGATTTTACTGCGAATTCAAAACATTAACATCAAGCAAAATCTGAAAAGACACAAATATTATAGATTCATCGAAAAAATATTTTTCAGAAGTTCTACTACCCTCGAGTAATACAGAGTGCATCAACTATAGTGATGTATAAATTATGACCACTTATTTATAAGACCACATATTATTTTATTGTTTCACTACACACTGACTCAATCTCATTCAGCAAGAATTTTGTCACAGGAATATAAAAAATGTGTGGAATACAATACTCAACTTCAATAAAATATAATAGTCACAATCTTCTACTAAAATCAGAATAGAAATTACATTACAAATCTTGAAGAAATCAATAACTGCATATTTTTGTTTTTTATTAAGCTATCATGACAAAATCTCATCTTACAGGCTATGTTGCGAAGAAGCGTTTTATAGAGAATTATTGTAAAGAATAAGGACATTACTTGATAAATCTTATTTTCTCAAGCAATCGTCAATGCCGTTTATTGAAACAATGCGACATCAAAGACATCCTTGCATTCATGTTCCTGTTGTTCGCGAAGTAGGTACGTGACTTGCTGCAACGGCGTGAAAGTATTTAGAGAAATGACAACTATAACTCCACAATGAACAAAAATGTCGATATTTTTCTATTTTGGGCAATTAATACTTGCAAAATAAGAGATTCATGTTTTAGAAACGACTTATCAGCGGATCTTTCAAAAAAGTACAGATAGTTTAATGCAATTGTTAGCCGTCTGATCTGTTAAGTTGTAAAAGTCACGATTAATTCCAGCTCTAAAGTGCCTATTAATGTTGAATGGGCGACAAATTATTGCATTCAACGCTTTCTTATTTCCAACTTTTTCAAAATTAGCAAAGTCAACGAGTTCAATAGAATCAACTTTCTCGGTAGGTATAACACAAGTCGGTGCGTCTAACAAACTCGGTTCAAACATAATAAACATGGAATTTCATCCTACGTGTTGACTGACTTCTGATGTTTTTCACTATCATTCCAACAGCAGCTTCCATTTTAGGATTTCAGCAAAATTGCACGTAAAGTACTCGTGAACTATAAATGTCGAAAAATATTTATTATATGATGCTCTGTGTGTGATAAAATAGATGCAGTCTAGTAATGAGAATTTTTAGAAAAATCTAATTCAAAAATAGTCGCACTCGACTCTGATTTCTCTAAGGCACCGCAACATTTTCTACATCAAACAGACTTGAAAATGATAGCTGTCAGAATTGATGAAATTTCTCATAACTTTGCAACTCTATCTATAGCCTAAGGATCAAATATATCTTATTGTGACTGAAGTCCACAAACGTGCGGATGTCACATATAATAAATATAAAATTTATTTATATATAATGAATGTAAGGTAGTTCTGAAAAGGACTCACTAAGTGTTCACTGGGCTGGACACACGCATTCTTAAAAGTTCACAAAGACAATTTTAATAATAATGTATGCTCGTACAGTGCTAAAAAATTGTTGGTGATTTATGAAAGTTCAAAAGTGCACGAGATGTCATCTCCAAATTAAAATTGTTGCAGACAGGAGGCCTACTAACATCCCAGACAGTTGTAATATTTCTCGCGAGTTGTCTCTTTCAAATCAGCTTTTCCAACATACTAAATAATCAGTCTTACGAAATTAGCGAAAATTAGTAAAAGATAACTTCAAAAGTCGATAATAGTGTTGACTTGATCACTGGATCTCTGGAAACCGTCATGCTTCCAGTCCTTGCAACTAGACCAGATTTAATAAATTGCACACTATTATTTAAGTGAAGATAGCTTCGTGAAGAAAACATTAATTAATTGGAAATAATTTGTTAACTAATATAAGCTTACTTGGCATTATTTTACTTTTGGATTATTAACTACACCAAACGCCCGGGAGGTTAAACTTGGCTGGAAAAGTTGCCGATATTATTTCTTATCGTCGGATGGAGCATATCAGAGAGGAACCGTCTGTCGGAGCTTTGTTGGTGGGTTGGCCCAAACAGACATCTCAAAGGACTGGTGTTATGACATTCTTCCCACCCCATTAATCAAAATTGCTGACCGGAAGAAGTAAATCAGAAAACCGCTATTACTTTTTCCCCCTCAGGAAGAAGAGAGGCAAATAAAATCTTCTGAAAGCCACAGGCCCTGATATCTTAGGATTGCATCCTCAGTTTAAACCTCATAGTAGAGATGTTACGCGAAATAAGCTTAGGGGAGGGGATAAGAAAGTGGTCATTAAATATCAACGCTACGAGAGAGGTCTGTTTTCCGGCCGGTTATTGTAATTAACATTAGAACATCCGCCAGCAAAAAGAAATGATGGGAAATATATGCAATGCCGGCATTTCAAATTGAAAGTCTTCATCAAAGAACAACTTTACCATGAATGCACGAGACAATGTGTAGTGACAGCTGACAGTGGTCATTGCTGACAGAGGACGAAAACTGTCTTGACTATGTTACCAGTGGTCGGATTTCGAAATTTCGCCAATTTCGCGTATCGGCTCTGATTTCGCGTATTAGCGCTGATTTCGCGTATCAGCACTGATTTCGCTTACTTTTGTTTTATGTACCCTAAGAGCAAGTATATATTTATGTGGTAACACAAGTTTACGTACTATAAGTTTACAGGAACAAGTCCACTTACAGCGAACAAAAATAGAGAGAGAATTTCGTCTTCTATCAGATGACATACATCTTATAGAGGACGCAGATAGGCATTTCAGTGATTTTCATGCTTTGTCAATACATCACACACAGAGCAATTTTATATAAATTTTGTAATCTCACTTAGGTAATTTGTTAGGGATGTGATTGACCAAGCGAAAAAAAATCAGGAAACCAATTTTTGAAGGGGGCCCAATTACATTCACTACTACATTAATAATACAACCATTAGTTTGGGACATTCACATTGCCTGGTATAGTTCGATTATGTAAGGAAGAAATGAAGGGGAACAAAATGAAAAAAAAGCAACGCGCTAAGTAATGTATGCAGCCCATATAGCCTACGTGTATGTTTAGTGTACATTAATCTGTCTTGTCCCAAAAATGACAGAAATCAACCCAAAAATCAGGATTTCCTAATAAATCAGGAAAAATCACATCCCTAATTTGTATGTGCAGTCTTTTTATCGTGTAAACAAACTTCTTTCATTCAAACAGTAAAATCAAGAAAGTTAATTCCTTTTGTTCACTTCAAAGGACATGCCGCATGTTATAGGTGTGTAGATCTGAAGATTGATATCAACAAAAATATTAACGATAAAGAAAAATTAACGTAGTCTCAAAATGTATCAGTTCATTGACAAATTTTCGTCACAGACTTCATCAGGTGCACGATGCAAATGAACATTTGCATCGTGCACCTGATGAAGTCTGTGACAAAAATTTGTCAATAAACTGATGCATTTTGAGACTACGTTAATTTTTCTTTATCATTTCCTAAGTCTCACGGCGATTATTTTTGAATAATAATAACATGTATAAATGGACAGTGACAATGAAATACAGGATTTGATATGTAGTTACGTATCTGTAAAATTACTGATTGCGTTTTACCTGGAGATTTTATTAGCTTAATTTGTATTCGCAATATTCACGTGTCATTTGTTTGGCGTGTTCTGTTCATTCTTATGGAAAGGAAATTTTTCAGGAAAATAGAAACACCCAACTTTACTTGATAAAATAAAATAGCATACAAAACCATATAATAAGAATATATAAGATATTGTAGAATACAGAACATGTTTTTCCCACCATACTTGATTGTGATCATGGATCTTCCATAATTGGTATTTTATTGTTTACATGCACGATCTAGATAAGAAAACTTACGACTTCAACTTATGCGCCATCTACTTTATAACTTTATACAAATAGTAACACACACGGAAGTTTGCTTTATACGCCTATGTAACTCATAATGGCAAGCAATCCATTGAATTACACAGATTAGTCTTTTTTGTCGAAGCGCGAATATTTGTTACTCGGCATAGAAGAATCTGAGAATTGGTGTACATGTCTTTTTAGAATCACATCGAGTGCTCTACTGCGCGCGGATTCTTTTTTCATTTCTAATGCATTCTTTTCTTGTCGAAGATCCATCAGGTCTTTCTCGGCTTTTCTGGCCTGCTGCAGTGCATTCTCTGCAAGAGATGTTAGTCGCCGTTGCTCATCTTCCTTTTTCTTAAGAGAAGTTGCAATGTCTTCCATCTCAGTCGCGTGCTTTCGAATACTTTTGTTTCTGTTCATTTCCTCGTTCAATTCTTTTCGTAGACGTTCTTCTAATTTCTGTTTTTCTTTTTCTTCCCGTTCTTTTCGTTGCTCCTGCTTCCATGCTTCATATTTCGAGTGCGATGCCGTGTATGAATCTCTGAGTTGACGATCTATTTCAATATAGAGCTGTCCAATTTTTTGCTGTTGAGAACAGACTTACTGACGGACAACGCCTTTATGGTTTCAGAACCCAGCGATCGACGTTTCTTAGTTATTACATCGGATAGACCCGAAAAAATACGTTCGACCTCCGCGTTTCCATGTGGTAAAATAAAAATCGCTTTGCCGACTTTTACGAGGGTTGGTGTCTTTCCCACCTTGTCGACTTTCGACCAAAATTCTCCTACATCGTTTTCATAGGCGTTTTTTACCAGACTCTGATGAAGCCTAATCTCGACTTGCAATGTCGATTGGTCGATATCTCCTAAAATGTTAGGGATGGCTTTGACGAATTTAAAAACCCATTTCTCATAATGGTCACTCTGTTGGTACAGAGAACTTAAAAATCGTGAAGCCCTCAGTAGCTCGTTCCCGAAAGGCAAATAGTCGCTCAATCTTTTTGTAATTTCCATGAAAAAGGCTTTCATGATCTTGAAGGCGATTGCCTGGTTGGGCCTGATAAATCTGAGAAGATTTTTCAAGCTTTTTCACCAATGATGATGTTGTAGGCGTTGTGTATATGATCAAAGTTGGATACATCAATTTTCCAGTATCGGGAAGGGATCTGATCAATTGATATATTTCTGAAAATCATATTCTCAGAATGAAGTACTAACATAATTCTTATGTTAACCTCAGAATATTCACAAGCAACATACATTCGTGTGTAAAATGGATCTGGAAAAGGTAAAGATATTAATAAATCCATCGCATATCATATGGAACATCGCAGTTCAAACTTAATTCAGATGGAGTTACAAACTTAATGATAAGATGTTAAATAATGCCTAGTTAGTCACAAATATAAAACACATAAAGCAGTTCATAAACTCTATCGAAGATTGATATTATGAATGAGAATTAGAATATCAATATCAAGTTATCTAGTGACAAGAGCATTAGCTCGCGGTATATGTTATAATATATCTAAGTGCATAATTTCGTTAACGTATAAATCCTCAATTTCGCGTATTCGCGTATTTCCAGTCAAATTCGCGTAATACGCGAAATTCGCGTCAGAATCCGACCACTGTATGTTACCTGCTTATACCTTATGCCACCTTACTATACTTGGCTTGCTTTGCCTATAACAAAAGATTCATAAACGTCGAAGAACATTTATTTCTCAATTTGTCAACCGATGCCCTACAATGTCGCATACGGAACAACAGCTTTCAACAAAGAACCAAATCGCCATGAACTTGATGAACGGGATTGCATCATGCTGTGATGATGAGCGTATGTTCATCGTCTGTCTAGCGCCAGATGTCTATGGTGAGGTCTACAATCTATGTGAGTGTTGTGTGACTGAAAATATTTGATTATCAATAACGTGGTGACGTCAACAGTAATAGCTGTACTTACAGAGCAATCGCCGCATAAAAGTTTTGTTTCTTGAATGTTCATCCCGAAACTGGATCACTACTTCTGTTAAACAAAGCGCTAAGGTGAGAAATATATGCTGGCTATATATGCCATCAGCGGTGTTTTCCAGAACAGCTGAATGACCTACTACTTCAGTGTCATTTAAATGATCTTGATAAAAAAATAACCACAAAATGGCACATCTTGCATGAGCTATGGCACTTTTCAAAGCATATTCAAGGTTCCGCAAAACTTAAAAATCTCACTCGAATGTGGATTATTTTAGACAAATCGTCAAATTTTAATTAAAAATCAAGTTAAAAATATGTCATGTCATGAGCTTCCGCCTTCCTGGTTAAGAACTAATGAAAAGAAAGAAAGAAGAATGGCAATTGTTAATATCACTGCTCCTTTTCTGAAAATTCTGAATTAGGCGCTATAAAATTGAATGTGCCGCTATAATATCGAATGAAACTGATTATATTCTGATATGTGCTGTTGATGGCCGAAAAAGCTGTAGTACCTAATTGACCAATCTCAACGCAAATCGATGATCGTCTTCACCACAATCGTCATAGTCGTAAAAGAAAGACGAATATTGCTCTTCCTACGTATATGAATCTCTAGAAAATTGAAAGATCATTCGTCAAGGTTCTCAGCTCAAGATGTGTAAAAACTACTTTTACGCATACAACAATGAACGGAAGAAACTTGAAGTAGGGCCTACTCTAACACGAATGCACGATTGAGAAAGCCTGACAATGTACACTGATCCCAAAACTACTGTGTAATTCTAGAAGCTGATAAACATCATTGAAAGTAGTGTCATAAACATCACAAACTCAATCACCTAATAAAATAATGACTATCATCGTCAGAAAAAGATCACAGCATCTTATATTATCGCTAAATTGGAAACCTTGATCAGCCTCCTACCAAGCTACATACAAATCAATTTCTTCTTTTCTGAAAGTAAAAGCGTTATGAATTACACTTCGATCATCCAATGCGGCAATAAACTCAATGAACATTCCTGATGAATTGTGTAAGAGTAGAAGCAACTAAGAACAAAATCTTATTGACACAGACACGAAGATTGTTGTAAAAACACGATGGATAAATTACAGACAAAACGGCTTAGTGTCATTATTGAATTATAAATGATCTCATACTTGCCTATATTATGAGAGATATAACCGCAACAGTGGACAACAGAAGGACATAAACAATGGAGAAACAATATCATGCGTTGATTTATTTTGTTGGATGTTGAAAAGTACTACAATACGTTGGCTGCCAGATATTTGTCATTGATATGATCAAAACATATTCTAAAACAAAAAACGGATCTCACTAGCAGAAAAAGTGTCCGGGTGATTGTTATGCAGTCCGACTATCTAACAACAAAACATAAGTTATTAATAGCCAATGCACATGCCGCATAACGTTCAATATCTTATGCTTACATTTGAGGTCATATTGTTTGCTAAAATTACCGACAGCCTACGGCTCGAGGCTATTATAGTAAAAAGTGACCGTAGAAATCGGCGCATTATCTGTTATAATGCATGACAAAGAAGTTAACACCAGGTTAATATTTCCCATCCAGAAAAACAATTAACGGCTTCTTGGAAACTCTGGACACAGAAGCCTTCACAATAATCTGCATTACACATGATTGATAATTCTGGCATTCTAGTATTGCCACATTCTAATGTTGTGTGTAAATACTAGACTTAATATTCTTTGTGTCCGATAGAAGAACAATAAAACAATAGCTTATCAACTTTCTTTTGAAAGATTAGTGTTCCGCATTACTTACGTTATTGAAATCAAAGATCAACCAAAACCACAGAAATCGATAGCATCAAATCAACGGAATTTTCATGTAATATGAAAAAAGCACGCGATTCGACCGTGAACACGTGTCAGAGATTGTAATATAGGACCACAGAGATAAATTGCCTTGTCTTCGTCTTTGGGTCTACAGATGACTTTCATTAATACTGCTGGTCACGGCCAAGAAGATCAGACAATTTTCCATTGAACGTAATGCAAATTCAAGCCTGAATTCATGCGAACTAGGACATTAACACCACCAGTGTTGGAACCGGCCCAAAGTTTCATGCCCGGACCCGGGCCCATTAAGATAACAATATTCTGTATAGGCTATAGCAACTTATTGTAGGCCTTTTGAATTTGATTTGCATTGTTATTTTAGAAGATAAAGTTGATAAGATTATTAATTATATAACATTATAAATATTCATTTTTATATTTTTATTTTTGTTTTATTTTATATTTTTATTTTTCTCTTGAAAATGTTTTATTATAAACTAAATAACCTACCCTACCTGATCAATTGTCTAGTTTTGCTATACGATAAAAAATAAGAGCATTTAGATGTAATGATTATTGCTAACGTTAGTTCTAGCTTTTAAATTTTCTAAATATTTCACTGAAGCCCAGTTAAATATTAAAACAAGAGTTTTCATTCCAAAGAAATTTCTTTTCCAAACTACCAAAGTTCATTGTTTGATGCTTCTTTTAAAACCGTTAGCTTTTCTACCATTTCACCGTCCAGTCGGCTCCGTCTACTTGCTACGATAGATCCAGCCACACCAAAGTGTCGTTCCGATTCTCCACTACTCGCTTGTATGACAAACACACGTTTTGCCACCGATGATAGAATCGGATAGGATGAAGCATTCTCCCTCCAAAATGACGGAGGGTCCTCCATCGTGTTAGAGAATTTCTTGTCATAGTATTCATTGATTTCTTCATTTATTGAATGTCTGCAATAAAACTGATAACGTACTACTGATATACTGATATATAGATATACTGATATAATACTATAGATACTGATATACAATTCTGCTTCATGCACGGCAAAGTAAATTAATCATGCTGTTTATGTTCCTTAATAAAATCACTCAATTTCCCTCTTGGGTCATACCAATATTGAACATCAGTCTTTAGATAGCTAATGTTAATTATTGTTGAAAATTGTCAAAAACATTTTAAGAAATAATTAGTTAATAAGACGGACAAGCAAGTGGACAGAAATGATTACCCAAACGCTTTCATAGTTTTTGTTAATCCTTAGATACAGGTAGACAACTAGCCGTATCATATTTAACGGTGGGGAAATATCCTAATTGATAAATGAATTATATAAGATTACTCGCAAGCTTACCTCAATCGTGAAGAATTTGATTGTATAACTCCAGATCTCAATGAATGAAATGGGTCATTTTCGTCAATCCGAACTTTCTTGACAGTTGTAGGTAAATCCAAATCTGCAGACTGTGATTGATTATCCAAGTTAATGTAAGCCTCTCGGGCTTCCTCCAAGAATTGCATTCTTTCTTTTCTTTTGAGAAAATTTAATTCTTTAAATGATGGATCTAGCACTGTCGCAGCTTTGTGCATTTTCGTCGTAGTGCTCCAATATTTCTTATTCATCAAGTGAACAATATTTTGTTTCAAGGAAACTATGCACACAGGATCAGATGGTAAAGTTTGGCAGAACTATTCAGTCACCAAATAGTACGATGGGATGACGAACTGAATTGACGATCTGTCTGCACTCTCAAGTTTATCAAATATCTGCGAGAATTTGGTGAAGAAGCTTGCAATAATTCCGGTCAATTCTTTTGAAACGCAATCGATTCGATGAGCTTCACTTTTAGCATCAAGGATTTCGTGTAAGCAATCGAATGAAATGTACAATGCTTCATGAGTCTGATGGTATGATCTCCAGGGTCGTGTTCCACCTTGACTTGGAAGTACTCGAGGAAGATGCTTTTTTATGTCACTACTTCGTGAAACATATCCGACAAGATTTTTGACATACCTGACGAAGTTTTGAAATTGACTGTTATTTGATATCGTCAAATTCCATGCATCCGACAATACAGTATTGAGACGGTGAGCCATACATTGGTAGGTAACGTGCTTGGTCTGATAAAGCAGCAATGATATTAGCACCGGCATCAGTTGTTATTGGCAGATCCTGATGAAGTAATTGAAATGAATTCATGATAGATTCAATTTCATTGCGGATGTTTTCTGCCGTCTTTCTGTCCTCAGTAAATACTTTGCAGCGAGCCATCGTATGTTTCAATTGAAAGTGGTTATCAATCCAAAATATGGTAAAATCAAGATAACTTCTTTTTACAAAGTCGTCAGTCCATATATCAGTACAAGCTGAGACACATCCTTTTCGCACAGGCTCAACTATCATTCATTTCAACAACAAATTTTTTCCTTGATTTGTTCTTGTAATTTGTCAAATTCATTATTACTTTCATCCACCAAAGTTTTTCTGCCATACCAGAGGTCTCTGATGTTTAAATTTCCATTTGAGCTTCCTAAAGTAACGCAAAATTGTGCGAGGTCTAAAAGTCCTTCATTTTCAATAGACAATAAGGAATGGTTTCCTTTTACCACAAACTTCAATTCGTGTGGTTTCAGAGCTTCTTTTTCTTTTTCAGTCAGATGTTTTTTCTTATCAGCAAAATTTGACATCGAAGATTGTTTCACAACGGCAGTAGGTCTTGGTCCATCTTTGTTTGATTTTCTTGTTGGGCAACATGAAAGATGACTAAAAGATGAGAGTTTCCTACACTTTTTCCATCTTTATGTGTGGTAAATCCAGTGAAGCAATAATTACAAGCGCACCAATTTGGAATGATGATTTCGTTTGTTTCGTCCTCAGCTGTGCAAATATATGAAAAGTGTGACCATACTTCCGAGCTTTTTCCTCTTGGTTTCAAAAGCTTCAAATTATTCGACTTCAGTAGGTTTTTGATCTTCTCTGACGTGTAAGTCATCCTAAGAGAAGGCTGTGATGCAGCGATATTGACCGTCAAACAATAGGCAGCTATCACTGCTTGTCGCACACGATAAATGAGACTTTCCCTTCGTACTGTTAGCGTTGCACTGCTGTTCGTTTCCCTGCCGCAACGAAGTCTCAAGGACACTGAGACAATGAGAAGTAAGAACACGCTCTCGAATAGGCTACTCTATTGGCGGCAAAGCCTACTTCTCGTCAAAGAGATGGATAACAACCCCTGTTTTACTGATGACATTCGCTCAATTTGTTTCGCTTACAACCTTTATCACATCGCCTACTAACATTTTTCGAGGTGCGTAATATAGGCTATATAATCAAGAATCAACAGTTTAATTATTTTTAATGTACATGTAGGTTTCTAGTAGGCACATAGCCTATTACATGATTGCATTCTCGCATGAATTTTGATCAAATTAGCGGTCGAATCCGAAAAACAATCATAAATTCATAAGACATTTATTCCGGGCCTATTTCGTGACTGAAGGCCCGGACTCGGGCCCGGGCCACGGGCCGAACCCCGGGCCGGCTCCAACACTGAACACCACATTATATGAACAGTCGGAAAATTCAGATCGTGAAGAGTCGAACGGTGTTGAGTCAAAGATGTTAAAGAAAATTGAGTCAAATATGTGCACTTGACAGACCTGTCTGAAATCTCACCGTTAAACGGATTCTGGATTAAACCGTTCGTGGATTCTCAGAAGCTGCTTCTGCAATGCGTATGCTTGGCCAATCACACAAGCCAAAGGGAGACGAAAATCTATATCAATCTCTATCGATTACTGGCATTGCATGCAATGGCTGGGATAGGACTATGTTCGCTCTAGACTAACCCATACGCAAATAAATCCATCTCTGACTGAAACAGAATCAGCCACGCGTGCAATACTTAGATTTCTAGCGGCTATCTGTATCCCAACTCTCTAATCGGTGTCTTGACGATGAGCAAAGTTCCACTCTATCCAGTCAACTTCAGACAAGCAGGTCATTTTCACTACGAAAACATTAGCAAATGATATCCTGAATACAAAAGACAATGAATAGGTTGCCACAGTTGAAACTAGAGGGGCATTGTATATGCACACCAGCTCAAAAACCAATATCCGCATTGTGACTAGTTGGAAAAAAACGATTCGTTTGCCTTTAAAACTGTAACGAAATAGAGGTTTGATTTATTTTTCAAGTGTTTATTATTTTCTTTACAACTAAGATGTTGAGTTGGTCAAGTCGTGTTGCTATGTTTGCTTTGCTGTTGAGAGTTTCTTCTTGCCTGATTGATCTATTGTTGTGTGATGTCTATTTTCCTGGCCATTGTGTGATGAGGCCAGCTCGGGATGTTTGAGTCGTGATTGTAGTAATCACTTTCTTTGAGTGACCGCCAGGGCTGAGAAAGCGGATGCCAGCCAATTATTGCGCTGTGCGCGCGAACTATTTATGATAATTGTCATTGTTGTTGAAAACAGATTGGATCGCTTCTTGAAGACTTTAATGGCTCGATAAAAACAAAAGTAGCAATGTACAATAAAATCCGCCAGTACTTCGTGCCACTGACACTTCTATGGGCGCTCTGATTTAGTGATTCCGACACAGACTATTAAACGCCGCCAGCAATGGAACTAAGTTCACAAAGATCACTGATGAGATACGATCCACAAATTGCGAAGGACAGAGATATCTACAGAGAGAACAGCAAAAGGTCAAGCAGCAGCCCAAAAGTGCAAGAATATTTGACTAGGAAGATATTTAACAACTTCGGTTGGCTAATATAATAGCCAACGCACAAACAATAGCAACCAGAAATAGAAGAAAAGTTAGATAGACTCGGATAGCTAATAGCACAACGCACAAAATGAGGTTACTACACTTAGAAATTAGGCAATTCATATTTTCTGTTTATGGATGGTTTGAGTAATTTAATGAAACGAGCTTCGCTAAGACGACAATCAACGGCATTGCTGCTAATATCGATAATATCTAAATAAAAGTGGGAAAGGTCGATATCATTGTAGTTATGTATTTTGCTACCATGCTCATATAGAGCGTTCTTTTTATTTTTGTTATTAATGTCGCGTTTATGTTCATGATACCGTTTATTGAAAGGGCGATTGGTCTGCCCAATATAACATTCATTGCAGAAGTTACAGGTAAGTTTGTAAACCACAAAGCGGTCCGAACAAGAGTAGTTTCTAGGTAATATGCCACATAGATGACAATTAGTATGTTTGTTTCTATTCTGTTAACGACGCTTTCTAGCTTAGGACCTGGTTTGCTAACTAATCTAATGGGTAGGTCGCATTGTTTTATAAGTTTGTTAAGTTTACGATTACAGCTATCACTGATATAATTTATTTTACAGCTAACTGTTTTGCGGTTATCACTTTTTTTATGGTTCGGGTTATACTTAATGTTACGGATCTCGAGGTCTGAAAATCCATTATTCTTGAAACGTTGGTTAAGTTTAGACATAGCACTATCTTTCCTATTACTGTCTGAGCAACGCTGGGTGACTGAATGTCTGCTATTTCTTATATAATTACTTTTAATGTGATTAGGTACCCAGCTTTGTTTGTTAAGAGAATTTCCGGAATGAAGTTCTTTAGTGTACCATTGGTATTCAATTACATTATTCTCAATGGCGATACTAATATCTAGGAAGTTGAGAAAACTATTATCATTAGGTATTTCTACTGTAAACTTGATGTCGTTGGAGACAGAGTTGAAGGTATTAGTTATTTTAGTAATGCAATTACTATGTTTTACAAAAGGGCCTATAAAAATGTCATCAATGTACCTGCCGTAGTATTGCGGAATAATGTTGTGATCCTTTTCAAGTTTATCTAAAGCTATCTTTTCAATATGATACATGTATATGATCGCGAAAGGAGGCGAGAAACGTGCTCCCATAGGGCAACCTTTTATTTGACGATATGTAACGTTATTGTATTTTTATATATTTATGGTAATTGTTAATAGAAAACACGGACACAAAAAATTTGAGAAGTCTCCGACAACGCTGACTCTACTGAGCTCGTCCGAGGCACTGTACATCTTGTTCATCCTACTGAGTAAAGCCACAGATTGACCATTTCTATTAAAGGAGTTTTGGCAATTATTTTATTCGATCTACTTGCAACCGGATTATAAGACGCTTAATTATAAGTGACTGACTGAATATGTCATCACAGAACTAATAACGACTCATTACCAGCCTTCTGACCATCAGATTTAGTATGCGCTATCGATTAATCAAGGGCAATAGTCGTTTCATAACTAGCCGCTATACAGACGCATGACGTAGGATCAATGAACTTCATAGCAACTTTCTCTTTCATTTTACTTTTTCTCAACGAAAATCAATTTCTTTTTGGTTTGCCTCATTCAGGTATACTGTCGTCGACGTCAACATTCATCACCGCGAATAACATCAATAAGAAAAATCGATTTGCGGCTTTGGAAGACAAAAGGTCAAAATAAAATCCCATGTGAAGTTGGCAGTGAATGTCACACCCGTTTTCTGGGAAAATGCATTCGAATGATACCTGATGTTCTTAATTTAGACCATTGCTGTGAATGCACTTACTATGATTTTGTCATTGTTCAGCTAATTTCGACCAATATTTTATTGTTCAACCGTCTGTTTATCACACAAGGATGCAAATGGTGACAACCTATTATCGTTCAATTTCCTCTGTCATTCACTCGTGTTCTTCTGCGTATTACACCGAAACAGATGCGGAAATCTACACAATTTTACATTGAAATCAATTATAACGTGTACTGATGAACGGGAGACGCCATTACAAATTTTAGTCTTTTCCCAAAGTGCAAGTTCGTCTTCGTTCACGAGATTTGTTTTGTCTGTAACTAGAATGTCTTAACACTAATCCACCCATGTGCGACTATGACAAATAGAGACGTACGACAACTCTTAGCAATATATTGACAATTTATCACAGCCATTTAAATATTTGATTCAATCATCACATTGCTTCATCAATGATGCTTTAGGGTGACATTCTGGATGAATGCGGGAACAATCGCAAATATGTCATGAATATTTCTCCGCAAGCTGCTATTGGCATTATTTACGCAGATGTTGTTATTTAAAGAGAGATTAAAAGAATTTTTACTTTACGCGGCATCGTTATTTGATAGAAATCTTCTTAAATTCGGACTTCTGATCATTGTATTCAGTAACCTAATTGTCGTTTTTGACTGGTGTCTACTTAATTTAAGCCACAAGGCAATATTAGGAACCTCCTCACATTATTGGTAGCTCTCACAAGTTTTGTATAATCAGCAGCAATTTAAATTAAGGCAGTGGCAACTACAGAAGTGAGTAAGTGACCAGTCTTAAATCCAGAATCTCGTGCAAACTGTATGACCTCTATGATTCAACGTAGCAAAGTGCGTCAAGGTAGCATAATTAAAAAAAACAACCTAGCGACTGGTTAATTTTTTAGAAAGTGCAAAAGAAAATTATTATATCCCAAAAAGTCTGGAAATTAAAATACTTACTGAAGGACAAAAAACGGTTCTCCTCTCCTCATGTGGAATGAATTGGCGAGTAAGTCATTATGTTCAAAATTATGTTTATCTCTTCACATATTGAAAAGATTCTATTTGACAGTCTTCCAATTCAGATGATAAGAGGACAGATCTGTTTCCAATCAAGATGTCAGATCTAGCTAGCACAGCGGGATTACGCTATCTAAAAGCGATGTTAAGCGATATTAAGCCATATTAAGACAATTTGCAACCAAGCGTATGAGCACTCCACTTTTAACACTCAGCTGGTATAATTACATGACAACTAGTCATCATGTTAAGGTATAAATTAAGAACTGCTAAGCGACAATTCTAAAGTCAACCTATCGCATAATTTGAGTACCAAGAAGCCACTCATGATTATTGCGGCGCATGTATTGGACATTAGACATTATTTTTGACTTTAACTCAATGAACGTAAGTGCCGAAAGTGATACGCCTATTAATTTGTCTTACCATTCGACCTGTCTCGACGGCCCGCGAAAAATATGTTTAACCTGGTGGAAGGTCTGTTAGCCATGCCTTATTGAGATATTTAATGACAGCATATTTAACGAATAAATTTATCTAAACAACTGGTACTTTCAATCGTTTTGTCTAATGCTGAAAGTTTCAGTGCAACGAAATTGGTGATCACCGATCTGAATAATAGCGAATAGAAATCTTCACATTCTCTGATCGGCATGACATTGCACATGTAGTCATATGTTGCTTTGCTTCACATTGTATCTAAGAAATATTATTTTTTAATGAAGAAAACAATGAAATAAATTGAAGAGGAGATTGCTTAGTAATTCCTGGCAAAGGAAATAGTTGTGAGACTTATCACATAATTATTTTGTTTCAAGTACTCGGAATCACTGCTCGAGTAACACATTGAAAGTGAGTAGGCCTACTCGAGTAGCTACTCGATCGTGCCGATCACTATTGCCTTGGTCTGTATGTGTGGTGAACTTAAGTAGTTTGAGCTTTTTGGTATTGAAAATTTATTTCGGTATGTGCCCTGCTTCAACATTCTTGCCTCCTTATCCAAAATTCGTTCCACCATCCATGCGCAGAGCTCAGAGGAATAGTTCAAACAGTCAAAATCGCTTCGCTTCCCACGTGATAAAATCTGTCAATTTCTAATATTGATAAACTTAGCAATAACTTTATCAATCGAAGTGTAAGTTTGCGAATTTTACGGATGGCAACCAACACGTGCGCAGTACATCGATAGCGATAACACTGACTCATGAATGCACAGAATCCCATACTAATTCAAGCGCATCCTTATTGTCATCTTATCAACATTTGCCCTGTACCATGTTAATAATTCGTGAAGGAACAGATTAGCGATTTTCACGATACAATTTCCTGCTTCATAGCAATAACTTCGATCACTTCACAACAACATTGAGCGCCATTAGTCCAAAACTTTGAGTCTCGTGGGTTCCTCTTCGACGTTCACTTATCCGACTATCAAACTATATTGCTATTACAGAATAGAAAGTTCTGTAAGCAATGTTGGAAGCAATGCCTGATTTGGAGGGCAACAATGAGTTATCAGAAAATAAAGTGAAGGAAGTTGTTGCAAAGCTACATTGCACTACATTGCTTCACATAGAAATTTCGTACAATAATATCAAACAGAATTTTTTGAAAGCTATGCATGATTTGTCGGGTACTAACGTGCCCTCCAAATCACACATTGCTTTCAAAAAGTTCTATCATGTAATGTTACATTACTGCCTTCTGTCATTTTTCAGGTATTTATAACCAGGAGGCAGAATGACGCTTTCATTGGGAAAGCTTCGACGGCCTACTACAGACATTGGAGCATGTCATAACACTGAATGAATTTGCAATATTTTGCAGGTTTTGTCGAATTTTTGTGCTGCCTCTGAATTATCTGCTCACTGTCACTGTCCTATGCATTAGTGCTTTTGTCATGGAAATTCCTCTCGACGGTCACTGTTTCCGACAGATTCGAGCATTTTTTTTATAGTTACAGTATTAGGAATATAATCAATCCAACGTTTTCTTTGAATTGTTTTCCTGGCACATGGTGCACTGGGATATAGGGAATGCCGTTCAATTTATAATTAGTTTTGCACCCGTGAACACTGCATTCATTCACCATCACGAATGAATGAAGCAACTTTGACAATGCAAGATAAATTCCAAAACTGCTGATTGCTTTAGCATAGGTAAGTAGAATTTGAACCATCCTATCTCTGCAAAATAACACGGGAACTACTGAGACTACCTAAATTCGCTCACAAAGGGTTTAATAGCATGCATTTGTAGTTCTTGAAACGCTGAATGCAAAAATCAAATTCTTAGTGTCACAGCCAGTCGCCTTCGGTTGTAGGTAAGGTTAAAGGATTCCCATTGGAATCCAATGGTAAAATTGAAGAAATAGCTATAGATTGTGAAACACTTGTCAGTTTTCGTGAATTTTCTTTTGCATAAAAGCAACTATTTATCAGAATGGCATGAAATTTGAAACGATTGAGTTCAGAACATCAACTTCGATATAAAACTTGAAGTGAGACGCATGATTCAGTATTTAATGTTTGAGAGCCTCTACAAAATGAGTAAATTTCACGTTTTGACGTAATTTTGGCGATTTTACTCATTTTGTAGAGACTCAAACATCAAAAACTCAATCATGTGACGCACTTCAAATTTTATATTGAAGTTTATGATCTGAGCTCAATCATGTTTCAAATTCATTGCATTCTGATAAACAGTTTCTTTTATGTAAAAGAAAATGTGCGAAGTATTGCCAAGTGTTTTACAATCCTCAGATATTTCTTGAATTTTACCATTGGATTCCTGTTTCATTCCTCCCAGACAAGAAACAAGAGAGCGTGAAAGAGCCGTCCGTGTTCTACCTGCAGAATTCTTCGGTTGTGTTGCCTCTTTTTTCATTTTCATCGTTTCTATGTGCAGTCGCAAGATTCTGGGTCATATGACTTTTGGCTAATGGGTTGACACCCCAACATCACAAAATACTGCCCTGTGATCCAGAAACCTCGCGCTGAAACATCTGCTCTGGCAATAGGAGAAGAATTAGCCGAGCGATCAAAAGTCTCTGAAAGTGGCTGAGAATTGGCTCAGTTGTTACATTAGGGCATAGATTATAGACTTCTAAATTGTTGACGAATATTATTTTAGAATAAGTCTATGGATTGATCTGGATGTATGTAAGTAGACAATTGTAATACCACATGACATTTCTCGGCAAGTAATGAACGAATCGCTGGCCGCTAACGCGACCGATTTGTGCATTACTTACCTTGAAATCTCATGGTATTCCTGAGGCTTACCGTGAAACACGATATCTGAGCTCCATTCTCACGGGATTCCAAAGAGAATTCCCATGGGAAATCCCATTCCCACAGGATTTTTCAAAATATACGATTATTTCCCATAGTCATTCCCGTAAGTCCAAATATTTCTTTGATAAGCTTAGCTAACAGGAGAGCCTCACGTAAGGGGACATCCTTTTCCACTGTAGGCCCACTATGTGCATGAATAATAGGTTTACATCATGTCTTAGTGTCTCCGCTGGAAGTTAGATATGTTATTAGAGAACTTGACGGAAAGGGCTCTAAGGATAAGTCTACAATCAATGATATCAGACTATATATGTACCCAACAAACTGGCATTTCGAAAAGTTGAAGTTTCCTTTTAGAGATCATAATGGTCCCTCTTTATGGGTACATGTTCTCAACTACTTCGGCCCAAATAAGTTTTGTTAAAATAATTAAAAACACTATCGATGCTTGATGCCTAATATCAGCATGATAGGCTAAATGGAGTATGCAGATACGTCCCTACAAAAAGTATTCCTACCAATCAATACGAGTGGACAGCTGTTCACTTATAGGGCCTATTGTGGGATACTGTTCCCGCTATACCGGTACCTAGTCAATCTGAATGGAAGCAGGTCTTTACGGTAGGCCTAAGTACATTCATCCGCATCTGAAAGTAGACTGAAACATCTACGTGTGCGAGGATCAAATGCAGAAATTTCAACATGGAATGTTTTCATTATATTTCACATGTACACAAAGTACCCACCACTCAATCTAACTCTATACTGAGAAATTTAGTTTCTTTAATTTAATATTTAGCAATTTATTTTGCGTATATTACTTACAAGTGCTAATAAGCATTGTTACTTTTTATGATTCAATTTAAGATTTCAAGCCTCTGTTGTAGCAGTGCACTGGTTAAGATAAAAATAAAGTGAGATAAAATATAATATAATTTTCTTATAATCGAAAAAGCCTTGCTGTTGTTTATATGGCATTTATTGCCCAAATTTTCGCCTACTCAGGCCTCTTCAGGGGTGAAAAGGAGGATATTCTACAAACACTTAAAATTTGAAATCTATAAGATGTTATGCTGAAATGGTATATACAGTATATAGATGTAGAAGGTTATTTTGGGAAAGGATTCATACATAGAAAGTCAATGTCATAGAATTATTGAAAGATATTTCCATTACTTTGTGAAAAGGAATTGGTGATATTGTTCATTCTCCTCACGTGAATTGATGGTGGGTTGGAATTTCTTTATCAACAGTGCTTCACGAAGACGAATGTTGGTATTGTCGCTTTCATGAGTTAATATGTCGACTTGTACATTCTTGTTATGGCATTGTTGTAAATGTTTGAAAATTGATGATGTTACTCGTGTTGTGTGCTCTTTCACTCTGATGTGCAAAGTTCTAATTGTACTACCGATATAGGCATTTTTGCACTTGAGACATGTTATTTTGTAAATTACGTTTTCTTGAAGCAAAGTTCATTGTTTTGAATTGGACATGAGGTAAGTTGACATTTTGTTTCATATTTGGTATGGTTCTTCAATGCGTTTCTTAGAGTATATGATTTTTGAGCTAAACCGATATTTCCAATTGATACTAAGAAACGCATTGAAGAACCAAATTTTAAGTGTTTGTAGAATATCCTCCTTTTCACCCCTGAAGCGGCCTGAGTAGGCGAAAATTTGGGCAATCAATGTCATATAAACAACAGCAAGGCTTTTTCGATTAAAAGAAAATTACATGTATATTATGAACAACATGCTGTTCAAGCGGAACTATAAAATTTTATGAGATAAAATAAATTTTCCGAAGGAATGAAGACTCATCAGTGTCACATCTTGCGTGATATTTCAACAAATTTTGCGTGAAAGTGTCCAGCAGGGTACGAAAATATCATCCAGCTCTACTGGACTCTGTCACATTATTGTGAGAATTCCCATGGGAAATCCCGCTTCCACGGCAAGCCTGTTATTCCTATATCGTATAGCGGAGGACATGAATGTTTTGATAGCGAAGCAAATTTGTACTTCTCGAAGCAGTAGGGTGAGACATAGAATACAGCACTGGCTCAGAGCAAAAATATCATATCTGACATCGACTTATTTCGCAAACAAATAGATCTTGAGCTCTTAACCATAATGAATAAAAAATACCTTGTTCTGATTCATGCTCATATGTAGGCAAATTTATACTGAAATGTATTTTACTATTCATCTTGGGGAGAAAAGCTTTACATCAAGTTGTCTCCGACTTAGTTCAATGTCAGATGCGATATTTTCTTCTGAGACAGATGTACTGCCATCTTATCAAATATGCGTTTCTATATGTCTACATACATGCAGTACATACATAATAAACATATAAGGATTTCTCTTAAAAATCGAAGCTTCGAATCTTTTAGGTCCAACCCGCTAAATATCTTGCACATCATCTGAAACGAACCCAATTGAAATAATTTTGAAAAATATTATAGATTATATTATAGATTTAGAGGTCACTCACGGATTTTGTTAAATTTCAAATTCCCTGAAAATTGTCATTTATTGTGACTTTTTAAAATATCAATATCCCTCTACCCCTGAATAATCTGGACAATTTTGAAAATTCGGGGAAACTTTAGGAAATAATTTACATCATGCTGAAACTGATATAGTTTTCGGTAATTTCTATTAGGAGAACAAAACTCCTGAATAGTAGATGCCATGCAGTTTTACTCATTATTATTTATCAGTAGTATTTACTAACAAAGCAAAATAGGGTGTGATTCTTCATTTAAGTCATTTATAGTGAAGATGGAAGGACAAATATGCACATTTTATTATGTTTAAGAATGTTATACAGTACACTAAATTTGGTGTACTTACAACTTGGTGTTACAGTTTGGTGTAGGCTACTTAACAAATGTTTGGCCATCTTTAACTAATAGAAAAGCATCAACTTCCAGTGTGCATTCAGCAGGTCGAGATAACAATTATGATAAAAAATCACAAAGTTGTCGGGGGAAGAAGTGCGCATCTAATATGCATTACATATTTCTTGTAGACCTGAGTAAGCGCTTACACACATTCTCAGTTTAATTCACTCGATTCTGTGATACACTCGCACATTATTCATTTTTATTCAAAGCTTGAGGGAATAAGATGGGTCGATACGCCAAAGGTGTCCCTCGGCAGAAGAGTGAAGACAAAGAAGCAGATCATCGATGAAAGAAAAGTGAGATGATAAAGAAATACAACCAAACAGCTACGTAATTGTGTGACACTGTGCCTGCAGAAAATAAGTAGTCTAATATATTATGAATGGTAGCAGCTAGTTATGAATAGTACATTGATTCAATTCGCTGATGGGCTTGAACGAATGAAATATCATGTAGGCCTACTTGTGAAAATGAAGGCAGACAGAATGCAGATCAGAGGGCTGAGTTCAAAGTTTCCTGTCAGGAGCTATAATATCTGGGAGTCTATGATTCTCTACGATGTAAGGCGAAACATATAATTCAATAAAATAGACAGATATTGGAAATGACCATTACCGGCTGATGCTATATTATTTGCTTTACTTATACACAATCACAACTCTCTGTCCACTCGGAAAGATCTACTCTACACCAAGAATGGTAGATCATACCCACAAAACTTCACAGAAATTGTCACGGGATTTCCCTTGACATGCGCAAAGAATTGCGCTTCAATCTGACCAGACCTAGACAAGTTTGGATCCTCATGTCCGACTAATTCATATTCATAGAAATATCTGCAAACTTCACTACATTTTCCACGATAGACGATGGAATGGTTAACTTTCCTTAAATGTACTTCAGCAAGAGGACATAAATCGGCCATGACAGCTCCATTAATGTCTCTCTGAAATTGAAGGCAAATCTTTCGCGATGCCTGATTACCTGATGAAAATGCTTTGTGTGAAGACATAAACAGTGATTGTGGTAATCTGACGTATTCAGACTGCGTGGGTGAGATTTCTTTATCATGATTCTTTGTCATTAAGAGAAAATTAAACTAAACAGTCCTCTGTAAGCAAGCTGCAAGTTATCTTATTAACGAAGGGAGGATCTCGAAACATCAATGGTTTGCTTAATGAAGATCGCATTAGTGCATTTCAGATGTCCATATATATACATTTATGCACGTATCACATACAGTTATGCACATATCATATGCAGCATATACTCGTTGATCAGTACATTAACGCCCCAAAACATGGTTACCAATCCCGAGGGTACAGGGATGCATTGCCCACAAAAATGGTAGCTTGGGTTTAGGATGTGCGACACATTTACCCCTCCCCAGTACAAAAATTTCGATTTTTACAATACAAAAAATCGCAAGTATTTGCGGTTATTGAGAATATTAAGACAAACAGTTGGCGAATAATAAGAGCAACATTGAACACAAGAAACAATATTTTTATCGTATTTTCTCTTTTAATTAATCATCGAATAACTTTGTAGAAACATTTTTGTCCATGCGATTTTATTCTTTCTATCAGGAATGATCTACATGTGAGCGTGCATCACAGGTATTGGCATCAATACAAGACTGAAAACGTATTTCTGTTAATGAGGTCAATAGGGATATCTAACATTTCTCAAGTGTCCCAATCTCAATCAAAATTGGGTTCCCAATTCCACCGACCAGTCTGAAATGTAATAGTCTGCATTTTCCGCTCATTTCATACATTGTCAACAGCGACTTCAAGGAACGAAGCAATGGAGATGGGACGAATGTTGGATCCCAACACTGACTGATATTAATCTGACTTGGGTTGATGGATCCGAAATTTCCCTCCCACTGATGTTTGCATCACACCCTTAAACGATCTGTTTATTCCATTGATGATCTCATAACGACATGCTGAATGGTTTGAATAGAAAAAATCTTAATTGCTAAAACTGCTAGTGATCCATTAGCATTTATGCTGTGTAATATATTTTGCACTTCGCTTCGCGTAGTGTTGCGGGTCATCTGACCAAACCTAAAACTGTCTCCTTGACGTGTGAGTCTAGCGATCTGACTGTTAATATGCAAGGTTGCAATCATGGAGTACTCTACTTGCATCAAGCTATCAGATTCTGGAGAACATAATTTCAGAAAAATCAGTGGAATGATCCTATCTTAAAATTGAATATGATAGTCATAAAGATAGATCAAATTTCACGGTACAAGCACAAAATACAGCAGTGTAAAATGTGAGCTATGAAAACCGAAATATTGCTGATGTTTGTCAATTGATATTTATTGCATAGGCCAAATAATCCCTTTCCATTCATAGATGTAAAAATTAATATTGCAAAATGCAATTGTAGGAACTATGAAAGATAAAAGAATCATAGATATTTTGCAGTGCAAATTTCTTTCACAACAAACGTTGAATCACAGTGTGTTTAGTTTACATGATCACACTTGTCATTACATATTATGTTACATAAATTGCGTAATTATCACCACGATTTCAAAATCATCTCACCACCCCCAAATAAACAATTGACACCACTGTCCCCAAAGTCAGTATTGTAGTTATGCAAGGTAATCACATATAAAAGAAAAAGGCAGATCAGAATAATCATTGATGTACTTGAGTTCTTGTCAAAATTTTGCTGTAAAAATTGTGCTAAATATACCATATGTGAGACGATTGCTGGAATAGTTACCTACTTTACTGAAACTTCACGCCGTGTGAACACATGCTGAACATCAATAGATTTCACCTAAAAGTCAACTCAAAAAGTGTTGTATGTAATATTAATATTTAAGCGCCTAACATTGAATTCACCCATATATACTCGTATTTTAGGGGTTCGTTTGTCCCTTGAGACATTCTATTCATAATCATGGGAGCCTTTAAAATTTGGCTGAGTGGACAAAGAACTTATCAATTATAACAATCGTCTTAGCTTCTTCTTCTACGGGCATCTCCTTGTCTTCAACTGTCGCCGGTGCGGATTTGACATCTCCATTTAGCTCTATCCATACAATTATCTTAACAATTAAATATTCAAAATTTTACTCACTTTATCCATTGACAAAAACCATCGGTAGGAGTTCCAATAGGCGTCGAACGCTATTTTATGTACTTGCTATTTTTCAGAATGAATTCAGCGCATTTGACTGTCAGAAAACAGTGACTTCAATCCAGGGTCGATTTACGGTCGAAAAATTTGAAAGTCAATCAATTGGACTGAAAAGAAAGATGCCATGCAGTTTTACTCAAATTTTGTAATAATTAGTTCTAATATCAATACGTATTCTGCTGCAAATATGATCATTCACATGCAAGAAATTATCAGAAAAATAACAAAAAATATTTTTCATATTTTGTGTAGTTTCTCTTAAAATTCTCTCCAGCACGCAATACTTTGTTCAGACATTCTCAGACATTTGTTAAGAGTTTTTAAGAGGCCAGTATTTTCAGCTTCGAGGGAACCCAGCAAAATGATTCCTTTGCAGACTTTTTTACACTAACTTACGCATCACGTTTCCTTTATGTTCTAAACATAAATTCGAATGAAATGATAAGAATTCAACTGTATAGTTTCTAAACACAGAAATACAAGTACAGTCCGTTTCATAAAAAGTGGATCATCCTAAAATTTGACTAAATAAAACATAAGTATGATACAGAAAGCATTTTTCATGTTATTTTATGTCCCTAATATATTCAAATGTCCTTATATAATCTGATAAGCTATGATACAGTAACGGTTCTTAAGAAGCTAATATTTTGTGGCCCTACCCTTATTGTCAATGACATTACCAATTTGTCTAGGCATTGATTCGATGACATCGTTGATTTCTGACTGATCTAACTTTCTCCACTCTCTTTTTAACAGTGACGTAAGTTGTGATACGCCATCTGTAGGTAGCAGTGAACGACGAACGTTACGTTTTAGAATACTCCATACATTTTCTCCAGACAACCCGATCCCATTGATTTCGCCAGTGACAATGACTCATTGCCCATCTGAGACGTCTTTTTGTATGCTGATCTGATAATTCGATCTGAGAGGGCCTCTTACAGCTCTTGAAATTCGACTCAATAAGTCTTCTACGAATAGTGGACTTAGAAATAGACGAGTCTAGTGCAGCCATCTCAGTTAACGAGAGACTTGGATCAACTTTTTTTGCGTGGACGGCCAGAGCCCTCTTTACGACAGAGTCGAAAATCATCATTATGCCATCGATGCACATTTGTGTAAGGAACATTTAGTCGCTTGCTTGTAGCTCGCAAAGAAAACCCTATAGTCCTAGCAAGGCTGACACTTTGCCTTTTGTGAATGCGATCTCGTTATTGTTCATTTGTGCTTTATATTGTTTTCAACCGGTAAGAGATAGATTTCTAGCTGAAAGCAATCAGGAGTGCTGCCAACACCACCGCAACGAAGTCAGGAAGCTATGGAACATGAAGTCCAGTTAATCACATGTAGCAGTTACATTATTGTTGATGAATAATGGTGCTATAATGGCTCTGATTGACCGATTTTCTTTATTTTTTGTTTTGCTTGATAGCTTTTGGCTTGTAGAACAACATATTACATAACAAAGGAAACAAATGTAATTTTATAAGAGTGAGGTATGATTTTGTGCAACATTGCTAAATGAAGATCAAATTATCTACTACTTTTTTTATCTATAACAGGAAAACAACTCAATATTCATGCTTGAAATTTCCAACAATGATATTAGTAAGCACAAGTGACATATCTTCCAAATTTCAGAGAAATTCGTTCAAGTTTGGCGGAGTTAGACAAAGTTGAAGTTAAGGCGATGTTTAAGGGTGATCCATTTTTTATGAAACAATCTGTAGGATACGTACAGTAGGATGGAAATCAACTCAAGGCCGCGGCACAACCGAGGGAGTTAACATGGAGCATAAATATAAGGGCATACAATCGCTGACAAACGCTTATAAGCGAAATGCCTGATTTTGTGTTGTTATTGTGCGTTGCATGAAACTTTTCATTCAAGAGGTTCTACCGTTATCAATTTCTGTGTTTACAAATGATGAAAATTCAGTTAACGCGATTTTAAATTTATCATGACTAACAACCTCCGAGAAAATGTGCATCTTGAAGCATCAAAAATAAACATTTTCATGCACTGTTACTCATTTATTAAAGCACCCACAAAATACAGGAAATTGAAATTAGGAGACTGGTACAGAGGAAAAAGCACATCCGTGCACAATAGACATTCAAATTTTGAGCAACGGAAACAACTGCATCCTTTGGGGATTTGAACCACCCATCTCTTGCAGACTTGACCATGGCATCAACAACAGAGCTGCAATACAACTACTGCTCCACAGCAGCATTTAATGGGATTGATTAATAATGGAAACATTTTAATGCGCAAACTTTTGACAGTTTTGAGATGGTTGCGCTTTATAAATTTAACCAACTGTCCAAGATGTTTAAAAATTTCTAAATCTGCTCAAATTGAAAATTTGATAATGAACAGGCCTGGTGGTGGAGCGAAATTTTCCGTGCCATTTCCTACTGTAAAAATACACCGGGAAATTCCATCCCATCCCACAAAGCAAAAATCATTCCAATACAATTTCTTTTCATGCTATGTTTTCATAAGTGAAGCGTCTTTCTATTATTATGATTTCATTCCTATGCTTTTCAATTTTCTCTACTTGGCCTGCTGTTGTGCAGAGGCCAACAGTTTTTGCACTGTTGCTTGTTAGACTGAAATTCGTGATTCCGCTATTATCTTTCACTTTCTAATTTCGTTGGTGTACAAATCTCAAACTGCTAACTTTAAAACGAGTTTTGCCTGATCTCCATCCTTCATCTGCATGTGTGGTGAATGTGACAGCTACTTATGCATTGTACTTCTTTTCTAGCCGATTGATTAGCGGTTCAAATTTATACCTCCCACCTATGTTGACACATAATCTAATACAATAGAATTATTATAAGAATGCAGACGGATTCCGTCTTATCATTGTAAGTCGCGATTATCATCTGAAAATGGAATGGAAGTGATACGAACATTATGTATGTCACTGAGAATGATCGCCATCTCTTGTGAAAATGAATCTGAGCCCAACTGTCTCTTTTCCATCCTATTCCTTCGGATTCCCATTTTCCAGCAACAGGACTGACTATCCATATGAAAATAAATATTTCCATTATTTTGCTGTGAAATATTGTTAGATACGGTAACACTTGGGCAATATAGGGAAATTTTAATTTGATTAGGATTTTTCTATTTAGGAAAACACAAAATTATTCAACACCTTCTTCTGAAAGAAAGGAGTTTATTCCACCACGTACTTGATTGTTTCGTGAATGTCAAGCATTGTCATGCATGTGGAAAGCTCATCCATTCAACATCTATTCAATTATTTGCCCCAGTTTTCCGCAAATCTACCACCAGAAAATTTACCCAGCGTTTAACCATGTATTTTTTATTCCGGCAAATTACCCTGGAGTAAACTTTTAAGACAGCAATTATCACAGCGCTTTGACCTATCCGAATGTGCCAATTGCCGCATGCCACTACGTCAAGACAATTCCGCATCCTCTCCGGGGCAATTGTCAACGGTGGACCGTAATACACTGTCCATCAGTTAAAAATAGAAAATTCTCAATCCTTTCACTTAAATCGCTCCAACTTTTGGAAGACATCCGATTGACTTGAACCTTGCGAAACTGATGCTTTAGAGCATCTGGAAAAGATCGCCTCGAATAGTCACTGACAAATTCTCACAGAAAGTTGTTAGAGTGAGGATATTATCTGAATGCTGAAGCTAAGTTGATGAACCGCCCTATCATAAGACTTTCTTACGACTGGGTTTCCCCTGTAGATTTTGTAACAGCTTCATGTAGATTTTACGCATATTTGTAAGACAATAACTTTCGGAAGGGGATAATGTCTGCTTCAAACACATTTTATTATCAATGCTAATATTGGTCAAGAGTTCGTTTATTTTCATAACTTAATGATTTAAAGTCAGGATTACCCAAAAAATAATAACCAAGTAATGAATGAATGAAATCCCGACGGAATGCAAATTGAAAAATGTGCTAAGAAAATTGGAATGTCTCGAACATCATGAATGCATTCACTAACATGTACCTTGCTAAATTGACGCAGCAGCTGTGTACAAGTAGAAATTATTTTTTAGGCCTAAACTGGAGGAAAATATACTTCGCATTGCAAGTACTATCATTGTAGTTGGCCCCATAGGCAAGCCGCTTCCTATGAAACTGTGATTTCCTGATGTCTGGAGATGAGCATAAAACCGATATTTTTGCTATATTTGAATATCTTGTAAACGTTTCAGAATCGCCATTTTTCGTCTTTCCTTGCATTTCAAACTATTGAGACTCCATATGGAAAAACATGCGACATTGACAATTGAAGAAAATGTGGTGATAGGTGAAATTCTGCACGAACTACTTGAAAGAAAGTCAGTCAGGACACAGTCGTCTCACTGTCGAAAACGGGAGAAATGATACATGGCGAATTGATTAAGTCTTTGCGTATACGAAAAGATCCGTCTGTAGTGCCCTCATTATCAGTTCCTGAAGTAAATATCATTGATAACATCAACACGCGCCACGTTAACATCAGCAGATATTATCAGCTCAATTTTCAATGTATGTAGGTGTTTGATGTTCAAGAATGCAGTCGAATGGAGATTTTAGTCATGGGACTTTTATGCAACACAAAGTCATACGCATTGATTACAGTTTTAGAAATGAAATGCACACAGTTTTCCTCAGTTCTTCCCACATGGAAATTAGTAATTATTTGTTGTGCATTTGTGATGAAAAGTGGAAAGGCGTCTGGAGATGTGAGAAATTAGACGCATTGACTTTTGATAATTATGGAGAATTAAAAAATAGTTATGTGCATTCATGATGTCTGCCACTGAGCACGAAGCCGATATCTAATAGCATTCGACTTGAATTCAGTATAGGATATTTGCGAAAATTAAAGCACGAACGTAAACCACACAAGAAGATACTTTTCTGTTAAAGCGGTCAAAAATCGTGCGTGATATTTTCTCAAACTTCGATTCTTTAAATCAAAACGCTTGTGATTGGTTTGAAATATCATATACATATATCATGGTAGCTTTGAGCTTCTTCATAAGAAAGGCAAAACTGAAATTGTCGTGACTGAACGTATTGAGTTGACTGATTTACACTATTCGTCAACCAATCATCCTTTTGTAATCTGGTCGCCTGCTTTCTTCATCTTGATAAAAATCAAACAGTGCGATTTTACTCTTACTGCCGGATTATTCAACATAGCAGCTACTGCGAATTTCTGCTTCATGGATTGTCTAAACTGACTTCCCATCCTGAGGTAAAATATGATTTCGCCTTGCGAGATACCGTGCTCAGAGGATTCATGGTAACATTTCCTATTGCATTAAACTGATATAGCTATAATTGCAAAAAAATACATAATAAATATGAATGCTGTATTACTTTCAGTTTACTAATTGATAAAAAATATTTTGCACAATTGAATGAAAATGTGATATTATAATGTACAAGCATATATGCACAGTTGTACACGTCTAACATGTGGATAACTAGACATCAACGCCTAAATCCTCAGTGTCAAGAAAGTTACTGTACTTCTTTGCCAAGTAAACAGGAAAGTGCTAGCATTTTTCTTCGCGACTAATTCAACTTGAATATTGTCTAAGAAAATGTTGTCTCTAGGATTTTCTGACTGTGTGAAAGTTACTAAGTAACTAGGACAGATACAAATGCAACTGGAAATTGAGCATTTTCTTCAACAAGCTTATAGGAAAATATT
Organism: Prostheceraeus crozeri; assembly: GCA_907163375.1. NCBI lineage: Eukaryota > Metazoa > Platyhelminthes > Polycladida > Euryleptidae > Prostheceraeus > Prostheceraeus crozeri. Next base: position 92,943 of record CAJQUW010011478.1, read on the forward strand.
AAACAATATTTGGTTCGATTACGTTGGATTGTTGAAATTATTTAGATTGTCTACGAATGTATTCCATTATTTATTGTCTCAAAATTCTCTATAGGCCTATCTCATTTCTTCAATGTACTTCGCACAGGAATGCTGCTTATAACATGCTTGCCTCTGTCTCCTACAACTATGTACATGCACGAAAGGAACAGTGCTTACTGTTACCGTGATTGCTGCTATTTGTTTCTGTTCTGCAATTATTCATTATTGCTCTACAATTTGATCGGCTATCTTCAATATATTGTTCATTGCAATGGCGGATTTCCGATTTTATATCGTTTGCTCTACGAAGTGATTGTTTTTCATTGTAATTGATCATTTGTGGATTTTCATTTGATTACTATGACAGCATAGATAATTTAGTATAGATAATAGTAACCCTGAACATTAACCCATTACATCCGAGCGGGTCGAAAACGACCCAACTCTGTTAAAGCTATGTTTCTGAACTGCTAATCAATTCATTCATATGCCTGTTGCCATATACTATATACATGTTGTGTCTACTGAGTAATGACAGACATTTCAAGATGATCTTATGAAATGTGATCAGAGATATTTGTTCTCAAACTGAATCAATTGCTTCTTTTTGTCGATTTTTGAAATCTATAAAAAATGAGGTTTTTTCGCAAATGTCAGAGATATTTTTACCCGATATTTCAAAAGTATTTATGGAGATTTTCTATTTCGTTGTTACATTAACTTCACTTAGAAATGCATCTATAATGCATTTCCTAATGAGTTTTTACACTGTTTTATGCAAAACTGATGTTGGGTCGTTTTCGACCCACTAGGAACAAATAACCCTAAAATTCGCATAAGATTCATGAAATCTATGATGAATAATTAGACAAAATTTTTATAAAATCATGCTGTATATAACATTTTTCTTTTACATGTTGTGGTTTTGTTTTGATATTTCAAAATTTTTAATAGTTCTTTTTTCAAATGGAGGATTTTGATTAAACAACATGGCGACAATGTCAAAGAAAAGGTAAGAATTATCTTAACTCTGTATATCGATAGAGTAAATTTATCATTTGTAATACCATATTTCAATCAGCACTTTTTGATTCATTTGACTGCTATCTATTCAACTTTTCAATTTACCTATTCAATGATGCAAATTATCCAACTAGCTTTCCAAAGCTCTACAAATACATGCAGAAACATGCGTTTTTTAATAAGACCTATTAGTTGGTATTTCATGTTTTTTAAATTTACCAGTAACGTATTGCACTTGAAAATAATTCAGCTCACGTAATGAGTTTCAGCTCACGAGTTTCAAAGGCCACCTACTGTTGATCACTTGTCTTCCCTTAGTACACTTGTGGAATTTTTTGAGTTGTTTTATATACTGATGAAAAGATGAAAATTATTCAAAATGAAACAATACCCTACGCCCGCGAGCAGAAAAATGATCCTTCTTTTGATGTCTCCATCGAACAGTTGAAAACTTTTACCGCTATTGAAATTTTGTCAGGTTATGTGGTGCTGCCAAGACGCAGATATTATTGGACTAAAGATGAAGACATGGGAAATAGCATGGTTAAAAAAGCTATGTCGTGTGACACATATGACAAAATTCTTCAATACCTTCATTTCAAGAACAACAATGAATTGAATATAGACGATAGGTTCACAAAGTTGCGTCCGATTTTTGATATCACCCGAAAAGCGTGCTTGAAATACTGCCAGTGAACTCAGTGCTCTTCTGTTGACGAAGGCATGGTAGAATATTTCGGTAAACATGGTGCCAAGCAGTGTATCAGGAACAAGCCGATACGATACGGATTCAAAGTGTGGACTCACAATCTATCGAATGGATACCTCATCAACTTTAATCCTTATTGTGGGAAATGTCCGAACAGTTTCACTCAGAAATATTCAGAAGAATTCACTCTTCCTAACAGTGTGATTCTTGGATTTGCAGACTTTTTGAACGCTGGATCGCAATTATATTTTGATAATTATTTTTCTTCTGTTTCTCTCATGGACGAGCTATCTCACCGAAAAATTCTTACGACTGGGACTCTCAGAGAGAACATGATCATGAGATGCCCAGTCACTCCCAACGGTAAGATGAAAAAGCAGCCAAGAGGCAAGTTTGAGGTATTTCATGACCTAAAGGGTGGCTCGAATCTGATCCGATGGTTGGATAATGCTGTCGTCACACAAATATCAAATTTCGACAGTGCGGATCCAGTAGGACAAGCTCGACGATGGAGTTCCAATTTGAAGAAAAGCATATCTGTCGATATACCTCATTCCGTTTCGGATTATAACAAGTACATGGGAGGGTCCGATAGGATGAACCAAAATGCCAATGAATACAAGGTCCGTATACGGAGTCGAAAATGGTGGAACCCTTTATATCGATGGGACATTGACATCTCGTTGAACAATGCCTGGATTCTATTCAAGGAATCAAAAGGTTCAAATATGGATTTCCTGGAGTTCAGGAGACGCGTTGTGCTGGAATATTTACAAAATCATAGCAAGGATCGCAAACCAAAGAGATATCGACCTTCATGCCTGACCGAGAATACAAATATTCGGTACGATGGCAAAGGACATTTCATTTGCTCCTCATCTCGACTTCGATGTCGAGCATGTGGAAGCAAAGCGGTGAAATCTTGTTTGAAGTGTAGGCCTAAAGTAAATCTTCATGAGGATTGCTTTGCAAGCTATCAACTTTATAAACCATTTTTCTATATATATGTATGCACTTGTAATTGTTTCATTTATCTGCAGTCAGATAAGTCAAAATTAGTCGAAGTACGCAACTTGCACGTATGTACCGGAACTACATAGATAATTGTGTATATTCTTGCCACAGAAACTGCTGTAAATTGTTTATTTTGGTTTGTATATTCTTGATATACTGTTTTTTGATTATTTGTAGAATGTTGATAGTAAACATTTTAGGGTTATTTGTTCCGAGTGGGTCGAAAACGACCCAATCCTAAAAATCGATCTGATTGTTTATCAAAACGTTTCTAAGGGAAATGATAGTTGTTTTTCATGTTGTTGGGGTTTATAATGTTCAAAAATAATTAAATCTACAAAAATTAATTCCCCGGCACTAATATGTAAGATTAAATGAACATTAATGCGAATAACAGTAATATGATTAAATTATTTCCTGATTATTACGCGTTGGCTGAGATTTTTTCCGTAATTTTGCAACGTTGATCAAAGGACTTGTCAATCAGAATGACTGTTAACCAATCACATGCTTTATCAGCTTCCATGCACTATCTATTAGGGTCACTACAAGCCAAAAATCATATTTTATAGAATGGGAATTCCGTAAGAATCTCAGCATTTTCATATCGGAATGAGACGGAAAATTCCGTCCCAGTCTGTAAGTAAAGCATCTCAGGTATTCACTGATTAAATGCTAAAAACTGCGACAGTTATGTCGTAAACACAGTATGTCAGACTTTTGGTAAGGCAACGTCTTTGAAAAGAAAAACCGATAAGTACATTGTTCACAACCGCAACAACATTCCATATTCAATTCGACAAATTAGATGATTGAAATTGACCGTCAATCCGTCCCGATTAACTCGACTTGATAAATCAAAATAATTCTTAATCCAAATACAAACGAATAGAATTATCTGTAATACATTTATTCCCTAAGTGCACCCATGCCGGTAGACGCCACTTTCCGCATCGTGATAACGTGCGATAAGACGCAGATTGGATATATTATGATCACAATGTCCAGCCTGTGACGGTTGGGATGCTTAATTGACTGATAATGACTCCATATCGAGGCCAGGCTAATTCGTAAGGTAATTTGAATCAAACGAGTTTAAATTATCGGAAAAAGAACATTCATTTAATGTTTTCTTTCCTTCTATTTAATACACGAGATAAAATTCCGCAGATGTAGCAGAAGGCTAAACAGTGTGAATTTCCTGAAACTTCAGACACATTTTCATTTTACTGCCTCGCTGTCTGTACATGTCGTTAAAGTGCATTCATTGAAGAATCATGATCCGTTTCCATCCTAAAAATACTTTCTGATATTTCCTTGAGATCTAGGTTACTGAAAACGTCACAAGGATGACCAAGTCCAAATTGACTATAAGATAAATCCGACACAATGAACACCTGCCTAACGCTATCATGAAATTCACACACACCTATGAGTATTATTGGAATCGCTCACATTACGGATAAATCAAATGTTCAGACTCATAAGTCATAGTCATAGCCGCAATGTTGGTAAAGACGATTTCACTTGAGTTTTTGTAAAAATGATGTTGTGTATAAAATGTGCAACAAAGTTCATTATTAGCATGTTCACTGTCAAAAGTGCTAACTTTGGATAGAAAATCTAGGATACATACTAATGTAATGAAAAATCGAATCATCATAACAAATACTTCAGGAACCAAGAAAGATATAAAAATTCACAATAGGTGTATGAGTATGTGAAACATCACCGCATAGAAAACGCGCAAGATAAAGTAATAGCAATCATAGACAGAATATACATAGAAAAGAGCAGAAGAGAAAAATGAAACAATAAAATCATTTGAGTACAAGTAGCTCTATTCTTTCACTTCCTTGTAGGGACCTCTAAAACGGCGAGGTCTACCTGACTAAACTACGTAGTATCATTGAAAGAAATGCTTTAAAATTGATAATGATCAGGGAGGAAATCACTGTAGTCATCAAAAAGAAGCTAATGTAGCTGGGATGTTTTGAGTCCTAGATCTGAAATGTGATTGGTAAGAATTTGTCTTCCTCTGAAAGCCATGAACTTCCAGTTTCACCTTGTCCGGACAGAGCATCGAGGTGACATTGCGGAATTAGACATCCTTACTGCTCAAAAAAGTTATTCACAACAGAGATGGCGTGTTCCACAGAACAAACATGTGAGCTATTAAAAAGTTTTTGGATTTCATTACATGTCAGAAAAATTAAGATAGGATTAATTTTTGCATCTTTAGAAGATAAATTCACGGTCGTGAACATAATCAAATACGTTCAATCATTGTTACGGATTGCTTACCCATGAAATATAAATTGACCGTAAACTAATAGATTTCGAGACTTCGTAGTAAAAGTATTTCAATGCATTCGCTGTGCGCGTTGCACCGGTATCGGTTCCTCTGCCTGCACCATCTCCCAAGCCGTACACCGAAATATGTGAATTACGATCAAATTGATGTTTTACTGTGTAGTTTCAATTGCTATTATTATGAACTCATTTTATCTGCTATCTTAGTCACAGCGAATTGGAGACAAGAATATTTTGAGCATACAGGAGAGCATTAGTCAGCTCTATTTATCAATTCAATTCTAACTATAAACTTCTACATCGTGAAAATCAACCCTTTTGAAAATCATGGCTACATCACAAAATAACCGATGCATTTCCTGGTGTTGAAAAAAGTGTGAAAAAGGTGACAAAAATTATACAATTCAAGTTCACGACAAATCATTCTTGGCTACAAAATCCTAATTCCCACGACCACAGAATTTCGGAATCAGAGTGAATACTGCGTACCCTGCTGTTGTGTAGGTGTACGTGTAGGTTATCTAGCATTCCAGCGGCCAGCGATCCGTCTGACAGATTTTTTCGGCATTCTATGTCATTATCACATCACAGAGAGATGCTTAAAGTCGAATATTCACCTTCTGCAGAGTAATTAGCAGACAACGAGATGTTGCTTCGAATCCTTCTACATCTCCTGGTATATTCAGGCATTTTGAAAAAGAATCAAAAGTACACTCTTCCTTTGCTATATAATAAAAGAATCAATTAGAAACTCAACGTTTCGTCTGCGACTGACTTAGCAGCTTAGTCACTGCAATTTTTTACCATTTTTCGTTGCATATCTGCATAATTTCTGTCTTAATCTAGCTTTTGAAAATTCCGCTAGAACCATCTTAGAGACGCACGGGTTAAGTATTATGAGAGTCACTTGCACCTGTGGGTAGAAGAGAATTGAAGGATTGAAGGAGGCTTATGTGAGTCTGTTCTTGAAAAATTCTTCAGCGCTACTAGAATTTTTCTAGCGCTCTATCAAATTTGCATTGAATTCTAGAAAATTGAATTTTTGCGATGAAAGATGACCTATACTTACAGGATTTTCATGTTTAATGTGACTATTATATACAATTTAGATCGCGAGACAAATTGCATCTCGACTACACTTTAATAAGTGCTTCCGTGTAGCTTTTTGAAACTTTTGCTGCACCGGTTATCACATCCGGTATCAAAAGTCATTCAAATGTAATTCAAAAATCGTCATAAAGGAGATTTGGAAACTGAAGACAACAGAGAAATATTGAACTTATTAAATGTTCCTTTAGTCTGAACTGAGTCGAGAAGAATTAAAAACCAATTGATCGACATTTGAATGCAACAACAACTCATCATGCATTTTCCTTTTTAAGTGCTCTTAGTCATCCATCATTAGTCATAACATTCAGCCAGATAAAAGCATATCATCGTAAAGGAAGCTATTATTTTTTATGAGCAAATCTAATGTCCAGCTGTAGTTGCGCAGTTACAGCTATTTTTGACAACTTTTTGATCGGTTCGCCATCTATCACATGATAAAAACGCAGTACTGCATGAAAAGGAATTACAGTAACAATTTCATATTGAACAAGTCACTCCCGGGAATTGAAGAGCTATTTCGATCTGCTGTATAAGAAGATCCTTTATCTTAACTTCCTTGTTTTAACCAATTAACTTTAAATTGCGATAACTATGAATTTTGGAGCCGTCTCATTCGTTTCGCTATTTAAGGACAGCTTTGATAACAATAAACAAGGTAGTTTAATGCAGAAGAGGATAATTACATAAACAGGACATTCCATTACAAATTTTCTGTTATCACCAGACAAATCGATGAGGGCGGCCGTGAGAAAATAGATGATTCACTTGCTAATTCACAAAATTCACTGAGTCAGAATTCAAATAGTCGGAAGATCACTTAAAGTTTTTGCAATATAAGATTCAGGAACTCCCTGAATCTCCTTTACGGGGAATTTCGTCTTTGGCTTAGATGGGCCTTCAGCGTCCTACGTCTTCAATCCGTCAGTAGTTGATTGTTATGATTTGAACAACTCCATTTGTCAAAAAGTTCAAATTTCTGATAATATAGTTATGGTCTCTTCATCGAACATTCAGGATCCTAAAAACTGCTTTGCTTGCTTATATTGAATTGTAATACAAATAATCTTAACAAAAATCAAGATTTCAGGACTTGGTAAAAATCCATTCATCCAAGTAGGCTAATTGAAGAGTTATTACAAAGTCATAATCTACTGTTTTTTAGTCAATCGAATGGCTCCTGAAATTAAGATGGTAATTTATTAATCATATCAGGTGATACAAGTTTATTGAACCTGAACAAACCCTGAACAAACGCAACTCGAGACACAGAAATCAAGACGTTCTCGAATAGCATTCGGGACCACTATTCGAAGCCATGAAACAAGGCAACTAGATCATGCCCCTTTACATTAACATGTAGACACTTGCTGTTTGAGTTGAACTTTATTAGAGCTACTCGTATTTGTTTTACATATTCATTGCAAGCATGCCTCCATGTACGCACTTAAGGTGCATGTTAAAAACATATTACCGAATTAACTAAAGTGTACAGTATAAGCCACTCAGTACAAAGCAATTATTGTTGTGTCAAAAAAGTTATAAATTGGCTGCTGTCAGGGACCGCTTTGACCCCGCTTTTTATAATGCGATTAAACTCCATTATTTTATGTAGATCTGTTCAGCTTCACTAAGTCATGTTGATGGGCTGCAATAGCCTAAATGTTGATTTGTCAATCATCATATCGAAAATACGGTTGTGCAAGCATGAATAATTGCAAAAATTGAAGTTTTCCAAAAAAATGTCATGGCTTGGAAATGGGACTTTCTAATATCATACTATAGCCGCAGTCAAGATATTCGAAGAAATACGGTGCCTAAGAAGCGTTCTGAGCACATCCAGGACCAGTTCCGCAGCTGATAAATGAGTGGACCAATAACAGGATAACCTGGGAATTCTTGACTTAAAGCATGTCACGGATTATGTTTAGGCCCACCACACTTTTAACTTGTAATTGCCTGTACAACGAATTTTATTTAATATGCAAAAAAGAGTGTTATCCGTACTTTGAGATTTTCTAGCAGTAGCTTATCTGGTTCTACATGCTCTATATCATCCTGATCAGGTGTTTGAAGATGGAGTATTTATATGAATATAAGCGGAATCTCTCTTAACAAATTCTTCTGTAATAAGTATAAACATAACAACTTCCTTACATACTTGACTTAGACAGGTGAAATCGGGGATTCATGGGCATTCACGTTTTATGGGAACGCCGCCTCTTGGTTACACTATCATTCTGCACGTGTCGTTTGTCTGCTTGTCATGAGAAGTTCCCAGCGTGGACAACAACATATGGGCCTGAGGCACTTGCATGTAGCAGCATGAAGTCTCACAGCTTGACAGACGTTCTAGTGCACACGTGTGTAAATTTTTAGATTGAGTTTTTTCATCATAAGTCTAACACTGTGAGTGATATTTCAATAGGTTTAGTGCTGTTGGCAGCGGTAGGTCATTGTCCTTTATAAACTCTGCCATACCATCCTTATTTTCCTCTGCCTGCACCATCTCCCAAGCCGTACACCGAAATATGTGAATTACGATCAAATTGATGTTTTACTGTGTAGTTTCAATTGCTATTATTATGAACTCATTTTATCTGCTATCTTAGTCACAGCGAATTGGAGACAAGAATATTTTGAGCATACAGGAGAGCATTAGTCAGCTCTATTTATCAATTCAATTCTAACTATAAACTTCTACATCGTGAAAATCAAGCCTTTTGAAAATCATGGCTACATCACAAAATAACCGATGCATTTCCTGGTGTTGAAAAAGTGTGAAAAAGGTGACAAAAATTATACAATTCAAGTTCACGACAAATCATTCTTGGCTACAAAATCCTAATTCCCACGACCACAGAATTTCGGAATCAGAGTGAATACTGCGTACCCTGCTGTTGCTTCTCTTGCCAAGATACGTGTAGGTTATCTAGCATTCCAGCGGCCAGCGATCCGTCTGACAGATTTTTTCGGCATTCTATGTCATTATCACATCACAGAGAGATGCTTAAAGTCGAATATTCACCTTCTGCAGAGTAATTAGCAGACAACGAGACGTTGCTTCGAATCCTTCTAATCTCCTGGTATATTCAGGCATTTTGAAAAAGAATCAAAAGTACACTCTTCCTTTGCTATATAATAAAAGAATCAATTAGAAACTCAACGTTTCGTCTGCGACTGACTTAGCAGCTTAGTCACTGCAATTTTTTACCATTTTTCGTTGCATATCTGCATAATTTCTGTCTTAATCTAGCTTTTGAAAATTCCGCTAGAACCATCTTAGAGACGCACGGGTTAAGTATTATGAGAGTCACTTGCACCTGTGGGTAGAAGAGAATTGAAGGATTGAAGGAGGCTTATGTGAGTCTGTTCTTGAAAAATTCTTCAGCGCTACTAGAATTTTTCTAGCGCTCTATCAAATTTGCATTGAATTCTAGAAAATTGAATTTTTGCGATGAAAGATGACCTATACTTACAGGATTTTCATGTTTAATGTGACTATTATATACAATTTAGATCGCGAGACAAATTGCATCTCGACTACACTTTAATAAGTGCTTCCGTGTAGCTTTTTGAAACTTTTGCTGCACCGGTTATCACATCCGGTATCAAAAGTCATTCAAATGTAATTCAAAAATCGTCATAAAGGAGATTTGGAAACTGAACTCGAGCTACTCGTATTTGTTTTACATATTCATTGCAAGCATGCCTCCATGTACGCACTTAAGGTGCATGTTAAAAACATATTACCGAATTAACTAAAGTGTACAGTATAAGCCACTCAGTACAAAGCAATTATTGTTGTGTCAAAAAAGTTATAAATTGGCTGCTGTCAGGGACCGCTTTGACCCCGCTTTTTATAATGCGATTAAACTCCATTATTTTATGTAGATCTGTTCAGCTTCACTAAGTCATGTTGATGGGCTGCAATAGCCTAAATGTTGATTTGTCAATCATCATATCGAAAATACGGTTGTGCAAGCATGAATAATTGCAAAAATTGAAGTTTTCCAAAAAAATGTCATGGCTTGGAAATGGGACTTTCTAATATCATACTATAGCCGCAGTCAAGATATTCGAAGAAATACGGTGCCTAAGAAGCGTTCTGAGCACATCCAGGACCAGTTCCGCAGCTGATAAATGAGTGGACCAATAACAGGATAACCTGGGAATTCTTGACTTAAAGCATGTCACGGATTATGTTTAGGCCCACCACACTTTTAACTTGTAATTGCCTGTACAACGAATTTTATTTAATATGCAAAAAAGAGTGTTATCCGTACTTTGAGATTTTCTAGCAGTAGCTTATCTGGTTCTACATGCTCTATATCATCCTGATCAGGTGTTTGAAGATGGAGTATTTATATGAATATAAGCGGAATCTCTCTTAACAAATTCTTCTGTAATAAGTATAAACATAACAACTTCCTTACATACTTGACTTAGACAGGTGAAATCGGGGATTCATGGGCATTCACGTTTTATGGGAACGCCGCCTCTTGGTTACACTATCATTCTGCACGTGTCGTTTGTCTGCTTGTCATGAGAAGTTCCCAGCGTGGACAACAACATATGGGCCTGAGGCACTTGCATGTAGCAGCATGAAGTCTCACAGCTTGACAGACGTTCTAGTGCACACGTGTGTAAATTTTTAGATTGAGTTTTTTCATCATAAGTCTAACACTGTGAGTGATATTTCAATAGGTTTAGTGCTGTTGGCAGCGGTAGGTCATTGTCCTTTATAAACTACGTTCATGGAAGATGTACAGAATGACATGCTCTACTATGATAGGAACAAAAATATCGATGGTAAATCTTATCAAATATTTTCATATAACCAGTCCGATAATTTCATTGAGGATTGATGAGTTGCTCCAAAAGATTGGCATACAGGGAAAGGAAGTTTCTCATCTACATAGGCCTGAGTTGATATGTAAGCTTAATCTTTGGATTGAAAACCCTTCTTCTCATGGATGTGCTGACACTTTCTTTCAAATACATTCGCATACTCCGAATATCTTCATAAATTACAGACGTGAGTCGTTGATGATCACACAGATCGGTTAGGTTGTCTATATTCATCACATTTTCAAATACGGTAGAATTCGCATATATCGGCGGTTCGTCTATATCGGCGGTTTCTTTTTGTCCCGGCAGAATTTCCTATCTTTTCCATATAATCGAGTTCGCTTATATCGGCTTCGGCTATATCGGCGCATCTTCGGTGTCCCTGACAGAAAAAATTCGTTTATAACGGCGGATTTCCTGGAAATCCTCAAGGGATGTGTTTAGTGAAACATTGAAGTAACATGTGAAAATTTAGATCTTCTACAATTCATCTCGATGATGTTTGGGGGTTTGATCAAAATTGTAGAATCTAGCAGCCGAGGAAAGATAAGTAGGCTTGCCACTGTATCTCACTGATAATTCTCACATACTTAGTCTTTCATTCGACGTGATGATTGCATTGTTAACGCCTTCACCTACGATGCTATTGTCAGACCTGACTTAGTGACTGTTGCGTCATCAAAGGAGCACAAGCTACCGTCGAAAACATTGTTGAGTTCGATGCATGTCCTCTCTCTAGACAGAAAGCGGCTCGCCACCCCATCCATCTCTATGGTTTTGCCTGCACGTGACTCTTAGCAGCATCTTGATTGACTTAGATTATCTTGATTTATGCATACTCTTCTTAGTTTTGTGCTTCATATAGCAGATAAGCATGTAGGCATGAAGAAGCTTCAATCTTCTTGATTCAAAAAGCATACTCAGTTTTTGACAAACATAGTGATATCCGGTTTGCGATACTTACGTTGCAAGCATCAGTTCAGAAAGGCACAATTTTTAGATATCTATTGATTACATAGACACAATTACATGTACATGTACTGTACATGTTGGACAATAAGTCAATATGTACATTATATATATTCAAGTATAGCAACGCAATAATTCATGAGTCAATAAACGTATATACATTGTATGATGCATGGCATGATCTCAGAGCTCGTGTAGATTTCACAAAACTTCAAAATTCAGGGAGTTCGCATATATCGGCGGTTCGCGTATATCGGCGGTTTTCGTCTGTCCCTTGAGGCGCCGATATATGCGAATTCTACTGTAATTTGATTGAAAGCAGATTCGAACTCTGTTGATGGTCTATTTCACAATTTAAGATCTTCCATTTTTGAATTTGACACTGAAAATATTTTAAGAAAACTAATTTTCAGTGAGTGTTTTAAACAATTGTCAACTCGCTACCTTTGTTATTTAGCATAACTTTTCTATGTATATGGTTTGTAGGTGACATCATAGAACATCGTCAGGCCTGCTCCACTTAACGAGGGAGATTGCATCAGAATCAATCGGCATGCGTTAGGAAACAACAAAATATGTGGAGCAGTAATTTCCTAAAGCATGAGGAGTAAATTACAGTGTGAATGCATTTGAAAAGATCAACATAGAGAATAATTGAGTTACAGTAGAGTAAAATCGAGAGTTTATGGCATACCTAGTAGATATCCAATCACCGATACAATAACTCAATTAAACTGTTGGTTGCCGATCTATCTGTAACTTCAGAATTGCGGTGATTGTGTGATAGTGGAATCTTGTCGCAACGACCACCAGGGGGAATCAGACGAAATAATAATTTTTTTTCAATGAAAGTTATTTGACTTGACACCAAGAAAACAGAAATTTACGGTCTCTTCGAAAAACGGAATTTATTTAAAAACCACGACATTTAAGTTTAAATTCTTTTTATCGAAGAGACTGTGAACTTCTGTTTTCCCGGGAGTGTCAAGTCAAAATGACTTTCATTGAAAAGCGTGCAGTATCCCCGAGATTGGTCAATTACGCGAAATAATAATCGCTAGCGAGGTGTTCTGAGAGAAATTTTTAAACCTCAGAAGCTTCTGTTGGGTTCATGAAATATGTGCGTCTGACCGAGACGGTCATTCTGCGAGGCTGGTAGTACAGTGTATATTTGTGAAAAGAATGAAAATCTTCAGAAGCAAAGTTGTCAAATAAGAAAGAAGTAAACACAGGAGATGCATTCCGTTTATCTTCTAATAGAACCCAGGGTTCTATTGATTCATGTTGCTCTTACCCGGATTTTATTAGAGGCCCCGACTCTATTTAACTACAATAAACATTTATCGGTAAAATCACGATATCAACGATAACATTCGGTGAACCTACACAGAAATAGCGGCCTATTATATGACGGCCATCGCTACTACAGGTACAGTATACGGTAGTTTACATATTTCTTACATACGCCTGATATCTTGAGCAGCCTAAGTATTCTCGTAACATACTTACTCTAACATCAATATTCAACACCAAAGTTCGTGTTTATCTTTTGCTAATTTCTGTTTCTGGTGTCCGTATTATACGTAAGTCATAGAAGCCCACTCGCTACAAGGAATTACGAAAAAATTAAGCCTACGTGTAATACCTGGATGCGTACGAGTATACCGGTACGCACCGGTACATTATTAAAGATGGAAACTACATGTAGAATTCACTGTGTCACTACTAGCCAATTAAATGCAAAATCGTCATGTTTTGTGTATGAATACCTACCAGGTATACGGTAGGTACACGAATAATTGTACAGCAGTAACGGGATGTCTATGCATGGGCTATAGGGTACATAAGATGCTTCTGAGTCAGATCTGGGTTCTATTAGAGGATATGCGGTATTCTAAGATGCGCTGAATATACAGCTCGTACACCTTGTGAAAATCTGTAGGAGCCAGATAGTTTCGCGTAGTCTGAGGCTCCATTAGGATGCGCACTACCTTAGGCGGTCAAGAATTGCCGCTTGCATCGACCAATAGGATATGATGCCGAATGAGAAGACAGGGCCAGGCCGCCCAACAATCAATTGGCATTCCGGATGTGTGCATTGGACCGGACAATCGTTCGTCAGTTTGACTCGACACGCGAGTAGCAGGTCGGTTTGAAGGCGATGCGTGACAGTGTGCTCGGCCAACCTTCGAAGCGAGAACGGTGAATTAAGAAGAAGGATATGTGACCCATTCAACTGAAAGAATTTTTCGACATCTTTTGGAAGCAGAGGGGAGAAACAGAGACTACAAATCAACCAATCTCATCAGATCAGCCTGAACTTTCGGTCAAAAGAAGCATGAAAAAATTAAAAGCGAACTTTTGTTGAACAGCGGCGAAGTTGCACACCTGTGAACACGAGAATACATTTTTTACGCAGCAAAACAGAAATGTTTAGAATACTTTGAATACCAGCATTGTTTTACTTAGTAATGGAACTGTTGTTTTAGGGAAAAGTCACGAATGTAACTGCTTTACTTCTGAAGTTCTGAAAGTCTCTAAATCAGAACTTTTTCGATTTAAAGAAAAATTTAGATGATTAAGTTAATACATGTAACTGAAAAATCTAGGCCTTCATTGAAGCATCTCATTAACAAAAGGGATAGAGCGTTCAGAGAGAGAAAGATGTTAAAACACCATCGCCTAAGATAGGCTGTCATCTCACATATTCAAAAGTTGAAAGCGGACTATATCTCCACTGCTATTGAGACAAAAAACACATCAACCATTTGGCGAACAATTAATAGACTCCTTTCCAGGATACCTATTGAATCATCACAGCCTGACCCAGACATACTTCAAAAGAATTTTTCTGAAGTGTATGTATCTACACATCAGGATCATCAGATATCTTTTCCTTATACTCAGTCCTTGCCTCTGGAAGTATCCTATGATGATGTCTACAATATTATGGCTTCGTTACGTAAATGCTCTCCGGGACCTGATGATATTCGGTTTGGGATATTCAGAGATTTTTGTTATCTTCTAGTTCCTGCTCTCCATCACATCTGCATCCTCAGCACATCATCCGGTATCGTTCCAGAACTGTTCAAAATAGCATATTCCGGAAAACTCAAACTCAGCAGTGAAGGAGTTTCGCCCCATTTCTCTTCTACAAATTGCAGCAAAAATTCAAGAGAAGGTAGTCCTGAAATATGGTTTTATTCAATCACACCAAAGTTGGAGTCACATCAATTTGCTTTCATACCAAGATTAGGACAGGGAACTGTAACAGCTTTACTCTTTCTAATGTACAAAATTTTGTCCTTTCTTGTTTCACCTGGAGCTGTTCGTCTACTGTCAATCTATTACTCCAAAGCATTCGACACATTGCCACACAGTACCATTCTCTCATCTTTTACTTCCGTTGATGCACCGAAGGAACTCGTTCATTGGATTGATTCTTACTTGATGAATAGAATGCAAGTAGTGGAAGTCGCAAACTCACTCTCTGGTTGTTACCAGGCTACCAGTGGTGTTCCACAAGGAGGCGTGCTTTCTCCGATTTTATTCGCGCAATCAGTGGACATTCTATTGCCCCTATATCAAAACGGCACATTGATCAAATTTGCCGATGACATGTGTCTGTTACATTTTGTTCGTGATAATGAAGATGACCACTTATCAGAAGAACTTGATGCCATTGTTTCTTAGTCACAATCACAAGGATTGACGTTTAACAGCACAAAGACGAAATTGATGAACTTTCAGACAAAAAGATCACTCGCTATCTCCATTGAAAGATCCTCACTCTGACACAGTTATTCAAGTTGTGTCATAAACCAAATTGTCAGGCCTTACAATTGAATCTGATTTGTCATGGAATACTCATGCTTGCAACATCCTATCGAAAATTCGCGAAAGAGTCTACATGTTGTATTCTCTCCGTCCAGTGACGGCACCTAAGACCGTGCTATGGACTGTGTACTGCACCATAATAAGATCAATTGTGAGCTACGGATATCCTGCATGGTGCAACATCAAAAAATGCCGCATGTTGAATATAATCAAATTTGAAGATCGTTTGCGCAGAATATTCGACCTACCTCGCAAAAAGAAATCTGTTGAGTTTGATGATGGCCTAGGTGTGAGTTCAACGAAGAAAGCATTATGTCCTTCTCACCCTTTGAACTCCATCTACACTAACGAGTCGACAAGGGAATCAGAGCAGGAGAGTAAAATCAAAAACATCTCGATATTGCTGCACTTTTGTTAAATACGCTTAGTCCGTGATTTTGTTTTTTTTTGTTTTATTATAGGACAGATGTGTCACTTTACTTTGTGTAAACTGTAATGCCATGTCCGAATCCATCATGACATGCAAATAAAGCAATTATTATTATTATTATCAGTGCTCCGCAACCCGTGGGGTGGTTCGCACTGGTGCGAATGGGGAAAATGATAGTGCGAACGTGTGAGTAAGTGTCAGAACAAAGAATGACGTAAAACTGCACTGCCCTAAGGCTGAACTTGGATAGTCCGGGTCTTCCATTCTCATTCATTTCGACGTTCTTCCTGTTAACATGGAGATCTATTTTCCGAAGGCGGCGTCTGAAAATTTACAAAAGCAACTCTGGATCTGTTCCCCTTTTCCTTCGCCACTGGACGTTGAAAATCAGCCACAGGAGCTACAGCATCTGCGATGCGACTACGTGGAGAAGGCAAAGTTTGAGACAGCAAATTGCAGCAAGTCTTGGGTATCACTACCGGGGGATGAAGAGCATAACATCTTGCAACACGATCCGTTGGCGTGTTGTGCATTTTCCCAACACCTATTTGTCAGAAAAGGCTTTTTCCATGCTGTTAGAGATAAAGACTAAGAAAAGAAACGTTCTGAAGGATGAAGCATTGGACGCGCTGATGAGGGAAGTGTTCGAGAGGAACCAGACACCCGATTTTGTTGCATCAGTACTAGGGGTCGCATTACCGGGGTATTTTTGGAAAACCGGTAATTCGGTAATGCAGTTGCGACAAAACCGGTAATTACCGGTTTTCTGATAATTAATATTGTATCTAACAAGGCAGAGAAAATACTAATTACATGTACATGTACGTTAGAAGGCCCTACATACAGTACGTGGATAAAATCTATTTTTCGAAACAGACACTGATTTAAATTATTACAATCTACAGAAGACTTATTTCACTGCTTGCTTCATACCACGGATCATCGAACGAGTAACAAGGAAAAGCTTTTTGCGAATGCGTTTCAGAAAAGTCTAATTATTTGAACAAAATATCGGTGCATCAAACAATACGACAACAAACATCAAACATCACTGGTAGTCACTTGCAACATTCCTTCAAAAGCAAATTCGCACGAAGAAAACATAGCACGTCCAACGTTTTGTCGAAAAGGCGACTGCACAGTTTATTTTTTTTATTACAGAAGTATCCGGCTGTAGAAAATGCTCTCTCAGACTCAACCGATGTGGTTGGTATGGTGAGCAAAATGGTCATAGACCCGCTGAAGATAGACTCCAAGTTTGCCGCTTTGCTCAGCAGATGTGAGCTCAGGTGCAATGACTGCACTGAAATCTGTAACATTCTTCTTCAGTGAGTCTGCGATCGCCCGTTCAAAATTTTCTTCTAGGAAAAATTTGGCTCTTCAGAGGATTCCTGTATATCGTTGCAATTGCTATGCTCAGGTGATCGTACATCCATTTTCGGCGAATTCATCCTCTTCAAAAGTTCACAGCAGTACGCTTTTACAGCCGCCTTCTTTTGTAATTTGGATTGAGGATTGTGAAGGTATTGCAATATGACAGATTCTTTGGTGTACCGATCTTGTACAACACGCTCTTCAATAGCCTGTTTCATTTCTTTGGCCAATGTGCTTCCTTCACTGTCAAGTGCATTGAATACAAACTTGACGACGCCTTCAGCAGTAAGAAGGTTTGCATCTCGACGAGAGAGGGAAGTAACAGCCAACTTCACCGGTTTCAATGCATTGAAAATGTGTTGCACAGTTTTGAAATCCTGATCGGATAGTTTCTTCTCCTCTGGCAATTGTATGTCGATCTGCGCTTTTAGAATGCACTGGCGGGAAACAATTATACGGTCTAGCATATCGGCGAGACTATTCCAACGCGTTTTACAGTCTAGAATGAGAGACGACACACTGAGACCGTCGTCAGACATATAACGCCGCAGAACTTCATTGTTCTTGGGAGATTTGCGGAACGTCTTGACGATTGAACGAACTTTATCGATGGCTTCTTCAATAGTATCGTCCTTGAATGGAAGTGGAACATCAGTGTAGGATTCTTCTAAGACAAGATTACTTGAGGAATCATCCACGTCTGAGTCAGAGTCAGATTCAAAGCCCTCAACAGGTTGAAAGTCATCTGCATCACAATCTTGAGCAGCTTTCTTTCGGTACAGAACGTCTAGAACAGCAAGTATTCCATGATTGTAGCACAGTTGCTGAGGACATGAAAGCAGTCTACCGAGTTTGATCATCATGCTGCATCCATCTGTCGTCAAACAAACAACGTCGGTATCCAGATTAAGATGGAACTCTTGCGGTTTGACACGTAATGCCGACTGGCATTGTTCAGCAGAAAACGTTCCCATTATTCTCACCTGCCCGAGATTATACACCAATCGCGAAGAAGTGGTCGAATGTAGATTAATGTTCAGGTATCTAACGTTCCGAATCGAAGTCCACTCGTCGAATGTGAGACTGAACCGTTTTCCAGCTCGTAAATCCTCGTCAATTTGCGTCGTGATAGTCTGTCTAAGTCCAGTAGCATAAGCGTAGACACGGAGCTTCACACCATTCGCAGACGTTGGTAAGTCCTTATAAAGGCACATAAGAGCACGACGTAAATCCTTTGATGTTGCAAACCAGGGTTCGTTTGCAAGTGGTAAAAACCAGGTAAAAACCGGCAAAAACTGGTAAAAACCGGCTAAAACTAAAGTTCCGAAAAATCAGTCTATTTCTTCACGAAATGACCGACATGAAGTTGGTGTTTAAGCATTACGATGCATGCGGGTTTGCAGTTGGCCTAAATGTTTATCGAATGATGAAAAAGTGAAGTGAACTTATTAAAGTGAACTAACGTTCATCAATTAAGTAAGGAATGACGATGATCCCTTATATTGTATGTACCCAAAAAACTTAAGTATAATGCTGGAAAAATAGTTTTAGCCAGTTTTTGCCAGTTTTAGCCGAAAAATGATGACAAAAGCTAATGGTTTTTACCAGGTTTTTACCGGTTTTTATCAGGTTTTTACCGGTTTTTACCAGGTGGTGCCACTGAAGGCAATGCCATCAAGCGCTGTCATTCGAGCAAGTGTTTCGTTCAATGTAATTTTGGATTGGAAGAAGTTGGTGATTTTAGCTTTAGGCGGTGTGTCACTAATATCAGTCTTTTCACATGCCACTGATCTCTTCAATGCATCGACGTTGTGAAAACTTTTCTGATGGTGATGTAATCCACTTGTTGAGCCTCCGACGCACTTCATTACTTTTTGCATTCTTTGCACTGTGCATGTTGACCCGGTTTGCCTCCAGAATCTTCCCGATCATAGAATCGCCAAATGCCGTCGGTTTTGAAGCTCGTAAACTTCATGACGTTCGATAAACACAAAAAAGCAGTGCTCAGTAATGCTGTCCTTAAGGCGAACTGCCGTAAGCACTGAAACCGTCATCCGTTTGACTTCGACTATTAGCTCTACAAAAGTCACGTGAACTGAATCAATACTCCCAAAAGCTTGAGTTTCGGACTGTCATTGGTATTCTCCTTTCTCCTGCATGCACTAGCTGCAATCAGGTTGAAAATTGTCAGACGCCGCATTGTATGAAGCGTATGCCAACCGCCTTCCATTGTATGAGATCATAAGACTACAGAAATCCGACCTGATGTGACTGCCTCCTACCATAGTCTATGTAGAGGTTGTGTGTAGCGCGCAGTGGTGTGTGAGTGTGTCTCCTCTAACCGAACAACTCAGATGATCTGCATTATTGTACTTTAATCGCCTTCCATGTCACCTTTGGCTGCAATTAATAAGTAGGATGAATGGTTTGAATTACACCTTCGAAAACCGGTAATTTCATTTGAAAAAAACCGGTAATTCGGTAATGAAAAAAATCACAATTACCGGTTTCGGTAATACCGGTAATGCGACCTCTAATCAGTACCAAGAAAGCTATTTACTGTGACATTTACGTTCGCACTACCAATAATGCTACTAATTGCTACAAGGCCATTTTGGCAATTCAAGTTCTGATTCGTGACTGTTTGACGTAATCATTTCAAAACAGTAAAGCTTCTTCGGATATTTGTTTTCGTAAAAAGTGTGCACTTAAATATCAATCAAGGTTTCTCATTAAAATTGACAATTTTGCTGGCGAGGTAATATCTCATTTTTGCTATTGCCCGAAAAGAACGAGTATAATACTGACATGAAAATTATTATTCTGTATGAAAAAAAGTTCCACAGACCTGTTGTGTGAGATAGTAGGAGTCTTCAAATCTTGAATTGCAATTTTCTCAAAACGCCAAAGTTGACATTCCTTGTTATTCCCTTGCACCCTTCGGCTGTTTCCGTTGGTTATGAAGAGTGCGAATGGGATTTAGAAAGTCAAGGTGTAATGCGAACGCCTCTCAAAATGGCTACGGAGCATTGCTCTAAATAACTGAAAGAATCGCAAATCTGATGACAACATTAGCTCATATGCATGTATATACCGCTCCAGTAAGGTACAGCAGCATATAGGCACACAGATGAATTCATGAAAGCTTGATTGAATATCTATTGACAATATATCAAGTGTATAAAAGCGCGCTGGTGAAGCGGAACCTCAAAAATCATCAAAAATCAAAGATATCTATATTAAGCAAAAACGTAGAAATAAGAGAATAAAATGAAATGTTAATCAAGAAATTTGAAGTTTTTTTCATCAATGAATCTAAGAACAGAAAAATAACCGACGCATTTAAACCTGAAGGTATGAATGTGTGATATGTCACTAAGTCTTTACGCAACATGAAGATCTCCAACAAAAGATACTCCTCGGCTTCCATGCAAATTATTATATTGTCCTCTTAAAGATCCTAAATTTTGTTTTCAAAGGAAAATGGTATGCACTAACAACAGATCGTCCGTCTTTCAACATCAGAAGAAGTGACAAAGTCATTTCAATGTAATCAACATCAATTAAGACTACGATCCAGCAAATCTACGCGCAAGTTTTTACCACCTGAGCTTATTCCTACCAGTCATAAACTCCAGAGCTGCAGCTGAAGAAATGTCAATGTTTTCATCATTTATACCACTATGTACTTTCATCATTCTCCTCATCACAGAAGCGTTATCATAGATGATATATGAACACTAATTTCATCTAGCAATTTTTACTTTAATTGTTAATACTGTAGCCCTGACGCAGACTCAGCAGCCGAAAATTTGGTTCATGAAATTCGCATGAATCTGTAGCCTTTAGTTTTCAAATTTACAGGAAAGAAAAGCAATACTCGCAGTATTTTCACACGCATTCCATCTGTAAATCATCGAATTATGAAGTTAAAAGACGTCTACGCCGACGGATTAAAATGTGAGACAAACGTGGCAAGAGAAATGTGATTCTGCGTTACAACCATCCTCTATATTACTAATGCTGCTTTATTTTGGGACTAGACAGTTCAAAATAGTTATGTGTTGATCTGTCAGCACTTGTATTGACACTACTACCGGAGCCATAGTATGGACAGTACCCGATTTTGTCGCTAGTTACCGAAAATGAATTTGTTAAAGTTGACTGTAAGATTAACTGTGGTCCGAGTATCGATCTCAAGATTACGCGTCGCTTACAAACTAGAGCAGTGTTATAATTTCCCTATCGACCTGTCCGCAGAAGATAGTTACAGAGAATATTGAAAAACTAAATGCTCCATTACGACAAATTTAATGCATAATAATAATAACAATAAAGCGGTTGTTACTGAAAAGATTTATTTACGCCTGACGTTTTCATAAAAGCAACATACTTTATATACATGTATTTATGAGGCTTTTCATAATAATCTAGTGATCGCTTAATTGTATTGATATGGGGTAAAGAAACTAACACAAAATACTTACCAGCTGGTGACGCACGATATTAGAAAAGGAGGTAATCACAATAAAATATTTCGCAATAAATATAATTTCTACTCTTGAAATTACATAAACATTAAATGACAAATCAAAAATAGCACTTTCAAATATTTCTTATTACCCGTGAATACTAAATTCAACTAAATTACTGTAATACTAAATTCGAGACATTCAAAGTGCCTGGACATGGTAAGGCATAATTAAGTGTGAAATTAGTTGTGAAATCATATCTGAATTCAAGTGAATGACGATATCTGACAGGAAGCTGCTCAGAGTTTTTTGAACAGAAATTATGGATGATGAACAGAAAATAGGCCGCCTTTACAGCGATCAAGATGACTGTCTTTACACCTGGTGTAGATCATTAGCTACTGATATGAATTGACTGAAATATCAGCGTTCGACAAGAGGAGATAAAGATCACTGGCTAAATGAATACGTCTGGGTACTCAGATGGCGTATCACCTCATCAAGCTACGGTCATAAACCTGTCAAAAAATAGCTGAAAAGATCATATAAATTGTTGTTCAATGTTTGTTTGCGCTTGTTTCGTTCCATAGTTGATAATTCCCATCCACTGCATCATTTGTTCCCAAACATTGCTCAATACTTCCTCAATTAATTTCTTTGTGAAGAGATGCTCGTCGCAAAAAGTGTTTCATCATTTCTATGTCAAAGCTTGCCAACAATGGTTTTCAAACGTAGAGTGAGTCTGGACATTTTACATTTTTTCTTCCTGTGCTGAATTATGTTTTTTCACTGCTTTTGTGCGTTTCTTTGTTACTTCTAAATCTCGAATTTTCTATTTCCACTTTCTAGATCCCCACGATCCCCAGTATTGAGGCAAATTATATAGATAAAGACATTGTTATTATTAATAAAGCGCATGTGAAGTCATGTAGACATACTTAAGTGACTGCATCCAGCTATATATATAAATATAATTGAATTTGATTTGTCATAGAAGGCGCCGCACAGCAAGACAGTGGGCATAAAATTTTAATGTTTTTGTAACATTCTTTTAAAAGATTATTTTTATACTTACATGCATGTACCATCCTATTTTCTAGCTGTTCTAAATATATCTAATTTTTGAAAAAAATTTCATAAAAATGAGCATTTCATGCATCACCAAATTAGCAATATATTCGTCTTTTTCCAACACTTCTTTTCCCGTAATATGGAATTCATGAAATTTCCCATTTTATTTTTGTCTCTATACAGACAATGAAATATTATGCCCAACATCTAGGTATCTTTAAAATAAATTTCTGATAAGTGAATTTCTGTCTCAAACTCTCACACACGCTCGATCTCACTCTCGTCATTTCGACTGTTTATGTTATTTCATTAATTAACTGATTCATTTACATGTCACTGTCTAGTAATCGCATTAAAAGTTAAAGTCAGTGAGTCGATCACGCACGAAAAACGTCACCTTAACTCTGTTTAATGGTATCAATTACATTCATTTAAGTTAGAAAATGTCCTGCATAAATATCCACTGAAATTGTCCCTGCGACAAGATCCTTGACATGCATTATCAGTTTATGCGATAGTCTGTCGTGAAATTTATTTAATTTCAGCAGATCTTTATTTATAAACATCATTCTATCCGATAAAAAAACAGCAAGCAATTTAAAATCGACCATTATTTGAAGTACCTAACAAAATCTAGTCAAGATATTTTACCTCTTTCATCAAAAATACATGTACATGAAGTGCTTCACCAACGCAGTTGAATTAGAACGTTGAAGTGTGCATGTGATTAGAGATTACACAGAAATTCTATTAGAGATTGCACAGAATGCTTTATCTTGTACATACACGTATGTTCAAACAACACATCAAAATTGAAGCATGTCATTTTTGAGGACGCGTTTCTGTATTTTCATTGTATTTCTGCAAATTCCCATCTGTCAACTTGACTTTCATCAATGAAGATGTCTTGATAAACTGCTCGACTTCCCTGCGACTGATTTATGTTTACCAAATTAATTCCTTCCGAACTTCAAGGATAATAGCAAGGAAATCATTCAACTTAGCTATTAATAAAATATTCAAGATAATGCTAAAGTACTATTCGTGTCAGCAGCGTTGACCATTCTCAAAGCGCACTGGCCACTATTACCTAAAAGAAAGGAACAATTGCATACCGCGATGAAAATCATCTCAAGTTAATATAATTTGATTCTTAATCATTCAAGTGATTTACTGAAGTATTCTTAATAAGCATTGATCACAAAGATACATCGGAAAGTTGAAAAGATCATAAAATAAACATCGGAAGCCGAATAGAAGTGGCTCGTCGCACGATCAAGACCGAGGAAAGTGATAGCGGATCGCCGATCTACATATGCCTATCATCTGTGTTGGGGACCGTGCCCGCACCATTGCCCGCAGTTCAGTTATTGCTCCTGAGCTTAGTGTCAAGTTTCGAGCTAACATAGTTTTTTCCGAGAAACGTGGAAGCTGGCAGTGCAGGATGTTCTCGCATCTGACATTGCGAAATAATGCAAGCTGCACTATCTGGGAATTCGTTGTGGGTATTGTCCCGCAATGACCCAACCAAACTAGAGAACATCAAATTCCATAGAGGAAGTCAAAATCCTTCTGTCCTGATGGTCCGCCTATGACACGCTTTAGCAGCATCACGCGGCACGAAGTTCCTAGGTGAATTATACCATCGCTCACAGCAGGATAATATAGCCTATATGTACATGTAGAATACTAACACAGGCCTAGGTCTAGCCTTCAGAAACAGCGACTAAAGAATACGATGTGACTAAATTCGATAGTGAATACATTCAATTAAATATTAAGCTTAGCCTACATTTGGCCTGCGTCATGTTTGCCGCTGAGTCCCTCCCTACCTTCATATCCACTAACCGGGTTTGAGCTCGCAGATTAAGCCATCATTGTACATGCCCTTGCCCGCAAAAATCGAGATGCCCGCAGCGCGCCCCACCCCAGCATATCACCGAGTGAAGGAACTACTGACAGTACCGCAATTTCTTCACATTGTCAATTTACACCAGAATTAGTTTATCAAATTTACTTGCTACTACAATTACATTAACATAATGTTTGCCTCCATTATCCACTTTCCACTTATCCACTATTACCATTATCCACCATGTGTAGTGTCAGAATCGGTGTAGTAGCATTATTGTATTTCCATGTTTTACCTCCACTTTTCCAATTTTTATCCATCGTTGTTGTTTATCCTGTTGTTTTATAATATCCATTTTTAATTTCCTTAACCTATGATGACCATTGTCCTATTGTATTTCCACTACCAGCATCTGTAGTCGGTAAGGTATATTAGACGTCTGTTTTGAACATGTATGCGGCAATGTTTGGAATCTATGGTATTAGTATATTAACAGCAAGAATGAGTAGTGTTACAAATCTTAAGATTTCCACTTTTACCAGATAATGGGCCAAAGCTGATCAATTTTAATTCGTTGCCACGAGAAAGCTCCATTGAGTTCTTTTAAGAACTGATTAATCCAATGGTTACAGTAGCATTGCATATGTACACTTGCGGATTGGAGAACGCCATCAGTCCTAATTAGGACTACTTCAATTAATAATTTGAATTAGTAAGCATTATATTCTATTATAAATGGCTGCTGGGATGATTTTCATCATCGTATGAGAATTGCACAAAAATGTAGAGATTGAACAAATTATTCCAAAGATACCAAACAAATATTTTATCAGTCATGCAATAGAGGCCTACCTGAACTGTTGTGGGAAGAACATAGTTTCACAACTTAGCAATTTCTTAAAAAGGTGAAACAATACGATACGATTTACATCTTTGTTACTCCATGATGGAGTCACCACAGCTACTTCGCATTACACATGAATATGAACATCAATGAAAATCCACAACACATAGCCGAATATTTGTGTATATATTGTTGATGTTGAACTCAATGTGTGAAGCTGATTCCATAGATAAATATTGATCACAAAGTAACTGCTGAGACCTAATTCTTCAATTTCAGCATGTTTACTCCATCCAAAGATCGACAATATTGGAAAGCTGCTTGTTCTTCTTACAGTAGTTAGTAAGCGCTACTTGCAACTTCCAACGTTCAATCTCTGAGAATGATTATCATTCAATTATCATTTAGGCAGTTTCCCTTAAGGCACTTGACATTGAACCTATACTCACCTTAAACACAGGCACTTTTCGACCCCTATTCCGATAGATACCAATATTAATACGCAGCATTATCCTTAAGTAAAAATATTTCATTTACAACAAAATTTTCCTATTTTCTTAGAATTACTTAGATTTTCAACGCTACTGAATCGACATGCGCTTCTACTTTAATAGCAGTTTAATTTAATTATCAAATGGAGAATTGCTTTCATTTCAAAGCTTTCATGCATTTAAATTCAATGAGACAATTGCGCAACACTGTGTTAACATTCGTTTCATAGTTCAATATGTAGCTTGTATTTTCATCACTTATAATACAGAATTTCTCATTACATTTTGATAAAAAATGCATTTCTATCCAATTGATCCTTGTACTTTATTTAATGTAAATATTAACATCAGAATTGGCAAGGTTCACGAAGATCGAGTGCGAAAATGAATGCGCAACACAAAAGGATTTTTTCTTCTTAGCTTTGGAAGTGTCGCTATGTGGGTAATGACTAATGATTGACAATGCACTATTTTAGGATCAACGGTCGAGGTACGTGCAGCGAATAACAATCCTATACTACTTACGTTTGTTGTAAATTTTACCAATGTCAGAGGAAACTCAGGGAATTAATAATTCTACGAGCGTAGGATCGAATGATTGCCGTCTGCCGATTGTTCGCTTCGTAATTAAGTTATGAACGTACGATCTTAGTCACGCACGCACACAAGTATAGACACACAAACCGCAAAACCGCAATTAACAATGTAATACTACAGTTCAGATATCTGAACCGCAATATGCTGTAAGGTTGGGGACCGTCAGACCCGAAGCCATTGCATATTGTGGTTCTGAGATGTCAACTGTAATATCATTGTGTTAAGGTTATCCATGATTGAACCACAATATGCTAAATCGGCATATTGTGGCTCAATATTTCAACCTTAAAAACGAACCTTAACACAATGTTATTCAACGGCTATTTTGCAGTTGTAAAGCTCTGTTAAACGCCTAATGATAAGGGGTGGATTCTGGTATAGTCATAGAAGTGGATAATAGTACACTAGAATGGAAGTTTGATATCTTGCCAATGTACAATGATGATGGCACATGGAAAAATCTATGATTTGTAGATCAGATTCGATCTAAAACATTGTATCATAGTAAAACTATTTGCCAAGTTGGTTGTGGAAGTTGTTGACGCCTAATTACAGGATTTTCATTAAGAGAATTGCAAGTGAGATGGCGGTATTGTTTCATGTGAATAGCCTACTATTCCATGGATTAATATAGTGTGGCTATTTGTAGCAGTCACTGACAACAATTTTCCAATTTTTTAATATTGGAATGCGAATTAAAAATTGGTTCACAAAGTCATAATTGATAGTGGTCGGTGTGCTGTTTGTAAGAACATCTGAAGAATTCACAGATAGAAAGTCTAATTATTGGATAATTTTTTCTTCAAGCGGCTAAGAAACCTGGCGCTTTTCTGGAATAAACACATTGAAAGTTTCTTTACCGACAATCATTTCTCAAATAAATGAAATGTCGCTGGAACTTTTCAATTAATCATTGAATGATATTCGAATGCATGTAGAGATTATGAAAATTATTCAACTTTAGTGAACAGGGGAGCCCTTTAAAGTAAAATGAATACTCTAAGATTTTTTGGCCTCTGATTTCAAGCTGGAGTTATGCATGTTCTGTAAATCGACATTACAAGTTGCATAAGAGTCTGATTATACTATTGATAGATTATCGGAGCGAT
Source organism: Prostheceraeus crozeri (assembly GCA_907163375.1). Taxonomy (NCBI): domain Eukaryota; kingdom Metazoa; phylum Platyhelminthes; order Polycladida; family Euryleptidae; genus Prostheceraeus; species Prostheceraeus crozeri. The sequence goes on from CAJQUW010011478.1 coordinate 121,027, forward strand.
ATTTCAAAATGATGAACGTACAGAACGTTTAAAAGGATTTCCTTCTTTGTCATCCTGTCGGCGCAGCATTTTGTAAATTCACTATTGCTTTTGAGTACATGGTCTTTGGACAAGGGCCAACAATCCAGATCAAGAATTGGCCTGATAGATATAAATGCCAATCAAAAAACATGGAAGCCAGATCGCACAAGTTGCATTTTGCCCCAACTAAGTTCCCCCGGCGTGTGCCATAATTTTCATGCAATTTCCATTCTAGGACTTTCTATGGTATTGTTAACTTCAAGGGTTATAGTAGACTTCTAGATATTACAGCTCTGGACAAAGCACTCTATGGCTCTTGAAGTCGCATAGACATCTACATTAACATGCGCGGTATAGGAATTTCCACCGCGTCAGATCAGGTCATGGAAGTCAAATCATCTGCACCACATGAAATTCAGATGTTTCAATCATAGATATCAATATTTAAACATCCAAGACTTAATAAGAGTGGCCTGAAAACAATTCAAATTCAATAGAGAATCAAAGAAATCAAATATCAAGTGAAATAATGAAAACCGCTGAAGAATTGACAACCAAGACCAAAGATTTGATTAAATTATTTTATTCTTACAAACTCAGTTTACCTAGCGGGTCAATTTCCTAACACATGATAAAACTGTGTTTGCAATTTCTTGCGAAGTACACCTTCTGTTATCATAGTTTCCGAGATTTAGAACGTTATCTGAACTTTCAAGGTCATCGCTATGAGGGTGTGGCAACATTTTTCCCACTATCTGTACAACTGACCTTCGGAATTTTATTTATTCTAGAGATTACGGCGCACGAAATCGCGTATTTGTGATTTTCAGCGGAAAATTGATAACACTACTTCTTAGGAATAATGAATGGATCTGAAAAGACAAACAATAGCATCAACAGAGTGCGCATTGTGACATCATTCTTCATATCATGCAACAATCCATTTCACCGTACAATTTCCTTTAATTAGATTTGAATTATTCATCGCTCATTTTCACTCATTTGGCATTAGTGAAGGACAAAATCCCTAGGTGCGCACTGCGTCTTTACCTCAATCAATATAAACGAATGCATCAAATGAATTGAACTGAAAAAAATACATCCTAGATTTCTGCCAACCATTAGCCACGTGGTTTGATTGTAATCGTAACGGTTACTGCCATGATTTCTTGCTGACACATCGTTGATCTCGATACAGCCAAAACCAGTCGATAATCCTCAAATTAAAACATTTAAAAGAATTTCTACGTCCGACTAGTAGGTCAATTTTACGACTGTAAACTTTCCCTTTCATGACAACTGTCTGCAGTGCAAATAAGTTTATAGGCATGACATCAACCTGTCTCATTGACAGTAGCGGATCCAAGGGGGGGGGTTCATGGGGTTCAAACCCCCCCCTCGGAGTTGAAGGACTTTTAATATAATTGCTACTTTTCCTGCATTCATACAAATTTATATCAGATGATCTACAGTGAACTGGAAGTTTAAGTGTAAAACAAAACTCAAATCCATTGGACTTGGCATTCTTCTATTCTGACCAAGCACATTTCTTAACACATGGGAAAACGATTCCGCAAGGCATAGGGCGAAGCTGATTATGTCATTCCACTAACAAGCAAAGTAATTGAAACTCGCCATCAACACAATTTTCTTTGGTCTGAATTTTAACGATTCTTTGCTGATGGTATTAATTTAATGGGTTATCAGCGTCGTATGCATCTTCAGTTCTGCTTTTATTGCCTGTGCATAAAATGTTTAACGCATTTGCTGATAATATTTCGCACATAGCCTGAAGCAATTCAAGTGTTGCGGCGGTCATCGTTGTGGACTTCCTGCTGAGGGATAACGCGCTGGGAGATTTTATGAAACAAAGCCCGTGGGCTGTTTCCATTAACCGAAGCAGTGTCGCCCCCCAGGTGAGTTTGATCCGTGCGTACATGTTTATAACTGCACTTTTTCCAATCAACACATTTTAAATGTGGTTTCTTGCATTTCATTTGTTCGCCAATGTAATATAAAAGTAACCGAGTTTATCAATTTATCAGCCTCAGTAATTTGTGACTCGTTACATTACACGAAACTTTCTGACCTATTTTGAAAACGTGCAATTTAATTGATCAGTAAGTACAGGCCTCAACATGAATGACTTGAATGTTCAATTCAATGAAATGATGAAATCTCATTCAAGGTCGGTGATACAATATACGGTATGGAGTAACCTCCACAGCGGCACCAGAGCCCTGTCGCTGCGTCGTTTCTGACAGCAGATTCGACTTACTTCGACGTGACAACCCTCGGCCCCGGGAATAATTCCTGGGTGGTTGTCTTTGGTGGGAATGCGTTAGAGTAACGCTAATGAAGCAGTCGAAGGAAGAAAAACTCATGGGCTTAGATGTATCACCGACTCGGCCACTAGACATAGGATGCCCCTTAGTTAAGTTGGCCACCTTAATAACTTAGTATGACTTCTCCACCCCTACCTTGTTCGGATGACCTGTCTGGGGGTAGTGTTGAATGCAGCGACTTCGACAGTCAGTGAATCTAACAGGCACCCTGATCAGATTGACCATCTGATAGGACCGGCCTGATAGAGGAGACGGAAGTTTAATGCTGCAATCAATTCGCCAGCAGCTCCGATCGTGGGATGATGGTCTCGTCTCATCTTGGAGGTAGTTAGGTTAAGAATTAGGACCCAATAAATCTCCATGACACACACACACGAAAACTCAAGATAAGAACCTTGTTTTGATATGTCTTCGCTTATTACTTGTATTCCAACTGAATATTAATTTAATTTGCATTTTATAGTTATGCAGTCTACACTGCATCAAGTAGATATGAATTTAGTAAGATGGCTGAAAGTGCAGATGTATGCATGTATTGGAAGCCGAGAGAAACAGATATATAAATGATTTTAACAATTGACAGGATCTCCATTCAGGACAAATGTAAGACAGCAATTTTTAACACTCTGACCTTCAAAAGGATCTTATACAATTATTTATGCTGATAAACGTAATTAATGTGTTCACGCTACTTTGTACACCTATTTCTGTATCTTACTTTGCCGTGGTGCTTTAAGCACTTATGGGTGTATTAAAAGAAATAAATTGATAGTAGGCCTAATATTGACTTGTACGTCTATCAATCATACCTAATTTCAGAACCTGCTGGTGATAATTATTCGTATCCATGGAACCACCTAGAAAGAAATTGAAATCTGCGAATCAAGTACAAATAACGTCTTTCTTCAGGTAATTGAATGATCCCATAAATGAGGTTTATTAAAAAGAATAATTCTCCTTTCAGAGATCAGAGGAAAACTAATAATAACAAACAGACGGCTGAGGTGTGATCGAGTCTCTAGTCAAATCTTATTAGTTGTTAGACGAAACTTATTAGTTGTTATTTATCATGTACATAGATTTAGGTAACTATGTCAAATGTTGCACTGGAATGACCTGCGTTGACAATCTAAAGAAGATACAGCTGAAATAATTTGAGAAAAACACATTTTGTGTACGTCCGACAGATTTTGGTGGAAAACTTTAGCACAGGATTTCTTGAAGAATATCTTCCAAACAAGAGTCAAATTGAAATAATATTATTGCAAATATAAATGATTGATACTTTGGAAGCTTTCACGATTGCAGACTTAATTTTCACATAGTGGCATTAATAAATAGAGCCGAAAATCTGTCGGACGTACAGCGACGCGTTCGAAAGGCTGGTATATTATCTGAGGTGATCACTTCATCAAACTTTTTGCATAGAAAGATTGCGTGGGTACCACATTCTCATATTAAGATGGCTTTTCCATAATCATTCTAATTTTCAGTGAACTAGGAACGAAAATGTGTTGTACGTCCGACAGATGACTTTTTGAAAAAATTGAACTTCAAAGCAAATTTCCAAAGCCAATGAGAATCAAGAGGTCGAATAAATAACTGCTCCCGATGATTTTGGGTATTACCTTGTAATTTCTGACAATAAAATTTTTAGAAAACTAAAATATTTTTTGATATGGATGATGACCAATTTCGTAACAGACCCACATTTAGACCTTAGATTTTTAGCCGTTAGCATTTTGCACATTAGATGTATTTCCCGTTCTGCTAATCTTAATTATTCAAATATTGCTTATTTTTTCAGACCTAAGACAACCGCTGACGAAACGTACAATGATGGAACATCTGAAAAAGTGACAAGTCAAGAGTTGAGCATGAGTGATTCCGCATCTGTCAGTGGATGTGCTGAGAATTCGCGTTCCCCTCAAGCCTCGACCAGCATGAACATACTTAGTCCATCTGCTGAAGTTCATATTCCACTATGGGACATCGGAATTGTTGCCTCAAGACAGACCTCAGTCAGTGCCGTTACAGATACCGAAAAATATCACTATTTGATGTATGCCTACGAGGGAAGTAATTATGCGACATACTATGTTAGCAAAAAAGGAAAGCAGGTGCCCCTCACGTTTCAATCATCATGGCTCAAGGAATACAGTTGGTTGACATACTCGCCGTCTCAAGGTGGCGGATATTGCAAGTATTGCGTTTTCTTTGCGAAACCATCGGCCAGGGTCACTCTGGGTGTTCTAGTAAAAACCCCCTTCAAAACATTTAGCAAGGCTAAAGGAAAAGATGGCTACCTGACAAATCATGACAGCGCTCATTTTCATCATGATGCAATTGTCTTAGGCAAGTCGTTTTTGGAAGCCTACAATAAACCAGAGTCCAGGATAGACAACCGCATCGACCAACAACGTAAGGAGCTGTCAGACAAAAACAAGCACATACTGTCTTGTATAGTAGATGACATCAGACTTTGTGGCATGCAGGGCCTGCCTTTGAGAGGACACAGAGACGATTCCACGGCGGATCCCAACACCAATAGAGGTACTTTCCTTGCTGTTTTGGATTACTCTGCCAGGAGAGACGAGATCTTGCAAAACCATCTCGAATATGGACAGAAAAACCAGCGATACACATCCAAAACAATTCAAAATGAAATTATTTCAATTATTTCCAACAACATCAGAGAAAACGTCATGCAGCCTCTGAAGAAAGTACCATACTACAGCATCATTGCAGACGAAGTCACCGACCCTCATGGCAATCAACAGATATTGTCATTTTGTTTGAGATTCATCGAAACATCTGATGACAACCGACATCCGGCCCATATCAGAGAAGCATTTATCGACTTCTGCTACCTAGAAAGAGCGACTGGTCAAGCTGTATCGTCAGCCATTTTTGAACTGCTTAAAAAGCATGAGCTTGATATAGGTAATATGCGTGGCCAAGCTTATGATGGAGCTTCTTCTATGTCCGGTGAGAAAAATGGCGTTCAAGCTATCATTAAAGAAAGAAATCCTCTCGCGCTCTACACCCACTGCCGCTCACATGTACTAAGTCTTGCCATTGGAAATTCATGCTCTGTTCAACCAATCAATCATATGGTTGAGGTCATCAATGAAGTATTCTTATTTTTTGACCATTCTCCAAAGAGACAGCGCTTCTTCGAATTTGTCCTTGATGTCTACTCTCCTAACAGCAGAGTAAATAAGCTCAAAGGTCTTTGTAAAACCAGGTGGACAGAAAGACACGACTGCCTAGAAACTTTTCATGCTCTCTATGTATATATCTACACCACCTTACATGCAATTCATGATGCTGATCAGTATCCAGACCTCGAGGAGGCAAGAGAGAGTGGTGAAAGATGGAAGTGGGACGGAGCAACTCGAATCACAGCAGAGGGACTGAAATGCTCAATGATGTCTGGTTGCAACATAGTTGCACTAATAGTTCTCCTCAACGGTCTAGATCCACTTAAAGGGCTCAGTGCAAAACTACAAAAACGTGATGCAGATGTAGTGACTGCGTATGGCAGCATTGATAAAGCCATCAACGAAGTCTCTGGTCAAAGAGCGAACATTGATACGCTATGGATAGATTGGTTCGAAGATGCTGCGAAGATTGGTGCAGACATTGGAGCAAAATTTGATCTTCCTAGAACTGCAAAATTCCAGAAACATCGACCAAACACGCCTGCTGATAATCCCAGGTAATCTACTCAGTGCTAACTAATTCAAATTAGTGTTTCAACTATTAATAGCTATTAAGTGATAAAATGTAATTAATTTAATCAATGTTTAAGAAAATTGATTGATAATAGCTATTTTCTTCACTCTTAATACAAAACATTTTGCATGAAAATAAGTCGCATCGGTACTCAACATACAGACACTATGCCTCTCACATAGGGCTACATGTATAATATTGTGCAAACTTCACATATCTATGATTATTATTCAATGTTTCAGCACATACTACAGACGAACAATCGGGATACCGTTCATGGATAATCTGGTTCAACAGATGAAAAGTCGATTTTCGACTGAGAATAGAAGGGTGACCGCAATAATGTCACTGGTTCCCCGTGTGATCTGCGAATTGAGTGATGCTGATATGGAACTATTGGAAACTCAATTACAATTCTGGACGAAGATATGCCCTCTCCTGACAGTCTTAAAGTAAGCATATGCATAATCTGTACGTACACAACTGCACATTATTCATATTTTAGCTACATGTAATTATTCTTGAGTAACATAATTTGGCTCCGATATCAATGCCATCAATTTGAGGTTCAGGGAAGCTATATGTTAATGAAATCCATGAAACCTGCCGAGCAACAAGGATAAATGTAAAGCTTATCAATCGTTGATATTCCGATATCTTGATATGTGCATGTTTGATATTTTAGTGCCATTGAATTTTGATTTCCTTGATATCTTCATGTTTTGATGATATTTTAAATTTGTGTCCTAGATTCTCTGATGTGTGAACAGGCCGTTATACTGGCGAAACTTTATAAATTATAACAAAATACATTCAGCAGCTTAGATTGATTTATTTTTGCTTTATCAAATTTTGGTTGATTAAACCGACAATGATTGCAAGGATCAATCATTTCGTACAATCGTAGAAAAAGTTTGTCTTCCTTGCTTTGTAGAGAGAACTACGTCGCTGGAAATCATCATGGATCGAGAACTCGACTTCAGCGACTCCAATTCCTGCAAACTTGGTTGACTGTCTGAACCATGCTGATGCTGACGTCTACCCCAACATCCGACAGCTTATCCTAGTAGGATGCGTCTCTCCAATTGGTTCTTCAGAGGCAGAGAGATCGTTTTCTGTTCTCAGACGTCTGAAAAATCATCTCAGAAGCACCATGTCAGAGGAAAGATTGGCGGGACTGACAATGATGGCAGTGCACTATCCTGAAGCGTCCGGTCTCTCGTCTGAACAATTAATTGAACGCTTTATTAAACAGCACCCACGAAAACTTTTTTGCCAATCGATCTTGTTTGATTGAAAAAAATCATTGATTAAAAACCAACAGATTATGTTCTCATTTAATACTTCCGTATCAAGGGAAATTCATATTATTGATTTTTGGTATACATGTATTAAGTACATGAAGTAATACAGGTCAATATTATTGCATACTTCACATCATTTTTGCATTGTATCAAGAATTTAATAAAGACCGATTTGTAAGTACATTATATTTATTACAGGAAAATAAGCTGTTCCAAAAAATTTTCAGTATACGACGTTTTATAGTGCCAAACCCCCCCCTCAACAAAAAGCTGGATCCGCGCCTGATTGATAGGCTGAAAGCATCATTACATAACATCAGCTGATGGTCACGCGTTGATGTTCCTACCGAGAAGATTTAATTGCGCACTCATGCTTACACGATACTTTTTCAAGCATAAAAAAATCCCCACACAGTGTACAGTACATTTCTGCAACAACTTGTCAACACTGCTGAAATCAACTGAATATTTATAAGAAGATTTTGTACTTAGTATTATTGAGGTTATTTACCAAGTTACTGCCCTTCGATAGACATGCAGAATTCGCATATTGATCTTTGCATGGAATATGACACAAGGTTGTGAGGTAACAACTCTCTATTGTCCGACATCTACGCTAAAATTTAACTAAGTTAAGAGAGCCGTTAGATATTAACAAATTAGCAGAAGCAATAAAACATTTTCGATGGTATGGGATACACAACAATGAAATTTGAATTGTTTAAAGATTTAGATATGTTTTTTAGTATCCACAGACACAACTTTAATGTCAAAGGTGGGAAAATAGAAAATGGTAAACAGGAAATTTGTAAGACCCGCAAATTCGCACTAGTACGTATGTAGCCTGCATTACAAACAATATAACATTAACATGGATTTTTGACGGCAATAATGCAGGACATTTGAGGGCGCGCAGGCGCCTGACAATGTCCTACATTGTTGGCCGAAAAAAACTATGTAAATAATTTTGTGCGTAATTGAGACATGGACAGGGCAGCAATACTGTGAATACACATGTAGATACACGCTGGCTGAGATTTCTAGAACATCTTTCACATGCATTGATACAGATATCATCATTACGCGATGCAATGTTGCCTTCTCCACATTGTGCCATAGCTAAATTACGCACAATAACTGATGACCAGGTAGATGGATTGGAAATGGATTGGAAATGTATAATGTACAATTGCACAATGTCATGCATATTATACATGTTAGAATCTTGTTTTACGTGAATATGAGCTCTGCTATGCATCTATTACACTTTTCCAGACGCGTAAAAGGATTGTTGCTGTATGGTACAGTAGGCCCACATATATTCACAAAGTTCACAAGTCCTTCGGTTAAAACAGTAGGGCCACTAATACTGTAATAAGGAAAATAACTTATTGCTCTTGACAAAAAGAATCATTGAATAGAGAAGTATTCAATACAGAGAAATGCAATGCGAGATATACATCGTGAAAGAACATGATCGAAATATAGAATCCAAGCTTTGACATTCTTCTCACCCAATCTTATGGATTCAGCATTTTTAAAACCTAATTAAAACGATCTCTTGACGTCATCATATCATCAAACAATAATATGAACTATAATAAAAACATGATCGAAAATTATTATCCAAGTTTGACATTATTATCCTACGGATCGATGTAATTTAAAGTATTATCACTTTGAGTCAAATAAATATCTAATTCAAAAGCCACAATAAGTAATGAAAGTTTATTCCCGAGCTTTCGACCAACGTACAGTGGACATAATCATGGGCAGTGAAAGAAAATCAGAATTACATTTATATAGGAAACCGGAAACTTGACAATCACTCAAAAGAAGGAAAATTGATAAGAGGGACGACAGGTGAGGGGATAACAAGAGTCGGTAAACATCAAGGCGGGAAACTGATGCCATTAGACACGAGGCTGGCTACATGGGGGTTCAAAGTTATGACACCTTGGTTCAAATTTACAGTGTTGGATTTCCACGTCTTAATTAGTGATGATTCAATCACTTTGCGAGAATGCACATCTGGACATTTATAGATAAGTCTACTATTATCAAAATTAAAAGAATGATTATTATCAAAAGAATGGACAAACATGGCATTGTTAAAATTCCTATTGCGAAAATCAAGTTTGTGTTCCTTAATTCTAGTATCTAAACAACGACCTGTTTCACCTATATAGAATTTATCACAATCGTTACAATTAATCTTATAAATACCCGCGGAAACATTCTGCCTGGGGGCATTAGAAACAACAAAAGACTTAATCTTATTGGGGTATGAAAAAGCGAGATTACAATCCAGCGATTTACGTAACCTAGAATGCACTTGAGTATCTAGAGATGGGACAAACGGAACACTAAAATAAAAATTCTTTTTCTCAACCTCAACATGAGGTCGAGTTTTATAAAAAGAACATTTGGCTTTATATTGAGCTTTATACAGAATAGATGGGGGATAAGCCAATTGGGACAACGATCTAAAAATGCGATCAAATTCATCACTAAGGTACTCATGGCTACAAATTCTGAGGGCACGTAAAAATAACCCTTGTGCAACACTAATTTTGACAGATAGGGGATGAAAGGAAAAAAAGTGGAGGTAGGAATCAGTATGGGTGGGTTTACGATAAACTTTAAAGGACAACCGGTTGGAGCTACGCAAAATAAGAACATCTAAAAACGGAATGCATGAATTAGTTTCCCATTCATGTGTGAAAGAAAGGGATGGATATAGGGAATTCATGAAAAAGAGAAAAGCATCAACATTGAAATTATCAGGAACCAAAGCTAAAATATCATCCACATAGCGCACGAAAAAGGAGGGACTGGGACCATTGAAAGATGGAAGAAGTTCATCTTCTATATGCTCTAAAAAGAGGTTGGCTAAAACGGGAGAAAGAGGGTTACCCATAGAAAATCCAAAAATTTGCTGGTAGAAAATCCCATCACACGTAAAAAAGCTGTTAGAAGCCGAAAGTTTGATTAAATCTAAAAGACAAGCAATTGGAATAGGGAGCTGATGGTCGATTGAAGGAAGTCGGCGAGATAAAAAGTCTAAAGTGGGTTCTAGAGGCATCTACAGATACTACCTACGGATCAAACAGAGCAGACGTTGTAAAATAATTGTTGTTTGGTCAATGATGAAATGCAAATTCAGCAAAATACCTGTGCACTTTGGTTATAATGTACATGGAAATTATAATATTTCTTAACCGCTTTAAGTACTCAAATCAAGTCTTGAAATCTAGAAGACTTCTGTAGCTTGCAGGTGTCTCAACCACATAATTATAAATCGCGATGAAGTCTGCGGTCAACCAGTTTATATTTTCCTACACCACGTTCACCCCTGATTACAGATGTCTCAAATTCACAGAAATAATTGATTTCTAAGACTAAGACTTTTTCTCCTTCAAATCGGTCAATACAAAAGGAACCCTAACAATACGAGAGTAGCCATGTACTTTTAAATGTACTCAATCTTCAAAGAATGGTGTGGACTGATAATTTTAAACTGCAGTCTAAACTACTCTGTCTCAGTTCAGATCTTATCTTACCTTCAGATGTTCGCGTTCGAGGAGATCAACAGTTAATGTCAGTCGATTATTACTACACATACGTCGACGAGGAAGTACCGGGTACCAATTCAAGTGAATCTCCCGACGACAAGAAACTAATGAAATTCGCTACACAACTGGTGCGTGCGCTGGCTTTCCACATCGTCGCCAATTCACGTTATCCTATCCTCTGCCAGTCTGACCGGTTGCGAATAGGGAGTGTAGATCACAAGGGAAACATGTCCTTATGAATAGGAGATTGCGCAAACTGTCAGAGATATCGAAGAAATTACTGTCCGTCACAGAATTGAATAATTTAGCATCGTTCCTCGTATTCCAGCCGGAAGTTGACATAGCGCTTTTCCGTCTGTGATGAAAGTCATCGAGTTACTGCAGTTTGAATCGCAATAGCATATGCTCTCCATCCGATTACCGATGAGATGTATTTGGCCTCTTTTAACAAAACTCACTTTGCAAGCTTATTTTTAAAATAATATTTTCTATACAAATAATTCATTGGAAAAATTGCCAGCGGTTTGCATATCTCAAGGAGAAATTTTAAATAGCGTAACCGCAGATCTGATGTAATCGTGCACACAGATCGCATTGTATGCTACTCCAGATATCTACGCAGCGGTCTATTGCTTGACGATGATGGATTATCTTGCATTGAAATTAAGTAAAAAAATTCTGATATGAAAATAAATAAAATAAATTAAAATAAACAGCACAACATTTAAATTTCAAGTTATCATTGTCGGGTTTTTAAATTGTAATTAACGCGAAGTTGGATGTTTATTTGCAATAGCCTACATCCCTACACAGTCGGACACCATTGATCCACACCACATATTTAGATTGCACTTAATCATTGCTGATATAAAAATATCAAAAAACCATTGTTCTGTAAGAAGTCTAACTAACTTAGGTGATCGAGGCTTTTGAGGTTACAGGACCACGAGTGCGGAGCAGTCTTCCTTCACATCCTCGTGATCTCGAACTTTCCCTTCTCTTCTTCTGGAAACGTCTGAAGACACATATTTGATCTTCATGGATAATATACATTTTGCAGCGCCCAGAAATATTCACTTGTGATGGAGTAATAGCCTGAAACATTCTGATTGAACTAGTTCGTAAGTAGTAAATATTTCCATATTTTAGTTGCAAATTTATAGTAGGATGAATTTTATGACAATTAATTGTATTGAATATGATCTTATTCCGACGGGCATCGACTAATGATTGTGACAGAAATTCTTCTGCATGTGCATATTTGTACTTTGACATGCTAAGATGAAATCTTAACTGCTGTTCGCACACTTAGTTATCAGCGCTCAGACATGATCATTTTTTATCAACTTCTATCAGTTTATTTTCCGTTACCTCATTTTTAGATTTTCAGAAATTCTTGTCGAAATGCAGCTAGAAGCAATTATTAGCACAGATTATGCTCGTGGACAGTATTGTTTGATAGGCCAAGAAAACTCAATGAAATGAATAATTCTATTTTGTCGGTGTATAAAATACAAGTAAACGGTATGATTAAATATTCATGGTAGGTGATGCAATCCATTGGTCACAAGAAGCTTGATAAGAAATAGTTATGAAGAATTCTTAAACCTGATACACTGAGCAGCCTTGGCGAAGCTAAGGATCTGCATTTCATTATAATACTTTCAGAATCTCTTGAAAACATGTAGATTGTGTTGGCTGTTGGTCAGGGGGAGAAAGTCGAATAAAGTGCTTTGTGACACGATGGAACCAAGAAAGTTCGGTTGGAATGTATTCTGCACTAGTAACATGTAAGTAAGATTCTTGTGTGATTGACTCAGGAGAAAAATTTTGCCGAAATATATTTAGCTACTTCTGTCGAAATATGCAGACAATTATCGCAAGAAAGACTAAGCGAGGCTGCATCCGGAAACTAAATCTTTGGAGTAGATAAAAATTCTCTTTTAAGGAAAATGAAGAGAAATTAACTTTTTTGAAATTTGTGTCATAATGCTAGGATTTTCAGCAACATATCACAAAATTTCAACATTCGAACGCAAATTCCCGAAAGTTGAGTTTATCTGGTGATCGTATCAAATAATTTCAAAACTTCCTTTCATTGTTGAAGCAACACGTGAGCACGCAGACACACGCTCTAGCAATGAGAATCGACGAAGCAACGGACTCTGAAGAGCGCTACTTGGCTGACAGAACACCGATTCCTTATCCACTGTATCTTGTTGGAGAAGACAGACGCCGTGAAAACCTGTAGTGAAGGAATTGGGTTGGGATAGATCATTCTCTTTGTTTTAGTAATCAAAATTACAAACCCGACTTGTTGTCAGAAGCTGGGAAGAACTTGAGGCCGATTTTTATCAGCATATCCACATAACCTCTTTGCCTGCTGACTTCATTGCTTTCCGACGACGCCTTATCGATAGGGAAAGGACAACAACCATTCCAAAATAAATCTCTGGAATCAGATTTGATTTTCATCGCGTCTCGCATACTTCCATCAGTTTTGAAGCAACTCGAAATGTCTTTCTGTCATCCAGGCATTTTCTTTGATAGATCAGACCTGAATTCTAACGATGACAATGACATTCCAGAAGGGAGGAATTGAGACTAAATTGAGCTTAACAGTGTCCAGCGAAAAACCCTGTCACTAACACTCTTCGAATGGCAATGAAAGTAATCAAAGGTGAGAGTGATCTCTCGTCGTTTCCGATCAGAATTAGACCCAGTGAAGCATCCTTGCTAAAATTCTTAGGTGTTGATTTAGAAAAAAGCTGCTCCATGCATAAAAGTTTATTGGCTGATCACGTCATCATCTTACTAAAGACAGAGTTTTCTTTGGAATTACATAATCAAACATAAAAGCCTACTGGAAAATGGCCGATTTTGGCAACTTAAAAGACGTATTTTGGGATATTAGAAACCTGCAAACGTGCCTAAAGTATTTGTTAACCTCTTTTCCCGAAGCCTGATAATAAGCATGAAAAAGTGAATGCAGAAAAAAATTATTATATGATAAACAAAGATACAGTACACATGATGATGTAAAGAGCCAGGGTAAAACTCTTAAATTATCATTTCTCGATGCTAATAAGTGGAAGCCTACTGACCTACTTGAATCATTCAACATATTCGAAATTCCCAAATGCGGTCTTTTCCGTCTGTGAAATTATGACTGCAGTTTTCCTTGTTTCCTGTGAGTCCCCGCTTCAAAGTATAATGTTGGCTTTGGCTTGCTGATATCTTGGTATTAGCACTTTGATCAGATGATCAATTCTGGGTTTGTCTTGGAGGATGGAGTCATCTGATGGAATTGCGCATGTTCTTTAACCCTCCAGGCGGTTATGCCCCCCCAGGATATCCTAAACTAAATGTGCGAATTTTATGAAATGCTGGCCCTTACACATTTCGGACATGCTAAATTCAGTGGTGCCATTTGCATTACTTAATTTGACTGTCTTCATGCTATAAATAGCATTTCAAAATTTGAAAATGCGTTTTCTTTTCAGAAAAATTTTTTTTAATGTTTTTAGCGAAATTTTATCATCAGATTATCGCAAAAATTGACTCAAACATGTTTCAAGTTCTCTGAATACAATGGTGGTTTTCGCATTGTAATAATCTCACAAAAAAATGTTTTATAGTGTTTAGAACGCATTTTTTCTACAAATTTTGAAAACAGTATTCCATATATTTATTTTCAAATAGCACATATACATGCCTACATGTAGAAAATACATTGCCTACATGTAGAAAATACATAACATATACATGTGAATATATTTTCAATACATAACAGTAATAAAAAAGATGTAAAAACTAATATTACTCTATAAAGTACTTACAATATCATTGTAAGTAGTATATGCAGCTTATTTTCAAATTTGAATTGGTAAACCGTGATAAGCATAAAGTTATTTATAGTCAAATAAGTTATTCTATACGTAATGAGTGATTCCAAGCAATAACAATTCATTCATAGACAAAATTTCTGAAGAATTTCACTGATTTGATAAAATTTCGAAAGTGCTTTTGAATAAAGATCATGTAAAGGTCGTTCCTGTGATCCAATTTTAATAATTTTACAGGAAATTGTCAAAAATACACAAAAAATAAGCTACTGAAAATTTCAGAATCATACGTTTCATATTTCATGAATTAGATCGAAAAATACAAAGGGGGGCATAAATATGCCCCCCCCCCACCGCCTGGAGGGTTAATGGAGGACTAATGCCGCACAGTCGCTCAGTAGGTACGATGCTGATCTAGAATGGCAGTGTTTGGTGGCTCAAATTCACTAAGACGCGAAATCCGAAGGAACATTTATCCACAAACTTGCTGTCTAATTCCATGAAAGGCATCTTGAAATTCCAAATAAGTGGGAAATGTCCTCAGAGTTGTTCATAAAAAACGGACCACATCAGTTTGGCTGAAATTCAATCGATTCTCATGCCTTCCCATCATGTCGCATACTGCAACGGGTACTTCCATTCTTCCCCCCCCCCAAAATTTTCCAATTTTTCCAATTGCATCAAATTTCGTCAACCTTAGTCACACTGGATTTAGAATAGACTTGATCTGTCACTGAGTGACAGTACAACACCACTGAGAAGTGTTACTTGAACCCTGGGATGAAGGAAACGATTGGTCCCTTGGATACACAGTTAGAATACAAGATGGAACTGTGATCATCAACTTCGAACAGAAGTTTTTGGTTGCAACCAAAGTGGGAAAAGTGATGATCAAGAGCAAGTGGCTATCTATTCGATTATTTTAGTACCACTCTCATCCCCGCACATATTTAGTCAACACTTCAAACAGGTTCCAAAGATACCCTTGTGAATATATGGTAGGTCCACGCATGTGAAGATCCAAATTTATTCCGTAGAGGATCATTCTGTAATTTGTTACAACTTGACCTATAATGAATTTAGAAAAACCGGACTTCCATCAATATTCAAACAGTGAAATATAAATGATGCTCCCGTCTAGTTTTCTGAAGTAAGAAGAAATTTATTACATTAATATGAAGCAAATACCATAGGTGCGTTGTCAACAAGACCCTGAAAGAAACATTCTGGATTCCACTCTTTTTGTGATGGCTTCGTTACCTTCAATTACTACATGTAGAATGTTCTGCTCTTGAATCCAAACAAAGAAACTTCAATACTGATAATTACAGGATGAAGTTTGTGAAGAATCGTGAGGAAATTAGGCCTACAACTGCAATTCCATATATATTAGTGGCATTGGTGTTACAGTGAACGACAAAGGAAGTGCTGTATATTTCTACAAACCAAACAAATTTTACACACTCAACGCTTTTGTGACGTAGTGAGCAGTGTTTTTGAGCGAGCGAGCGGCATTTTTTCAAGTTTTTGATGAGCGGATGAGTAAGCGAAAAAAACACTCCGTGAGCGAAAATTGAGCGAGCCATTTTTAGAAAAATATAAAATCAACCGATCAAATAATCAAAAAAGCGAAATAGTTGAAGTCTTTTAAAAATGCTTTCAAGGAGATGTATGTATATAACTTGATTGATAAACAAAACATTCGAAATTTTTCTCTCTTCTATGGTTCTCACACTCCTGATATTTTCATTTCTTGACAAAAGCAGGTGTTTAAGTGTAAAGATCACCATGAAGAAGATGAGTGCAAAGGTGGAAGAACGAAACGAACTGGACGCAACGAACTGGTGCGGACCGATCATCTTGACAGATACTGAGCTTAGTGAACCGAAATGTCAGTGACGGCTGACATCGATGTATCAGGTACTTTTGGGTGCAGCATTTTCTGTTTCACATAATCCAACAATTTCGTTTATAAAGCGATTTTATTTATAGCAGATTTCTAACACTTATTGATTACTCAGTACTCATTCACTCATAAGTTACGTATGTTATCTTCAGCTACTTTTGGGAATTATCCATTCTTTTGTCACAATTTCATGTAAGTTCATTTTCAATTGTCAACGCATTACATAATTTCTTAACGCACCTTGCGAATTTTGTCCAAGCATTACGCCAAGAATTGTATATAATGATTCATGTGATCAGCATGTAAGATTAAGTTTAGATCACTGCCCATTTCTATACATATAAAAAGAATTCTGTGGTTATGTTCATCAAAATATCTTGTCTGAACTAATTTTGTGCAATAGCTAATTTAATACATTGGTATGATAGTCTACATTATTTCATCGTATGTTTCAAATTTCAACTAAAATGAAATTATGAATTTCCCGTTAGCGTCGAAAATGTGTTTATTTAATTTAAAACTTGGAATTAGCTCTGAGCACAAAAAAGTTTGCAGAATTAAGAAGGGTATTATCGAGAAATGAGCGAGCAAGCAGCACTATTCGATGATTTTGAGTGGTGCGCGAGCGAAAAGATGATTTTAAGGAAATGAGCGGTGAGCGACCGAAAAGGCGATTATGGGCAAATGAGCGGTGAGAGAGCGAAATTTCATCCGCTCAAAAACACTAGTAGTGAGACTGCACTTAGGAGCAAGAGAAGTTGACGAAGCAACACTCGCGGGTGTCAACTGGAAAAATTGGAATATGTCGGGGGAAAGAACAGAAGTACCCAACAACGAACCATGCATAATTCGAGAGCTTGCATTCTCAGGCTTTAAATGAGCTATCATAGACCTGCATCCGTTATTGTATTTGTTGATTTGAGACGAACAATTAGCGAAGGCATGTCTTTGTTCTCTCACAGTTGCAGATTGTTTACCTTGCATGTCTGTGTGCTTTTGCGGCAATGAGAAAAAAATGTTGAAGAAGTTTGAAAAAGAACTATTGACTTTATTTGAATATAACTTACAAATTCGCACTCCTTTCACCACAAAGATTTTGAAGATACTAAACATGAATATTTTTGATGAAGAAGTGAGACTATAACATTTTCAGCCAAAAGGGTCATGATTTTATGATAACTTCACGAATCACGATATCGCTAATGTTTTCCCAGTTCACCGATTTTGATTGCCAGCAAATCAAAGGAGTGCTCAGAAAATGATTGCTCTCCTCCTGCCTGATTCATTCTCAAACTCACATGTTTTCTTATTGAAAAATTGCGATGTAAATTGAGCGATTTTTATATTTTGAGCAATGCTCAGCAAATACAATAACGGATGCAGGTCTATCATAGCTCACTTTAATGCTGAGAATGCAAGCTCTCGAATGGTGCATGGCACGTTGTTGAGCGACATGATGGGAGGGCATCAGAATCGATTGAATTTCAGCGAAATTTGGTTGGTCCGTTTTTTTTGTGATCAGCGCTGTATATCGCGAATAAGTGGCTTTGATCGCGTATTATCTTGAAAAGCTAAATGCGACAACTACAGATTGTTTCATAAAAAATGGATCACCCTTAAACATCGCCTTAACTTCAACTTTGTCTAACTCCGCCAAACTTGAACGAATTTCTCTGAAATTTGGAAGATATGTCACTTGTGCTTACTAATATCATTGTTGGAAATTTCAAGCATGAATATTGAGTTGTTTTCCTGTTATAGATAAAAAAAGTAGTAGATAATTTGATCTTCGTTTAGCAATGTTACACAAAATCATACCTCACTCTTATAAAATTGCATTCGTTTCCTTTGTTATGTAATATGTTGTTCTTACAAGCCAAAAGCTATCAAGCAAAACAAAAATAAAGAAAATCGGTCAATCAGAGGCAGTATAGCACCATTATTCATCAACAATAATGTAACTGCTACATGTGATTAACTGGACTTCATGTTCCATAGCTTCCTGACTTCGTTGCGGTGGTGTTGGCAACACTCCTGATTGCTTTCAGCTAGAAATCTATCTCCTACCGGTTAGAAACAATACAAAGCACAAATGAACAATAACGAGATCGCAATAACGAGAGATTAACTCTGTCGTAAAGAGGGCTCTGGCCATCCACGCAAAACATCCAAACTTAGAGACCGCCTAATTTTGAGATTTGTTAAAGTTGATCCAAGTCTCTCGTTAACTGAGATGGTTGCACTAGTCTCAGTAGTGAAAACTGTGCCCTACTTGCGAGGGATAGGTACATGGATAGGTACATGTAATATTTAGTGTTATCAATAGGTACATGGATAGGTACATGTATAATTCAGTGTTATGAATAGGAACAAGTATGAGATCTGTTTTACTGGATAGGTACATGTGTTTGGTACAATCGGTTGAGTACACTGTGTTTCGGAACGTCTATGAGCGAACTTGTGTGGTTTGGTTCTGAGCACTTGGGTACGTACCGATAGACGTCCGTTGTTTGATTTTGAATGGGTTTGCTCAATTGCGACTATTGTGACTATTGAAACCATTGTAATCAAGATGACACATTGATTTTCCTTTTACGTAGACAAACTAAGCTATAAATATGAGATAGTTGTTTGATGACATACATAATGATGACTAGTATCCCAACGTCGTGGGTTGTCGCAAGAGACCTTGGATATTCATTCAAAGCTATAGAAACTGTAACAAATCTCAGTGAAAATATCAACGCTGGTGATTTAGTTGATCGACTAATGGATCTAGATGAGCATGCAATGAATCACAATTTGGATCGTAGGTGGATAGAGGATTTTCTTTCTCCATGCTACACTGCAATGATAGTGAAATTAGGAGGATCAAATTGGAACGATATGGAAAGAAAGAGACATCTGACAGTGTTTTAATCAAAAGTTCTCCCAATAAAAGTGACTTCAGAAGGAAATTAGAAGAAGAGACATTTAAATTATTATGTGAACGGAACTGCGTTAAATGTTTTAAACAGGAACCATCCCTTCTCTTTTTACCTTATTCTCATAGCGTTATGTGTTCTACATGTTATGTACCCTTTGAAACTTCATCTTGTCCCCTTTGTGATGAAGAAATATCTTCAACAGTCACTGTATATCGTGCATGATGAGTCATCATGCACGTCTGTAAATGGTCACTATTGTGTCTTTGTGTGACTTTTCTATATAAGGAGGACATTGTACCGTTCTATTTCAAGCATAATTTGAGGCTAATACAATGTCAATCAGCATGTCGTTCACTACCAACATTCCCATTTCAATAATTTACCGAATTCAACTCTTCACCGGCAATATATTTTATTCTGCCGTAAATATAACTGGCTATAAAGCGGATTTGGTGGATCTGATGGAGGAAATAGTGAAGTATTTCCGCTGCGGAGAGGACGTTGTGGTGCAGAGAATGTTAATGAGAGTCGTGAACAACGCTCTTACACGAGTTGCAAGATTTTGGCTCAATGAAGTATTTCGCCCACTAGCTCAAACAGAGATTGTACCGGAATACTCTCGCTGTTGGTGCAGCAGTATCCAACGGAAACTCAACACATGTCTCCATGACATTATCACCTCCAGCTACTATGACGAGAAGGGTGACAAATGTAAATTGGACTTATTCAGTGGACCGCCATCAGTAGGCATCAATGTGGCTGCTCAAGGACATTCTGAGGTAATCAGTTTGCGGGCATACTATGCCAATATTTTAAAGACTTTCCATTCAAAGCCCAGCTGTATGTGCTGTACAATTTCAAAACATCTAATGAAAGACATTGAGCAGCTCATAACTGCTACAAATCAGACTCTAGCCGATGTGAGTGTATATCAGTTTCCCTCTACAACTTGTTAAGTGTTTTATGTAATTTTATAAGTACCAGCAACAAACTCTGTGTGAATGCTTGTAAACTTTTGTATATAATGTTGTAAGTACTAAGCAAAAATTGTAATTGTATTATCTATTTCCATATTAGAATAAAAATGTCTGTAAAACGGAAGGCATCTTCTCGTCAATCGAAACGGTCCTTCAAACCTTCAAGTCAGTTTAAAAAGGCGTTGCGAAAGTTAAACAGGATACATGATAATAAGAAGAAGTGTAAATTGATTCAAAATTCAAGTGATGATTTCATTCGTGATTTAGCTTTTGCAATACACAAATGTCTACCTATTTACAAGCCTCCATTGAATGCTGGCTCTTTGAATAGCATAAAAAAGTTTTCAAATCCAAGGAGTAGTGATAAGAAAAGGCGAAACTTAATTCAGCGCGGTGGTGGTGGGTTTCTAAGTATGCTAAATGATATTGGAAACAGTATTAATGGTGTAATCAATAGTTCGCTTGGAAGGATTGCAACAACTGCTGCAATGTTAATATAAGGTTAGCGAATCATAAAGTGACACGTCATCACTTTGATTGATGAGTCATATATAGGTGTATATAAGGAAGACGCTTTAATGATATTTTACCACTTTCAAGTGACAATTCATTTGCGCTGGTTGAAAGCTCCGAATTAGTACTTGTTGAAACATGACTCAGAAAATGCATACAATCAGAGAGGAAGGTGACGCTTTTGAGCAAGATCTCTTGAAGCTTCGTCCGACACGAAAGGTGTAAGGGATTGGAAATACATTCTACTTTCAAACCTTGAATTATGGTGATGATGGCTTTTATCTTCAAGTTCCATTCTTCCACAGTAATGGTATGTCTACATCAGGGTATAGCAATATGAGACAAATGCAAGTGACTTTTCCAAAATGGCAACAGGTGATTCTTAAAACTATTGACTCTTTCGCGAAAGAATGTGTTGAGCTGCCTGAAAGTGCTCCCACTCATTGGAGAAAGGCATTAGAGGAAGGAGTTGGTTACAAGGAATTGCCGGAATTCGATACACTGTTTTTAAAACTATCGGATCATTTCCAAGCATTCGATCTCTTAACAAACGCGATGGAATGTGAGGATCTCAAACGGGGCCGCCATATGGGCTTAGTGCACGTTACCGGACTTTATATTGGCTCACATGGTTCGACTGGTAAAGTCGCATCTTTACAAATGAAGGTTCTTCAACTAGTCTATGAACCACTACCAATTGATAAATGTTTAATTAACATTGATAAGACTGCTTCAAGTGATGGGAAGGAAGAGAGCAAAAAGCGAGGGCGGAAATCTAAAGATGGGAATCCTAAATTGAAGTTGAAGCGCCAAGATGCTAACTTGAAAACTTTCTATAATCCTAATTGTGATGAGGAAACACAAATGTTTCAATTTGTAAATGTAACTTGAAAGTTTCTATTCTGAATGTAAATAAACGTGATCTGGAACATGTGTCTGTTTTGTTGTTTTAAGCAAAATTAGCGGGATGATGAGTTTAATGTTAATGGAATTATAAGATGACAGATTTTCGTCTATTCACTGATCGCACAATGTGTGTCGCTGGACCAAGTCAGTCCGGTAAAACTACATTTGTAACTGAATTGCTACAATATAGAAATGAAATGTTTAACAAGCAAATTAAGAGAGTCAAATGGTATTATGGAATATTTCAACCACAACTACATTCTGCACTTCGCCAGAAAGGTTATGAGGTGAAGCAAGGGTTGCCATCAACTGAGGATATCAAAGCAGGTGACTTACTAGTATTAGATGATCTATTACGAGAAAGCAAATCTTCAAAGGATGTAACTGAAATGTTCATTCACACTGCACATCATAGGGAAGCTTTTATTATCTACATCACCCAAAACATCTTCGATGGAGGGAAAGAGCAAAGAACTAGAAGTTTGAATACACATTATTTGGCAATATTTAAAAATCCAAGAGATAGCAGTCAGATACATCATCTCAGTAGACAGATATTACCTCAACAACCTAAAGTACTTTCAAAAATATATGAAGATGTAACAAAGAAACCACATGGTTATCTATTTATTGATCTAACCCAGGAATGTCCGGAACGACTTCGATTTAGAACAAATATCATACCTAATTCCGCTTAACCAATGACAGTTTTCTCGGTTCACAGTTAGTTTTAAGCAATGTACTTTGTTGCCTTATTATTTTCAAACATGTCGTATTCAAAGATGGTAGTCATTCCTCAAGAGGAGTATGTACAATTGACTACATTACAAAGTGCACAGGAAGTCAAAAATATAGATCAACCTATTACGAATCAACTTAAGGAACTAACACAAAAGGATATAGAAATTCAGAAGATTAAGGATCCCTATCGACGAATGCAGTTAGCAGCTGAAAACATTGACGAGAGGCGACAGATTCGTGACAAGTTTCGACGATTTATAACCTTGTCAACACCTCGACCATATCGTGTGCGCGCTGAGCGATTATTTGACTTCATTGATCCACATGTGAAGTTCAATGAGAGAGGGGAGATAATAGATGAAACAACTGGTGATGTTATTAGAAATAGTCACATAGATGACCTTCTACAATATGCTGTCAGAGATGTAAGGCGAAAACTAGGTGCACCACAAGGGTGGACATATTTTCAGAAAATTTTATCTGATCAAAATATACCTCACAATATTATTGGAGGACCGACTGTGAATGAATTGGATAAGGGTCACTTACAAGATGGATCAAAGAGTAAAACACCCACGATGGCGGTCAAGCGAGAGCTTCATGATCCCGATGATCTGCAACCAAAAAGAGCTACTAGGCGCTCAATGCGTGTTGCGAAGGAGTATAGTAAATATTAAGCAAATATGAATTAAGCCTTGCCTCTCTCATATCATGTCGTTACAAAAATTTTGCTGCTGTTTGAAATCTGCGCTCGAAGGTAAAGCAGAAGAGGGCATAGAGGTTGATATCAATTGTGTTAGCAGTTGCTGTGCGAGTAATACGCGTGCAAATCAGAACAAAGACGATGAGTACAGCAGTGAAACTCAGAAAGATTTATTACGACTTAAATCATCCCGCAAGTTTCAGTCGTCCGGAGGTTCTAGCTCCTGCAGCAGGTGTGGGAATAGAGAAAGTCAAGAAGTGGTTGAGGAGTCAACCGACTTACACTCTTCACAAAAATGCGAGAAAGCGGTTTCCAACAAGAAAATATATTGTTAACAATATAGATAGTCAATGGCAAGCGGACTTGGCTGACATGCAACAGATATCACAGTACAATGATGGCTATAAATACATCTTAACCGTAATAGATATTTTATCTCGCTATGCTTGGGCACGTGCGCTGAAATCTAAACGAGGACCAGAAGTTGAAGCGGCTTTTCAGAGCATTTTTGATGAGGGGCGTGTTCCTCAAAGAATACAGACCGATCAAGGGAAGGAATTCGAAAACTCTCATGTTCAAAGTCTCCTTAAAAGTCATAATGTGGAATTGTTTAGTGTCAAAAGTGCTTATAAAGCTGCCATGGTTGAGAGGTTCAATCGCACACTGAAGACAAAAATATGGCGCTATTTCACTGCAAAAAATACACATGTTTGGGTAGGTGAGCTGCAGAAATTTGTTAAGAATTACAATGAAAGCTACCATCGAATCATTAAGATGAAACCAGTTGATGTTACCCCAGATAATGCGATGGATGTATGGCTTCGATTGTATGATAAGAAAGCGAAAAACATTTCCAATGAAAAGAAAATTAATGTTGTTGATAGAGTTCGGATTTCTAAGGTTAAGTCTACATTTGAGAAGGGGTATCTACCTAATTGGACTGAAGAAGAGTTTTTGTGGATGAAGTAAATACAAAATTTAGACCCACCATGTATAAATTAATAGATTACCATGGCAATCCAATTGAAGGAAAATTTTACTCTTATGAATTGCAAGTAGTAGACAGAAGTGAAGAGGTGTATATGATTGACAAAATAATTAGGAGGAAAGGTCATGGCAATCAAAGGAAATATCTAGTTAAATGGAAAGGATATCCTGATTCATTCAATAGCTGGATAACGCACCAGGATCTACAAAATGTGGAGGTGGGAGACACTCGTAACTTTTAAGCTAATATAGCATGTGACTTCTTCCATATATGAGTTTAACATGTCTACTAACTTCAACATCATTCTTCCAAGCAATAGCAACCCCAAGATATTCCCAAGTAACAAACCATCTCTCTACTCTGTTGAATTCGCTAATCCAATTACTCTGCATGGACCCCATGAAGTTGCTCTAACTGAAATTACTTATTACAACGATATCAGTTTGCTAAAGAACAACTATTTTGAATTACATAAAGAAGTGCGAGAGAAGGATGATTGCTTTCGCATATTTCAAAATAGTCTACATGGTACATGGGCTTTTCATCATCTAACTTTACATCCTTTTTCAACATCTTTACCATCTGTCCAAAACATGATTAAAATTCAAAAGGCATTTGCAACGTCAACTTTTGATTCTAAGGTTCCCACAATGAGCTTGCAAGATACAGAAAAGGAAATCGGTAGAATGTTTGAACGAATAAATGATCTCTTCAAGCTGACTTTGAATAAATTCTACAAACCAGTCATAAAGGGATCAACAAAATTGATGAAGGAAGGGAAGCATGTTCTTCTTGTATTAGGTAAGGATTTGAGTTATACTTTTGGGTATTCCAGAACAACTTTCTCATCAAGGTATTGGTACAAGTCACTGAAGAAAGAGAGGAAAGTCACTGATTTTCAATGTACAATTGTGCCATTGTATGCATTACAAAAAAGGAGCATCCGAGTAAAAAATAAATTTGAGGTCATTTGAAGTGTTGAAGACTTTGCAAGAAAGTTTCAAGGATCAGTGCCAGAAACGTTAATGACTTGTGAATATAAGAAAGAGAAAGTAACTTTATTTACTGTTGAAACGGAGGCAGAATTTATTGTTTTTACTAAAAAGACACCATTGGAAAAGTCTGAGTCCGCTGTTATTGAATTCGAATCTGAAATGATTGGGATGTTTAAGGGCCTTGAAAGCGCACCTTGGTTGACAGAATTAAATGATACATTCAAGGTTCAATTGTCCTCTTCTAAACTCAAAGCATCAACAAATGCTTCATGGGATATCCACGTATACAGCAAAGACATATTGGGTGATGAATTGTCTACTTCCAGTGAACTTGTAAAAAGAGTTAATTTGAACATTGAAAGCTTGAAAACGCCATCTGAATTGTGTACAAAGTTAAATGAGTTTGGTGTAGATTACCTTGATGCAGATGAATATCACTTTTCTTATGATCCACATAAGAAACGCATGATTGTAAAGGTAGGGAAGAACTCTCTTATCAAGCTGGATAGCGTGTTAACGACCACATTGGGATTCTCAAAATCAACTATTTATGAAGGCACATCAATAGGCGATACAGCCCCATCACTAGAGCGTGATATAAGTAACTTATACGTCTATTGTAACATTATTGAATATACAAGGGTTGGCGACATTGAGGCCCCACTTCTGCGCACATTTCCTCTCTCATCCGTAAGGAAGCAACTAATCAATCGAGAATTTTTTAACACAATGTATCTACCAATCAGCCGAAATTTCATCAATAAAATTGACATATCAATTCATGATGACGCAGGAGAAGTAGTACCGTTCTGTGGTGGTGTTACTGTTTTGACCCTACATATTAGGTCACGAGAATAAGGCTTTACGCTATTATGCCTTCCATAGTTATTCAATAGTCATAATGACAGGCATTTACAGTAGACCATCATATCAGAGCGGTTATCCCGTGTTTGTTGGAGGTAGACGACAAGTTGGAGGAGGCATATTTGGTGCACTAAGACGTATGGTTCTTCCAACACTCAAAAAGTATGGCGTACCAATCATGAAGCGTGTTGGAAGCAGGGCTTTAGATTTTGGTGCAAATGTTGCAGCTGATGCGCTTCAAGGTGAGGATATCGGTGAATCTATGAAAATGCTCGCGCAGCAATCTGCCATAGACGCATTAGATGATTTAACAAAGACGAGACGTACAGTTCGGAAGAAGCGTAGGATGTCAAGACAAGTTGGATCCGGTCGAGTTACTAAGCAAAGACGCAGGAAAAGTAAAAAGCCGACTAGAGCAGCACGTTCTAAATCTAGACGTCGAGTGAAAACAAGAAAGCTCAAACGAAATTCCACGGCGACTAGAAACAAGTCAAAACGAAGGAAGACAACATATTTGTAGAGCTAATACGATGCAGAATATCAATTCGGCTTTGTGTTTCTTCGATTCTCCCCATCATCAGACAGACATCATCTCCTCAACAATTGTAGACATAGTCCCCACAACAAATATCGATGGTAACCAGCAGCCTATTCAGTTTGATATACCTGCCAATCCTCAAGATTATATTGACTGTCAATCCATTGATTTAGAGTTGTGTATACAAATTAAGAAGACTGATGGTACAAATATCGATTCATCCAAGGATAAAGTGGGATTAGCAAATCTTCCTATTGCCAGTCTGTTCTCAGATGTGTATCTAATATTGAATGACAAACAGATTGAAGGAGGGGATCGAGCATATCCATATAGAGCATATATACATACAATGACTCAATTTCAAAAGCAAGCTAAACAGTCACACTTGCAAGTTTCTGGGTGGTATGATGATCAGCAAGGGAAATTTGATGATGTCTCAAATACAGGGTTGAAAAGACGAATGGATTTAACAGCGGATTCAAAGGAATTATACTTGAAAGGACCCGTCTATCTTGATTTCCTTCGTCAATCTAGATATCTGCTATCACAGGTTAAAATGCAAATAAAATTTATTCGTGCAAATCCTGAGTTCGCGTTAATGGATTTTGGAGCTACAAACTATCAAGTCAACATAAGTAATGCCGTGCTCAATGTAAGGCGAGTAACAATGAACCCGTCAGTCATCAACGAGCATGCGACAGGATTGAGGAAAAACAATGCAATATATCCAGTTAATCACAGTGTGTTGACAAACTTCACAATTGGTGCGGGATCATCCTCACATGCCTACCCAAATCTTTTTCCCACTGCAATGCCAAAGGCGGTGTATATCACATTTGTGGAAAATGAGGCATTCATTGGTGCTTTTGAAAAGAATCCATTCAATTTCCAACACTTTAATGTTAGCAAACTAGCACTCTATCAGGATGGGAAATTTGTATCTTGCAAAGCATATGAGCCTAATTTCAAAGATGGTAAATTCGCACGTGAATATGGTTCTACTTTCACCGCCCTCAACATGTTTAATACAGATGATACAAATGGAATTACAATGGATATGTACAAGAATGGCTACTTCTTCATTATGTACAACCTCACAGCAGATGCAGATCTAGGTGGTGAAAGCGTAGGAGTTACAAAGCCTGGAAATCTACGACTGGAGGTATCATTTGAGTCACCTTTGAAGAAAACAATTACTTGTCTCATTTATGCTATCTATGATAGCAAAGTTGAGATAGCAAGAATGAGAGACGTGACTGTCAGCTATCAGAAATGAGTAACTTAAGCAACATAGAAATCTTGAGGAAAATGAGGAAAGCTCATCCCTACTCCAAGACAATATTTCTCAATGTCTTTTCTGGAGATAATTTACCTGATTCAATTCCTTTCTATCCTTGTTCGCTTATCATCAATACGGATACCAACAATCTTTGCGGAAAACATTGGATTGCTGTATACATCAATCGTTATAAAGTTGCCGAATATTTTGACTCTCTTAATCAACCTCGTTTACATGATATCGCATTATGGATGAACAGGTTCTCCTGGACTGTTAGGAAAGTGACATCGTTCCCACTTCAAAGTAATACATCTCTAATGTGCGGTGGCTATGTACTCTATTTTGTCAACGAGAGACCATTGAAAAATAACTGTAAAAGTGCTTTAGAACTATTTTCAAAAAACTGTGATAAAAATGATGTAATTCTTACTAAATATGTTGAAACAGTTTTGAAATAAAGTTTTATGTTGTATCATTAACTTGCTCTCTTTTTTCCAAAACAAGGGTTTATAAGGAAAACAAAAACATATTCATATTTCATTATCTATTCACATATATACAAAATCTACAATTTGGTTTTCATGAAACATTTTTTCAAATCACATATGATGGGAGGTACATCACTTATGTCTTTGATGCCGGTTATCACAATCTTTCCATTATGGAACACATGAACATGATATGGATGCCAGTTAGTCAATTGAGCTGCTGGAAATAACTCCACTTCATAAGTTAGATTATGTGATGATGTAACTTTACGGAAGTCATAGTGATAGTGTAATTCACATAACACGGTCATTGTCTTCACTTTCCAATCAGATAATGAATCACCAAGTAAATGTTCCAAAGTAAAGTGTAGATGTGAGAGATCACCCTCCATGACTCTTCCAATACATTGGATTGTTCCATTTGGAAAGAATAGGATAGTGAGAGATCTATCCTTCCTCTGAATCCTCTATGTTAACATTGAGGGTCTTCCAAGATGTAAGCTCGTTGTCGGCTTCAATTTGCGTTTTATCAGTAACCATTGTTTTCGGTTGGGTATATTCCTCTCGATCTCTTTTTGACTTTGACTTTTTGACTTTTTGACTTTGCTTTTGTAGTTAACATCCGATTTACAACTTCCAACCGTTTGATGTCCTCCATCTTTAATGAATGACGTTATCTGTGGTAGTATCTCCCTTGTAAAGGTTTCCCATGTGACGTCACTGAAACGAAAAACTCGATATTCAACATCTTCCCGTTTTGGTGAACAGACGTATAGTTTGACTGATGAATCACACTTTATCCATACCTTGTCATCGAGAGGAATCTTGATCTGAGTCTTATGGTTGTCAATGAGATCCGCAAAGTCTTTCAGTGAAGGCAATGAGTCAATACTAATGCAAACGCCACCATGTTTTCGATCACTATCTGCTATTGAATGACGAAATGCTATTCTTTTAGAATTTGTTATGTGAACGTTTTGAACGTCACTAAGTTTGCATGTTCTAATGTAATGAGGCATGTTATGAAAGCTATGTTTCAAATTTAGGTTTAATGTTTGCCTAAAGTTTGTTATTTTATTAGCTCAACATATCGGAATGATGTTGAGTACAAATTCTTCACATATTCATTCACATTAGGACTACCTATTTATTAGTAATCATTTCTACATATCGGAAAGATGTAGAAATTTCAATTTTAGTAAGACTACTTATGTATTAGTAAGTGTTGCTACATGTCGGAAGATGCAGCAATCGCAAGATCTATTACAAGTGGAATATTGTATTGTTTTTTTCTTAATTTAGACTTATTCTACATCACCTGTGACAGGAAGGCATCTCCTTCTCTTCGACGGTGGGGGAAGACCTAGGCTGTAGTGTCCATATGGTAATGATAAATTTTTATCCAGCCAACAGCGCTTATCCTCCCAAAGTCAAAGACCTCGCTTCCTAAATGATTTTGTGCTAACTATGTGATTTTTTGAATTTATAATTGTCATATCTTCAGTTGTATCATTCTCACTGTAATAGACACTCCTATAGTCATTATGTTTCAATTTTTTAACTGCTGCTCTCTGAATTCGTTTTGCACGTTTGATGCTATCATCCGTAGAGTCTAGATATTTCATTGAATACATTTTCGGTTTTAGTAGGATCATTTCCTCAAGCAACTTTCCAGCACACTCATCCTTAAAACAACCTAATCTAGCTTTGTTTGTAGTTGAGTATAGTCGGTGGTGACTGTCATAGTTTGAAGAGTCAAACTTTTCACCGAAGTATAGAAGTATAACCTCCACACGGACAGATGGTGATGTGTATAAACATAGGAAGAAACTGTCGGTATCACCTCCACAAAGCCACGTTCTATTTATCATTGGACATCCTTTTAGATCATTGTAATATATTTGATACATTTCCAACTTACTATAGTCAAGTACTGCTTGACCAACATATATTAATTTATTTAAAACTATTGAAGGTTTGTACATTTCCATACCAACCAGATCTTCATCAAATATTTTGTGTTGAACATAGAGAGGATGATTTGACAATTTCAGTAGTTGTTTCTCATTGTTGACTAGTTTAAATTTTTTCCTTTTCCTTACATTTTCCATTGTTTTACCATATAAAGAATTATTTTTCAATTTGTAGAATGACTTTTCGAAGTCAGTGCTTGATTGAGCCCTCTTTTGAGAGTTCATATCAATGTATGTTTTTAACCAAGACTTTTGTGTGAATTTTATGCCACTATGAATCTTCTTGATTCTCATGCCCACGGTCAAGTAAAATTTTAAAATTGAGTAGTGGACTACATAATTTTCCCTATCAAATTGATGGAGCAGAAGTTTCTTGATAGAAGAAAAATGTGTATTTGGTCTTACTTTTTCATATAGATTTTTCATATAGTGTGAAAACATTCTCTTTTCAATCATCTGCATTTCTGGAGCTAATGGGAAATCGGCAGTGTCATCATGAATGGCTGCAGGATACTCTAAATCTAAATCAAAAATGTAGCCGATTTCACCATCATCATCTATATTTTGAACATTTTCTTCAAATAAAAAATTATCTAATTCACTTTCATTCAACCATTTGAAATGTGAGTGGGGTAGATTCCTACTGAGTGAATAACTGTAAAGGTTATTAACATCTAAGTAGGTCAAATGTCGACTTTCATGTGTATTATTTCCTAATTCTTCAATGCGTGCACGCGCTCGGTGAATGTTGGTGAAAGTCATACCCCCTCTAATTCCTCGTTCAAATAGATTGTACATATTTTCATCTTGTATGTAGTGTGGGGGATCATTGGAAGAGAAATTTAGTGCTGAGGTAAAGCTAAGATGTGGGAGACTGACAAAATGTACAGGGTCGACTTCATCCTCACGTTGACTCAATGCTCTAAACACTTCAAATATGTCTGCCAACAATAAAACATCTAACTTCAGATATGCCAGCATGTAATCCCCAAATGTGCTACAATTAAATTCAATCCATGCCTTGTTAGCGTGTTCATATTCACTATCGGAACAGTGCTCACGAGTAAGATCATTATAGAATTCAAATTGTGGTGGTAGACAGTCTTCCGTCAACGTGTTTAAGTTTTTGAAGTATGAATATGGAAACACTCCCTTCTGATATAAAACACTATCACTTAATTGTGGAAATTCTACCCTTAATGTCTCTACATGCTCATACGTTTGCAAGCCCTTGGCTAATTCACTCAAGGATGCACTTAGAAATTGATATGAGTCTAAGAATTTTAGTTTAAAGTATACTGTCTTCCCTTTGTATTCATTTACAGGGACACTGGCGGATGAAGTTATATATTTTTCAGCAGTTGCTGCTACAACATCTAATTTCCAAGATTTCATTCTTCCAATCGCTTTATAGCAAACGATGTGACTATCATAATTTTTAAAATTGTGGAAAAATATGGGGAGCTCCCGTCTGTTAAGTCTTAACCGGAGATTGCATTTCCTACATAATGTTTGCCTATATCGTCCGGTGATATGATCATGATCACGAACTTTTATGACTTCATCGCTGAATTTCGATTTACATTTGTTGCAACATTCTGCATTCTCATGGCTTGCTTTTTCATCCGCTGACAGTGTCATTGGGTGCCTAGTTGTTGCACATTGGTTGTCATATAAGTCTTTGGCTACAGTTTCTAAGTGGTGCAAGAAACTAATTATGCAATTTTCTCCCTCAAAGAGGTAATACTTGTTTTCAAATTTCGATTGAAGAGCATTATGCCAGACATGATAAGCTCCAATGGCCGCAGGTTTATGTATTTTATTATCAATGTAGCACTCTATATCTGCATAAATTACTAAAGGAGGACTTAGTTGATATTCCATGCTACTTGTTAGTACTTTTAGATCTGACGGCATTTTTTCTATTTGTGCTTTTCCTCGAATGCAAAACTGGAAGTGTCGTTCTAGTGTTGTCTTATATGTGAATGACTGAGTGCATCTTTCGCAGAAGTATTTATGTCTTTTTAAAGTTCTCCTATACAATCTTGACAGCTTTGGAATACCACAATAGTGTGCTGCTCCATTGTTTAGAATTAGCAAAATATTAACCGTTTGCCTGCCAGTAAAGTTACTATTGTAACGAACACCTTTGAGTCCAATTCCTTAAAAGTGAATGTTAATTTTGATATCATTATTTTCTCAAATTTTGGAATATCTTTGATTGATGCAGGTGTGGAAATGCCTTCCATATTTAGCTCAGATGTCCACTTACTATATGATTTTACTTCATTCCTTGAATAAGGTACTTCATTATAATGCAATATTGATAAAACTGCATATAGGAAGCAATCATTTGCATTTGAATTAACATTAATGACAGCCTTAGAGTTTTTTAACTTCTTTCGTAGAGGAAATGATTGTCCACCTGACAGTATTGGACTTGTTATTACATTGAACTCTATATTTTGTACATCATCTATAATCCAATTGCTACCCTTTTTTGTGAAGGCTTCAATATGATTTATTAGACTATTTAGATGATCCTGAAACCAAGCATCATAGTCATAAATATAGTTTGAGGATGATGAGGTAAAGTGTGCGAGAAAAGTTTCTTCTTCTTGAGGATTAGAACGGACATAAAGAATTTGTGCAATCAGACGACCGCGCAATTGATAGCTCCTTAGTAAGTCAGACACTAAATTCCCTAACATGGAACGCATGCTTTCTAAGAATGATGTTATGTCCAAAGTAGGTGTTGTTGGCGTGATATCATATACACGTGCATGGCCATTGAGTGCGCTTTCGCTGAGACTAACAGTTCCATAGTTATTATGCATATTCATCTCACTATTTGTATTATGTACATTCATATGCTGTCGAAATCTACTTATAGAGTTATACGTTTTGCCACACCGAGAGCAGTATTGCATAAAGTTTTGTATGTTAGTTGAAGCGCTGGTTGTTGGCTTAGAAGTAGATCTATTTTGATTATTTGAATTTGACTCTGTTATGCTATCATTCGGTTTATTATTGCATACAAGTTTATGCCTCTTAAGATTATCCATCCTATTCGTCTTATATGGACACTTGCTACATTGATACGTTTTTCCTAACTTACAAAATTTTTCATGACGTTGCAAATTGCCTATGAGAGTGAACACTTTTCCACACTTGGTACAGACAACCATGATTATTGATGAGGATTGAAATTAGCAAGCCCTTATATACATCTATCATCCTATGACGTCAACGTTATCACTAGCCAATAGCTTATGTTCCCATCTGATGCAAAGAGAAAACATAACATGTTTGATAATTTCTTTTTCCTAAATGAAGAAAGATAAAAGTTAAAGTTAAAGTTTGGCACACTTTACAATTCCGCTGTGATTCAGCTTCAAATGACTGCATCCTTTTGCGCAGACGCTGTAATCGTTCATGTGAGTCAGTCTCACTTTTCTTATTACATTGTTCATGCACTCAATGTGAATTAAAGTCTCCTTTTCATGAATACGGCTGTTTGAAACCTGGGAGGCCAACAGGAGATTGGATTGTGTTAGGTTCCTCACAGATTCAATTAAGCCTCTATTCTCCTCCTTCATTTTCTTCTCCCGCTCCTCTGCCTGCTGTAGGCGCTCCTGGCAGAGACGCAACTTGGTCTGCATATCCTCTTCTGTCGAGGTTGCGTCCAAGTCGACGTTATAATCCCGCACTGGGAGAGGAGCCGTCACATCCGACGTTGGTAGAGCTGCAACTGGGGGAGGTGTTGTGGGAAGTAGTACCGGGGAGGAAGGAGCTGCACCTGGCGTCGGTAATGGGTTCGGAGGAGATACCGGCAAGGGAAGACGTGCAGGGGATGATGGAGCCAAGCAGATCATTGGGGACGGCGACAGGCGGACACTCCAGCTCGGGGATGCCCGGATGTTGCTGAAGGAGACCTCCTGTGATGCATGCATCACGGAGTCCTGTAAACGAAAAGAAACAATTGTTTATGAACTATTTGCAATTGTTAACATTTATCAAAATTAAAATTAACACTACGTAAATTCAATTACATAAATTAAAATTAACTTGTTGACATTTATTAACTCCAAATGTGAATTTCACATACCTTCAGCTCGATTGTCCTTCGATTGGATCCACCTTCATCCTCCGAAAGAGCCATCGAATCATTCTAGAAGATAAATTGATCTATTGCAGATTCATAAATTTTTACTCAAGTGGGTTTCTAAATTACAATGGAAAAGTTCTCTGCTCATGCAGTCATCTAAGCATTATACTTACATTTGCAACCGAATTATCGTCATCGGATGAGGATGTTGGAGACGACGTGGTGGAGACGTCATCAGATGACGAGGAATCATCGGACATTGATAAATCGCCCGATGATTCATGAATGGAGTAGGGCCTCTCCTCGTTATCCTCTATAGATGTGGTGGTCGCCGGCGTAGACAGAAAACTCCGCTGATGTCTTTTAAGGGACAAAGATCGTACAGCCTGCAACGAAAATGTGATAATGTTTTTATAACTAAATAGATATTAATGAGAATTAATATAGACATAGACTATATACATGTAAAGTTTTTTTCCAGGTATTGTTGTCTGATATCGAATCGTAGACCATGAAAATCACACTTACGGGACTTGAGCTGGTTTTCTTTTCCGGCGAATTCAACCGAGGTATTTCAGGATACCTTTGGACACTTGGAAACAGCTGAAAATAGAAATTCATGTTCAATTTCACATTAAGAAGTAACAAGCAAATTAATTTCTTACCTTTCGCAAGTTTTCCACCGCATTATTGTCTTCGAAACTGACTTTCAGCGGTCGGGGCACCTCACACTGAAATATTTATGAAATATTGATTTAATTTATGCACACGATTACTAACCTGAGTAAATAGAATCTCACATCTTGAACGACCAGTTTCTTCTGCACCAACACCTTGGCTTTCTTCGGTGAGGGCATCACCATGTCCTGAAATGTGTTAACAACAAATTTATTTTTATCTAAAGGAAGCAGCACTTTTTGTCAACTGCGAGTCAGTTGTCCGTTCAAGTTAGCATTTAGAATTGACTGCACTTACCTCAAAATCACTCAAAGTCTCATCAATAAATTCTCGAGACTTGGGGACTTTCTTAGGTACTCGGGACTTGGGGGCTTTCTTTGCCTCAGGCTCGTCCACCTGTGAGAGCACGCCTTCAGTCGGCCTTTCCGTGGTAGATAGCCTCTCCAATTTCTTTTTCTCTGCCTTGGAGGTAAGGTTGATGCCTTTCCGGCCATTCTGTTGGGCACAGGGAGTATGTTTGGCAATGAAGGCCTTTGCCGAGTCGCTGTTCACCTTGTCGTTGCTCCTCTCATATGTTATCAACCATTTTGAGGGAACCCGTTGAAAACGATAAATTTTTCACGATAAGCTCTTTATCGAGTACTTTCGGTCACTGCACGCGACCATCGTCAGGACATGAGTGAGACAGCAAAACCAATGCGTGAACGCTGTGAGCGAACATCAAAGAGTCAATACACCAACTTAGGGAATGCCGATACCTAACAAATTATAAACATTGATATGGCTCTACTGACAAAATACAAAAGTAGAAGGTAAGAAACGAAAATTACCCGAAAAGACAGAAGTGAAATTAAGAGAAAAATGACATTAAAACTTCCAAGCATCACTTAGAGAGTGCTTCACTTTATTGCAGGAACCAAGCTTATGAGTCCAGAAGGATTCTTTCACTATCCGCTTGTTCCATACTGGCTCTCTGTCGATGATAGTCATACTATCCAAAGAGATGGGATGTTGTGTCGACATTGAATGCTGCGCTACCTCAGAACGCAGCACGTCCATTTCGCGGATTGACCGCAAATGCTCCTTTTTTCGCTGCTCAATTGGTCGCTGAGTTTCGCCAACGTATCTCCATCCGCAGCTTTCCTCATCGCAACTGATCTGGTAGACGGAGCCCAAGACCTTAGCAGGCTCAGGTCTCTTGTTCACCAGTTGGGATCGCAAAGTGGAAACAGGTCTCATCGCCACATCTACATTGATGTCACTCTCTTTGATGTTCGCTCACAGCGTTCACGCATTGGTTTTGCTGTCTCACTCATGTCCTGACGATGGTCGCGTGCAGTGACCGAAAGTACTCGATAAAGAGCTTATCGTGAAAAATTTATCGTTTTCAACGGGTTCCCTCAAAATGGTTGATAACAGTCAGATCCCGTTATTTCATGCAATCCTCTCATATGTCTTGCAGGTTAAACAATAGAGGTACGTGAAATCCTGTTTGAATGTGCAGTCTTTGTGACCACTCTTGTTGGCATGTCGAACAGGCAGTCGGCATGTTTCACAGTAGTGAAAGATCAGCCGTGGTCGCGCAATACTTTCATGTCGAACCATTTCTAAATAGGAAACAAATTTGATTATAATTTAATCTCTTGTTAAACGAGAATGCATTTATATGCCATCAACAAAAGCTCTATTAAGTGCTACTTTCATATTGGCGAAATCTGAGAAAGAAATAAAATTTGAAGTTGAAATTGAAACCGAAAGTCGAAAATTAGATATTTATTCGAAAAGGGTTTGCTCATAAGAAGAGTTGAAATTTGGAAACAGCTGATTTACTATTATTTAATTTCGAAATTAATATAATAGAATGAAAGTGAAATTTCGAAACTTTCAACCAATCCTCAATTTGTTTAATTAAACAAGCTTGAATTTTATACATCTGTTAGCAGATGACAGACTGAATATTTAAAATGGATGAAGGCTTTATTTAGGTATCTTTTTATTTATTTACAAACTGTGAAAATCTTGTTGATTCAAATACACTTACATTTAAACTGATATATTCATGTCTCTCGCTCAATGACTTAATATAGGATGAAAAATTAAAAAAAACATGGTTAATAATATAACATAAAGTGTTCCTATCCTAAAAACCCAAGCTTCTATATTTAAAGCTATTTGGTTATAAAAACTTAATAATGTTCCTACTCCCAAATATCCTATAAAGTAGCACAACATGACACTGAAACTCACTTCAGAATTGTAATAAGAACCGGAGAACGGAGGAACGAAGAACGACGTCTGCTATGGACACTGAATTATTTGAAAATGAGTGAAAATTCGTTGTGTGCAACTTCTTTATATATGAAATTGACAAACAACTATGAACAAAGACCTTATGACATCACATCCTGGAATTGGTACGGTCAAACAAAATTGATAACTCAAACAAGAATTGGAACAGCTGGTTTATTTTTAACCTTAGAAATGGAAGTGCCATCATATGTGTTGAAAGATTTCTACATGTAAACAGTAGAGTGAATTCAAAGTAATATGAACTGATGGACTGATGTATTATTTGATATACATGTTATTATTAATAGTCATATAATGATTCATATTTGAAAATATAAAACGTGTGATTTGAATAGAACATTAAAATTTGAATTAAGCGCTTAATTTCGAAAATTCAAATTTCGCGCCAAAATGCGAATAATCAAATTTAAACACTTTTTCGAAAATTTGAATTTCGCGCCAAAATTCAAATAATCAAATTAAAATACTAGGGTTAAGGGTTAGGGTTAGGGTTAAGGTTAGGGTTAGGGAAGCAAGAAGAGTATCTGTGGCACCCGCAACCCATGGGTAAATAAATTTTCGAGACCGCGAAGCGCCCGAGAAATTTTGAGGGCCCCCCCCCGCCGTGTATGAAGTATATGAAGGTCAAAGGTCAAGGTCAGGTCTAAGGTCAAGGTCAAGTGTAGAGGTTTGTATATTATGGTCATTTTTAGTTGTAAAACTTTAACTTTGAAAATTTGTAAATAGTCATTTTTGTAAAAAAAAACTTGGAATTTTTCAAGTTGCATACAGATGCATACAACTAGGATTTTTTCATCAAATGGGTACATACAATATATCATTCGAATGCTCTTTTCATGCTGATTCTAATGGTGTATTGTATGACACATGTATGACATATAACTAGAGAGCTACATGTCTTTAAAGAATGGGCTAAAAACTTAGTGAATTAAAAAATCTAACATTTGTCTACTTGCATACAGTTGCATACAACTAGGATTTTCCCATCGAATAGGTACATACCTTATATCATTCGAAAGGTCTTTTCATTCTCATTCTTATGGTGTCGTGTATGACACATGTATGATATCATCCTGGACTGCTACAAGCATTTTAAAATTAACAACATAACTGTTTCTTTAAAAGTTATATGTTCCTATTTATTTCAAGTTGAAGTCTTCATATTTGATTTTTTGTTTCAATTCAGTTATTGAACATCATTAATTGTAGATAGTTATTCCCCTTTCCCATTCAGACCTTAATTGAAGACCGATTTGTGAAATGATAAAACAAGTCTGTTCATATATACAAATGAATATTAAATGAAGAGATTAAGAAAAAACACACTAAATGTCATCAAGGTAAGGAAAGGGTACAAGTTTTTTTCAAGTCCACTTGCACATGGATCCTGGTCTTTTTGGGCGCACAGGGACAGCGACGTGGTGTGTCAAGGTCGATGACCGAAAATTCGAGAGCGGTGGTGAGGTTCCGCTCGTTCGGCTCCATTCGCATGAAGACCCGTTTGGTGTGGTACTTTTTCGGGGCGTTCTTCACTTTGACCGTGACCCTTCCATAAAGTGGCGTTCGCATGGACTTCTTATTCATGTGACGCATCGTCTCGATTGATACGTCACTATCTTCATCACTCGAGTAGTCGGGCGATGCAAGGGCTTGGGTGAACACCACCGGCTCGTTTGGTGTTGTCGATCGCTCCATCGGAGATTGGGGAGGTGTATTGGTACGTTCCACTGGCGAAGTGGTACGATCAGCAGTACCGTTCTCAACTGCGGCTTCCTGTTTGCGATCCATTATGACTTGTAGATTTAAAATAATTGTAACTTGTAAACGTGAGGATTAGAACCTTTGATAAGAATTGGTACAAACTTCGGACTTATATACTTTTTAAACAAAGGAAATCCGAACAGCCAATCAGAGAGGTACCGAACTTCCTTAAAGAATATATAACTATATAAAGGATGTCATTGTTCCAAACTGTTAAGTACTTATCCTCAACGTTCCATAACAAGAAGCATGTCCTCAAAACCATTATTTTATTTTCAAAATGACAGCCAAGTCATTATGGGAGCTCAGTTGGATATGACCATGCATCTCTGTTGCGGCTGCAAAGTGGCCCTGTGGAAAACCTTGACTGTGTCAGCACTTCAAAGGCGGAGTGGACTACCAGTGAAGTGTCCGGTACACGAGTGTGACCATGACTTTAGCAACAATCAGACATTTCATGAATGGTGTGATGACTTCCTGAAGATCATGGAGTCGCCTGAGGGACGTGATCTGTACCCATCATTTATTTTTCACGCTTAAATTAAACTTACATTGTAAATCTCTTGTCTTTTTCATTTTAAACATAGTTCTGGAATTGGTTTTCTTATGTTTCTGGGGAGCAACTAAATCATAGCTGCACATTAAAGTTTCACATCTAAATAGTGCTACATTTAAAATAATTGTCACAATAGTCGCAATTGAGCAAACCCATTCAAAATCAAACAACGGACGTCTATCGGTACGTACCCAAGTGCTCAGAACCAAACCGCACAAGTTCGCTCATAGACGTTCCGAAACACAGTGTACTCAACCGATTGTACCAAACACATGTACCTATCCAGTAAAACAGATCTCATACTTGTTCCTATTCATAACACTGAATTATACATGTACCTATCCATGTACCTATTGATAACACTAAATATTACATGTACCTATCCATGTACCTATCCCTCGCAAGTAGGGCACAGTTTTCACTACTAGTCTCGTCTATTTCTAAGTCCACTATTCGTAGAAGACTTATTGAGTCGAATTTCAAGAGCTGTAAGAGGCCCTCTCAGATCGAATTATCAGATCAGCATACAAAAAGACGTCTCAGATGGGCAATGAGTCATTGTCACTGGCGAAATCAATGGGATCGGGTTGTCTAGTCTGATGAGGCATCAGTCCGTCTGAAGGATAGTGATGGTCGATTGAGATCATGGATAAAATCTGATCAGGAAATTCCGAGACATCTACATCGTCCCCGGGTACAAGGTAGTGCGACTCTACTGATTTGGCCTGGCATTTGGACCAATGGCCGCTCTGAACTTCACATACAGCAAGGAACCATGAATTCTGAACGCTATGTGAATGTTTTACGAATGAACATTGGCCAAATGACAGTTCAACTTGGTGATCCATCGACTTGGTTCACAGAATTAAATATTTTGTTTATCTGCTTCGGTTTG
Source organism: Prostheceraeus crozeri (assembly GCA_907163375.1). NCBI lineage: Eukaryota > Metazoa > Platyhelminthes > Polycladida > Euryleptidae > Prostheceraeus > Prostheceraeus crozeri. The sequence continues at coordinate 161,961 of CAJQUW010011478.1, forward strand.
CGCCGAACCGAACCGCGCGCAAATGAATCTAATTCTGTGACTTGGTTATTTATGGATGATAATGCTACGTGTCACAGGAGTAGTAGAGTCAACTTATGCAAGTCTCAATTAGGGCTTAGGACATTATCTTGGCCAGCTCGTTCTCCTGATCTGAATCCCATAGAAAATGTATGGAGTATTCTAAAACGTAACGTTCGTCGTTCACTGCTACCTACAGATGGCGTATCACAACTTACGTCACTGTTAAAAAGAGAGTGGAGAAAGTTAGATCAGTCAGAAATCAACGATATCATCGAATCAATGCCTAGACAAATTGGTAATGTCATTGACAATAAGGGTAGGGCCACAAAATATTAGCTTCTTAAGAACCGTTACTGTATCATAGCTTATCAGATTATATAAGGACATTCAAATATATTAGGGACATGAAATAACATGAAAAATGCTTTCTGTATCATACTTATGTTTTATTTAGTCAAATTTTAGGATGATCCACTTTTTATGAAACGGACTGTATATCGTAGAATCAGCAATAAACGTAGTCTGTTCCTCCATGGGCTAAGTTTGGCAAAAGAATCAGTCAAAAGAACGCAGATGTAGTGTAACAGACACATGTTCTTCAGACTTGTCTACAAATTGTTCCAAAAGCCAAATTCACCGGGTGAGCGAAGGCAGGCGAATTCACTGAGCCCATTAGTACCTGATGGTTCATACAAGCTTTGTAGATGACAGGATAAGGTTCGAATTCGCTGACTTAATTATTTGAGCCATTCTGATTGATTTGTACAATATTTGTTCATTACAATTGACATAAAAGACTTGTTCGCTTACTTTGCATGAAACTCGTTCCAGGTCGTTGAAGTAAAATCTGGACATCACATTCTTACATAACGACGAAGCGTCGTTCTTCCAGGGAACATAGAGTTCGGTATGATTCTGCCTGACGAAGTCAAAACATCGTGTTCGTGTTCTTCTGGCTAGAGGTAGGAGTCTATTCATTCAACAGGCCATCTTAGATGCCTTTAATCTGCGACTAAAGAACAGAGACTGTCTGGTACGTAGACGTAATGCGGTGTTAGATATTTGATCAAACCAATGGCTTCAAAACTCCCTGGATCACACCAATGGCAATTCTCCTAACTCAAAGTTCGGCATGAATTTACTGAGCAAATGTTCATGCTAGATACTAATTCTCCGTCCATGTGCAAGGACAAGTGACACGCCACTTGGTATTCCGGTAGACGATCCAAAGTGGATTCCAGGGAGGTCTCATCGTGCACCTGAAAAGAGGCAACGACGTCGGTTCACTTTCAGGTGGCAACTTATTTCTCAGCAAAAGCCTGTACATTGAAGTTCGTTTTCGTCGTTTCTGCAGAGTAAACGCATCAATAAGATAATTGCTTTATACAGTTTATGCTGTTATGTTATATCGAACGCTTACTCAACATTTAGCAGGTGTCTCTTACTTCAATATGCAAGTAAGAAACGAGCAAACAAGTCGGCCCTCCTAGTCAACACAAGTGAGTTCCTTCCGCATACAGCATGCATCCTTCCCATAAACATGCTTCAGTCTGATTTCTATTCTGGGATTCAATTGCCGCCAATTGAGATAATTGATTAAAACCAGAAGAATGTCAGAAACGAATCTATTAGGCCACAACGGGTATTACACGCATGCAGTGGTTAGAAATCGTTTTCACATTCTCTCCCAGTGTTTTGAAACACTCACTGCTCGGAGATCAGAATATCGTCGATACCTAGCCAGAGCTGTGCAGTAGCAGACCCAAGTCCGCTACTCCGCTACTACTTTACTAGCGGAAGTAGTAAGTAAAACTCCACTTCTGGATAGCGCAAGATGGCCGCCGTCGCTGACGTCCCCCCCTCTGGAACGGCAGAGTGTCGTGGTCGGCCTCCGTGGTGCTTTGAGTCTGACGTCCCCCCCTCTGGAACGACAGAATTTCGTGGTGTGCCGGCCAAGTGCGTCCGCCAGGTTCGCTGACGTCCCCCCCCCTCTGGCCGGCCGTCGTATAGCGCGCGGTGATGTGCTGTCGAGGTTGGCGTGGTGTGCCGGCAAGGTTGGCGTGGTGTGCCGGCCAGGTTGGGAGGGTGGACTGTTGTAGCTCACCTGAAAAAATCCTAAGTGTCAGAGTGGCTTTGTATGGGTAAAATTTTGAAAATTTTCCAAAGTGTGTTATTTCGACCTGGGACCTTCACCAAAACATTTTTCATCAAATTTCACTGACCCCCCCCCCCCGACAGCAATCTCCTAACTTTGGTTCTAGTGAACGGATTTTGTCTTACAGCTACTCGTTTGAAAGAGGAGAAAAAACTGCTCGACGCCATTTTTGCCGCGAGTCAATCGGACCAGCCGTTCAAAAGTTAGCGCTGTTACAAGATTTTAGGTCGGAGCTCACCTGAAAAAATCCTAAGTGTCAGAGTGGCTTTGTATGGGTAAAATTTTGAAATTTTTCCAAAGTGTGTCATTTCGACCTGGGACCTTCACCAAAACATTTTTCATCAAATTTCACTGACCTCCCCCCCCCTCGGGAGAGCTAGCTTCGATCTTGGCTTCCAGTGGACGGATTTTGTCGTGCAATACCTCGTTTGAAAGCTAAGAGTGAGACAAATTCACTGAAAGAAACGGCTTGTTCATATCTGTCTTCGTTTAGATGTGAGACGCCATTTAAGATTTTGGGAGATTGGCGAAAAACGACAGAGTTAGAATTTCCCAAGAAACAGTTCCAGCGGGCGAATGAAGGCTCGGATTGGTAAACGGAGGCCAGATTTGGAATCAGCTTGATGTTATTGTCCAATGAGGATCATCATCCAATGAGAATCAAGCATTTCTATATAAATAGCGAGCCTTCCACAGTGAGAATCATTCCATCAGTGAATCACACGAGTGACGGACGCACATTTCCTCTCTCTAGTTCCCTATTCTATTATCCAACTAAAATGGTAAGTCGATACTTTCCTCCCTCTCCTCCCTTGAACGTAAACTTAATACAATCTTTTTCATTTTCAGGCATCTACTCCATCTGCTGCACTAGTAGGACAAAATGGCGGTCAAACGTTACAAGGTTCGCTACGATCAGATCATCTACAACTGAGGCCAGTGGAAGAAACAACCAAGGTACATAATCCTACACCGCTACAGCGTAAATTTAAACAAGTCTTGCGTTATGACGATCATGGCGTAGTACTCCAAACGGGAATGCTCCCTTCCACGGATGTCAAGATAATGCACAATCAGTATGGGGACTACATACTGATCCCCGTGAGTCCGTACATTCGCCACCAACTTGATATTATTGAGGAGTACGTGACATTAAATATGGACATTCCTACTCCTCTTGCTCAAGAGTGGAAGGCAAGAGATGACAAGGATACTCCCTATAGAAAGATTTGGGATGGTAATCAAATTTGCCTACCGGTATCACATTGGTGCACTTACTATAAGAAGGAGGGAGATCATTCAACACCCATCACATGCGACGAGCTCGGAGAAGGTGCTTGGGATATCCTTTTCAAAGTGAATGGGCTATATTATGGTCGGCATAAGGATAATAAAATAGCCTCTCTCTCCATGCATATGGAATCCATCCTATATATTCCAAAACCACCCAACGTGGACGACATAATTGATCAAATCCTTAACAGCAGTGGTACGAAGCGCAAGTCGGAGAAGAATGCTGCATCAAAACGCAAATCAAAGAAGGAGAATTACTAGTCCTTTCCTAACTCTACCCTATGACAATTCGCTTATGTGCTTTGAGTGTCGTAGACGTGGTCTTATTAGATACATTTTACTTCTTCGTTGCCATCATATCATTTGTGTATTTTGTCGTGAAAAGCATCGATGTAATTCTTCATTTTGTAAAATGTTATAGAACGTTTCCTCAGATGTGTAAATTTCCATTTTAGGCTTCTATCATCATTTTTATGGATTGTGAGGGTGAACCTGTACAGGAGCTCAGTGCTATTGCTATGAACAATTGGACATATCAGATTGTCAGTGTCTATCATCAACATGCCAACTGCAATCCCAATGTTGATCAATGGGCGAGAAAACACATTCATGGACTTAATCTGAAATATTTGCAAGACTATGGCTTTTCTTGTGAGAGTGCTCTTCTTATTGACTTTAAACGATGGTTAGCTGCTTTCAATGTTATACGCATCTTTTGTAATAATCCTGGTAAGGAGAGGAAAGTATTTCCCAATCTAATCTTTGATGATATTTTGCTCCCACCTTGGGATAGTAGAGTGAATCAACATTATCATGAAGTCACGAAACGTTTTAAGGATTTGTCTGTTCCTATTTTGTCTGTTCGTTGTAGTAGCTACGTTCATAACCAATGCTTCTTTCCTCCTTACCTCAGCACTGCCAAAGTCCTGTATGGTTATCATTGCTCGCTGTATGATAGTTACCAGCTGTATCTATTTTATCTCTTTCAAACCATTGATTTATAATGCATGCTTGTTACTATCATTCAATAAATGTTACTATGAGAAGAGTTGTTGTTTTCATGCAATGGATGGGTTAGATAAAGGGCGATCATGTCTTTCTCAAACGACTGCGGAACATTACATTTTCATAGGCAAAGTTTAAAAGGAGCTGTTCAAGATTATGTGATAAATTTTCATAAAGATGAGACCGACATCGAAGCAGTGGTCGATGATGCTAGCACTCTATTTCTAGAGTTAATGAATACATTCTCTGATAGCATTGTCATGGCGCGATTAGTTGCGAAAATTAAGTTTAGTCATTTTGGAAAGGAAGAGGTGGAAAGTCGCTCTTTCCATTTTGCTTCTTATTCAATGGAAGTGGTAGATCACCCGAAGAATTTTTTAAAAGACATATGATAAAAATTGCTGAACGTCTTAACGCATTTAACCATCATGGTAGCAGTCTAGTGATTGAAGCGATTTCAGATATTCACATTCAACTTTCCATAAAGAAAAATTGAAAATGCAGTGGTACTTGATTGTAGCACAACTGGTTTTCGAGCTATGTCTGCTCACTCTCGAAGTATATTCCTTCTGTACATGCGTCTATTATTTAGAAAAGGCTAGCAAATTCATATCCACAAAAAGACTTGCTATAGACATCAGTAACGGTGAAACTATGTGCTGTGATGTATGTAAGCGAAAGGATGGAAATGAAAAGCGCATCTTCAAGAGATGTAAGTACGCTTTTTGTCAACGCTGTTTCATACGTAATTGCATTCAACTTTGCAAATGTAACCACTGTGATATTGCTCATTTCGAGTGTCACTTATGTCGCAATAGTTAGTACCTATGCAAATGTGGTAAAGATAGGTTTTAGCAAAGACTAACACGGAAAATGGCGAAACGTAAAAGTCAAAAGTCTTCAAAGTTTTCTTCAGACATTCAAGCTCTCCGACGAATGAAAGCAAATCAGCGATACAATGCTATACGACATGCCGACGATAAATTCATTCGTGAAATTATTTCTCATGTCAGAAAGTTGAGGACGAAGAAATTAGCGCCAAAACAACGAAAGTTACTTAAGCGATATGCCACAAAATTGCGTTTCATCTCCAATCCTAAAGTCACCCTTCAAAGAAAGAGGAAAACTCTAACACAAAAGGGCGGTTTCCTTTCAGCAATACTTCCAATGATAGCTCCTGCCGTGGGCAACCTATTGGGTAATATCTTTGGCTCTAAGCGTTAATTATGCAAATGTTGAATCTCAAAGTAATAAAATGGATTTCAGACTTCAATGTGATAAAGTTCTGACTGTATCAGGTCCATCTCATGCAGGTAAAACTGTTTTCACGCTGAATTTATTGGATAAAAGAAGGGAGTTGTTTAAGGAACCTATCAATCGAGTGATTTGGTGTTATGGTATTTATCAACCGTCGCTGTTTCAGGAATTGCAAAGTCGCAACTTTATTCGACATGAAGGAATTATTGCAGTGGATAAACTTCAGTCTAATGATGTTGTTGTATTGGATGATTTATTAAAAGAAAGTAAGAATTCAAAAGATGTTACAGATATGTTCACTCGTGCAGCACATCATAAAAGGTGTTTTATCATCTATATCACACAAAATCTGTTTCCTGATGGAAAAGAAGCTCGTACACGAAACCTGAATACACACTATTATGCTATTTTCAAGAATCCGCGAGATAAAAGTCAATTTGAAATTTTAGCGCGACAAGTTGCACCCAGAGGATCAAAAGCCTGAATTGAAATTTTTCAAGCAGCTACTGAAAAACCATACGGTTACTTATTCATTGACTTTACGCAAGAGTGTCCGGAAGAATTTAGATTTCGAAGTGATATTTTGAAAACTCCCATGATTATCTACAAACTATGAGTTCTTATTCTCGCATGATTGTTATTCCTCAGGATGAATATGTACAATTGACTGCCATGCAGCAAGTAAAGCAACCTCTTGCAAATCAAATGTATAGGAAAGAAATAGATTATCAGCAAAATGTTCACATCAAAGATCCACATCGTGCTGTATTATTACAATCGGAAACTGTTGAGCAATTGAAAAACTTGAAGAATAAGATGCGTGACTCTGTATCGACTGCTACACCTTTAGCATCTCGCGCACATGCCATATCTCTTTTCAACAGTATTGAACCCCATCTCAATGTAAATGATAGAGGAGAAATCATTACAGATGAAAATAAAGTGATTGATGCTTCACGTTATGAAGACTTGATTCAGTATGCGACACGTAGAAAGCGCCGTCAGGGCTATGTTCCACCTGGTTGGTCATACTTTCTTAAACTATTGAAAAAGCATAATGTACCAAAATTTGCTTTGAATAATGAGACATTGAAAGAACTTGATTCAACAGTGGCTACTGCTCCAATGCTTCAGACGATGAAAATGTCAACAAATTGGTTTAAGACGTCACCTGCTACATCCCCTCCCACACTCACTAAGCAAACAAGAGGAAGAACTCGACGTAGATCTACATCGCCACTAAAACTAGTAAAAGGAAAACGTAAAACAGCTCCTCCCAGGAAAAACATGTTCTCAGACTATTAATATGAAGCAGATGTGTTGCTTGCCATGTAATGAGCCGCCAGAGGTGAATGTCGTTGTCACTTGCACTTGCTGCGCCAGCTCTCACAATGAAACCCCTAAGCAATGTGAACACGATCGCAAAACCGCTAAAGCTAAATGCTGCAGTTGTTGTAAATGTAGAAAGGTAAGAAAACAAAAAGATGAGAAGGAGAAAAAAGAGTCAGTCGTCATCGACTGAACGTTTGAAGTCAATCTATTATGATGTAAAACATCCGGCAGGATTTGCATCCATCAAGAAATTATCAAAAGCGAGTGGTCTTCCACAATCACAAGTGAAACGATGGTTAAAGGGTCAGGCTACCTATACACTCCACAAACAAGCGAAAAAGAAGTACCGCATCCGCCATTATATTGTTCATGACATCGATGAACAGTGGCAAGCAGATTTGTGTGATGTTGCCTCCATTTCAAAACATAAATCGGGCAATAATTTTATTTTAACCGTCATTGATATTTTCTCGCGTTATGCGTGGGCTCAACCTTTAAAAACTAAAGAAGGGAAAGGAGTAGCAAAAGCATTCCAAACAATTTTTCGAGAAGGTCGCATTCCAAAAAGAATTCAGAGTGATCAAGGAAAAGAGTTTGAAAATCAGCATGTGAGAAGATTATTTGAGAGGCATGACATTGAGTTGTTTAGTGTAAAGAGTGCTTATAAAGCTGCACTAGTTGAAAGTTTTAATCGCACATTAAAAAATCGCTTGTGGCGACATTTTACTGCGAACTTGACACAAAATTGGACAAAGGTTCTACAAGATACACTCCATGCCTACAATCACTCTATCCATCGTTCTATTGGACTCAGACTAGTAGATGTAAATGCTGACAATGTAGATAAAGTGCGCGAATCATTCCAACGTAAACGCACTCATGTGAAAAGTGATGTGAAAATTGGTGATAAAGTTCGTATCTCAAAAGTGAAAAGTGTTTTTGCTACAGGGTACCTTCCGAATTGGACAGAGGAGGTATTTACAGTATCAAGGATTAATCAAAAAGACTCTCCGACCACCTACAAGTTGAAAGATTACGATAATGAAGAAATTGAGGGTAGCTTTTACCGCGATGAGATTGAGGTAGTCACTGAAAGTGAAACATATTTGGTAGAGAAAATCATTCGATGTAAAAAACGGCAAGGTGAAGAATGGTGTCTTGTTAAATGAACTGGTTATCCTTCAAGTATGAACTCTTGGATGCGTCGTGCCGACATCTTTCATCTAAGTGATCGACAGTGATTCATGCAAAGTTGTAACTAACAATGTTTAGGGTTTGAGCTATGAATCCAACTGCCTCATTTTATTCACGACCCTCCTATGTAAGTGGTGGAGGACAAATTTACATCGGCGCTCGCCGCCAACGTGGAGGTAGCATACTTGGTGCACTGAAATCTGTTGTAGCACCTCTCATATCCAATGTCGGTAGATCTTTAAAACGAAATGTTTTAAGTAATGCCGTTGGCTTTGCTGGTGATGTTGCTAGTGATCTTTCCAGAGGTAGAAGTTTTAAGAGCAGTTTGTTGAATCGTGGGAAGGAACGCGGTTTAAAAACATTGAAGCAGACCTTTGCTGGTGTTACTCAAGGAAAGAAATCACCTAAACGAATGAAAAAAGGAAGGAGGAAACATCGCGGAGCTGGTAAGGTGCGATCTTCAGTCAAAAGGCATTCACGCAAACGTCGCAGAGGATCTAATCATTCATCAGGCGCTAAACGACGACGCTGCCATAACTTCTAATCATGGAGTGTAAAACTTCCGGTTTTTGTTTGTTTGATCAACAAGCCATACAGACAGATATTCTTAGTTCAAGTATTGTAGATTATCATCCTCGAACAGCTGAGAATGCTGGCCCCATTGAATTTGTTATTCCTGGTGGTAGTGATGACTACATAGATTTGAGTTATGCGATGGTTGATTTGAGGTTTAGAATTCAGCAAGCATATGGAACTGCTATTAACGATACACATAAAGTTGGACTGAACAATTTACCATTGACTACATTACTTCGTGATGTTTCTCTAACGATTGGAGAGCAGCAGGTGGAAGGTGGTCAAAGCGATTATCCCTATAAATCATATTTCAATCATGTATCACAGTTTCATCCAGCAGCACAAAAAAGTCATATGGAAGCAATGGGATGGTATAGAGATGAAGCAGGAAAATTTGATGTTGAAACAAACAGTGGCTTTGTAAAGCGATCTGCTATGATTAAAGATAGTAAAGTATGTCAGCTATATGGTCCGCTGAATTTAGACTTCTTTAGACAGTCAAAGTTTTTACTCTGTAATACCAGCATGCGACTCAAGCTGACATTGAATAAGCCTGAATTTGCGCTGAATGCATTTGCTAAAGTTGACAATTTTAGAATTCATGTGGAAGATATTGCACTTTACATTCGTCGAGTAGTACCGAATCCAAGTGTCATTAGAGGACATGCTGAAGGTCTTAACCGCCAAAATGCCATTTACCCCGTTCAGCATACAAAGCTTCTCACCTTTACAATTCCTAAAGATCAAAAGAGTTTCATGAAAGTTGGCCTCTTTCCATCGGAAGCACCGAAGCTCCTCATGGTGGCAATGGTTGAAAATGATGCATTTAATGGTAATATAAAGAAGAATCCTTTCAATTTTAAACACAATCAGTTAAGTGAAATTGCTTTACGTGTAAATGGTGTGAGTCATCCTGGTCCACCCTACAAACCAGATTTTGCTGCGGATCAATTTATGCGCAGTTATGTTGATTTTATGGATGTCTTTGGCTTTTACAATACGGATGACACCAACGACTCACTATGAAAGAGTTTAAGAGTTGATATACTATTTATGCATTTGATTTGACTGCTGACAGCGATATTAGTGCCCCCTATCGTCAAGCGAACGTGCCTCATAATATTCGTTTGGATTTGACGTTCAAAAGAACACTTTCTGAGACGATCAATGTATTAATTTATGCAGTCTTCGATTCAAATATTGAAATTACAAAGTATCGTGACGTGATTCTTCAGTATAATCGTTAATGAGTTGGTTGACTGCTGACGATATTAAGACTAAAGTGCAGCGTAATGCAGACGAAGCGACGTTGAAAGCTTTCGATAATGTCTATTCACTCGATACCTTACCACCTGCAGTAAATCCCTATTCCATCTTTATTGTCCTAAACACTCATTCGCAGAATTTAGGCGGTGAGCATTGGAAAGCGATCTTTATTGGAGAAGACCGACGTGGTGAACTATTTGACTCTCTTGCTCAACCTCCAAATATACCAACACAGCAGTGGTTGAGAAAACATACGCGTCAATATCAGCGAAATGAACGCATACTACAACATCCACTTTCATCAACGTGTGGTGCTTTTGTACTGTACTTCATCTTAAAACGTTTACATGTATCTCGATTTGTATCTGTTATTCAAAACTTTTCATGTAATCCATCCTCTAATGAAAAAATGATTTGTAAGTTCTATCATGATTTGAAATAAAAACATCATGTTGGAAAAATTGTTTTTTATTTTACAATCCGCTGGGTACGTACATACTCGATGAGATAGTCTAGGATCACATTTGCTTGTACATGAGATTTTAATCCAGTAATGATCACTTTACTATTATGAAAGATTGCCACATGCACAGGTAACCAACAACTAATAAGAGCTGCAGGAAAAAGTTCGGGTTCATAACACAAATTGTAACTGCTGGTACGAATCTTCAAAAATGATACACTTTCACTCAATTGAGTAGAGATCACCATATTGTCCACAGTCAGATTCGACATCACACACCTCTCCCTCTTCCATATCCGACGTAGTAGTCTTTGTAGCTCTAAGCGCATTGACTGCGCCGATGAATGAGAAAGGGCGCCGAGAATCTGTACAGTCCCATTTGGGAAGAGTTGAAGATTCCGTGAATTGTTCATCTTCACCACTAACATTTGAGGTCGGCCCGGGTAATACTTGCTGTTTGGAAGGTGTTGGTGTAATGTTGTGAGATCGATTTTGGTGTAGAGTCTGAAGCGACGGAGAATGTTGACGATGGTGTAGCGATGGCGCTTCATGATGAAAGAATGAGTAAATTGAGCGATGTACCTTCCTTTTATACTTCTCCCAACTACCTTGATGAAATGTGAAGTTAGTATGAAGTTGGGAATGATAGAGTTGAATTCGCCGATTGTTGACGCGCAGCCAGATGCGATTTCCAATACGTGAATGTATTTTCATATAAAAGTATTTCAAATCCTTCATGATATGATGTAGAGATTGAAAATGTCGATAAGATAAAGCAAACTCTCTTCTCACATTTCCAGTTGAATCTTTGAAATAGACGTTTCGATCATGATCCGTTTCAATACGTTGTAGGGAATCTAATTTCCAACTCATGGTGCGTGGTAGTCATGTCTGATTAAGATTTGCATAGTAGGGCGATGAACTCACGACGAATAAATGTCATGATGGAGCGATGTATGTATCTTCTATACTTCTCCCAATTGTATTTGCGAAATGAGAAACAGTTTGCGGAATGAGAATGGCAGATTTGAATTTCATTGTTGCGACGTTGAAGCCAAACTTGATCACCCAAGGAGATGAATCTTAATGTTTCAAAATATTCCAAATCCCTCATGATATCATTGAGGTTGACAAATTGTCGCCATGTTAATGTAATACCTCTTGATGAATGACCATGAGAATTTTTGAAATGTACGTTTCCATTACGATCAACTCTGATATATTGTAGAGAGTCCAAAATCCAAGTCTTCATGATGTTATGCAAAGTCGCAGATCAGCAATATAAAAATGTCGTTTTATCATATTTTGCTTAGCAATGCGGCTACAAAGAGATTTGCTAGTAATCGAGCCGCACTCTTTTCTACTCCCATTGATCATACACAACAGCTAAATGGAAATTGGGAAGTGGGTGTCACTCAACTTGTTTATAGCAACTGTGTCTATACTTTTGATCATGAGGTGATGACTATTAATATGAGACGCACAGCTGCTTACCAATGTGAAAAGGGCTGCCGAGTATACATTCCACAGTGGCCAAAGAAAGATCTCTTATCATGTAAAAAGTTTATATATGATTTCTTGAATAAAGCGAGTAAACATATTGTCCAATTTACTCCGCACAATGATGATTATAATTATGTACATCATGTAGTTGAGAAAGATTGGATTGTTGGTTTAAGTCCAAGTTTAAGAAATGATTTAGGTTACCTCGCTAGCGCCTTAACAAGCTATGATAATTTTAATGTTAATTACCACATAAGTGGTCATAAACAGTTAATATATCGAGAGGAAGCTTATTATGTAGATCTTATTCCAAGAAATGAGAAGACGTTGGTGAAGAAGATTGTGATTAAGCCAAGAAAGACAAACATGAGTCCTGAAACATTATTGAAGAAATTTAATTATCTCCTTCGAGTTGATGGTAAACAAGTGGCAACATTGACTTATATCAAATCATCTAATCATATTGCAATAAGTAAATTAAATGATGATGATCTAGTATTAGTTTGTTCAAAAGATTTTCATCAGTTCTTACGACATCATTCTGCAGCTGTTCATGGAAAATTTGATATGCAACATTTACCATGTGAAAGGTCAAATCAATTTGATACAGAATGGACCGTATCTTTATACAGAAAGTGTGTAGAGCCTTTCGGTGGTATCTTACATGAAACAAGAGTGTTGATGCCTCGCATTATTACTTCGGTTAAATTGGTTGTAGATTATTTAAATGAAGTGATTAATGAGCAACATATTTCATTTTCTGAAAAAGAAGGTACTTTGTCTCTCACTATAAGTGGAAAAGGTATTGAACTAATTATGGATAAAACTCTAATGGACATTTTGGGTTTTGATCAAAATATCTTTAAAAGTGGTACTGTAACCAAAGCTAGTGCAGACATGTCGCTATCGCGTCGTATTAACTATTTTCAGATATATTCCAATATTGGTGAAGATGTACGTGTGGGAGATGTTGAAGCTCCATTGCTAGCAATGATACCATACCAGCCAAAAAGCTGCAGTATTTTATCTGAGCATACTTTCAAGAAAGTGCATTATACAAAGCTGAAATCAAACTACATCCCACAAATTGATATTGCAATTTATGACGATGCTGGTGCGTTGATTCCTTTTCATAAAGATGCTGTGACAAGTATCACACTCCATTTCCGAATGAAGAGTTAATGCAAAAGTATGCTAATATATTTTCCAATGTGAATAATATGGAAAGTGAAAATAAGGACTCGTTTCTAATCTACTTGCCCAGTAATGCTTATATGAATAAATTACCCAAAAATAAACCATCAGACTATCGAGTAGAATTAAATCGCCCACTACATTTAGAAGGTGAATGGGAGGTTGGCGTTTCTAGTATTTGCTATGATAGCAATATTCAGAATGTGAATGATTTGGAAGAAATGATATTGACTCCTCGCACCCATGATGGAATAACGATGAATAATGCATTCCAGTTCCCATACAATTTAACATCAGATGGAAAGTGGAACTATGAATGGATTCAGATAAAATCAGATTATTATGAACCATTTGGGAATGAGAAAATTATTAAGGCATTCAATAGTGGTAATACTTCCATCATGAAGAATAAGGATCACGAAAGTTTATCAGATTTCTATCTATCATTGGAGTGGGAGACAGTTCCTTCGCTTTCATTCTTTTACTAAAGGTCTTACACTGAGGTTGGATAATGAATTCTATCCACATCTTGGTTTTGGCCATGGACTACATCTAACGTCAATTGCTACTGCAAATGTTAAAAAAGTTTATTCAAATCGAATCAACAAATTTCATTATAGATTTAAAATATTTGATGAAGATGCTGTAGAATGCGAAGAACGCATCATTTTGAAAAAGCGTGGTGTTCAACCTTTATCACTTATTGAGTTAGTAAAACGATGGGATGAGACTGTGGGTAAGAAGTATGGAGAGAAAATTATGGCGGACAAAAATAAGTTGGTTATTCAGAAATATAATGACAAACTTACAGTTTATTTCTCTCCAACCTTGCGCCATTTTGTAAGACATTATACACCTATTATTGGAAGCGGTGTGGTGTATGCTTCTCATGAATATCACACTAAAGCTGATTCAGTTAATGATGAATGGTGGGTGGACATCTATGGTGATCGCATCAAGAAAATTTACCAGTCTTATGAAGAATCTAAAGTTGCTATCAATACAATGCCGCGTCTATATCATACAGTTGAAAGCTTCATTCATGTAGTAAATCCTTATATACAACAGAAGTTGAAGCATGTGATGAAAAGTAAATATGATGTAAAGACACACCACATTTCGTTTTCAATTGAAAATCAACGCGTTGTTCTGAAACTGGGCGATGACATTCAATGTCAATTGAGTAAAAATTTGAAAAAACTCTTTGGTTTTTCAATGCTACAAACTGTGTTTACTGCTGCGCATACGATTGGTATAGAAACACCAATGACACTTGATGAACATGAACAGCACCTTTACATTCAAAGTGATTTGATTCTACCTATTTCTGTTGGTGAGAAAAAAGAATACATTTTACGCGATTTCATTCATGATAAAGACGCTTCATATGGAATAGTCGAGAAGATGTTTGAATCCATTTTCTATCATCCCATCGTCAAACAAACTATACCCTCTATTGCTATCAAAATTATCAATGGTTTACAAGAGTGCATCCATGTGAAAGATACTAAATCCCTCGTAACTTTAGTGTTTCGGAAAACAAAGTGAAGTCATTGTGATGTTTATTGAAATAAAAATATGTATATGAAAAAGTCTTTTCACAGATATAGGGGGAATGAGCTGACTGTAGGCATATATTCACAAGGAAGAAACGATCTCATGCGATACATAAAACAACCATGTATATCTACAAAAAGCAACATCAAAATACTGAGTTAAAGTTGATTATGTCAATACATCTCCTGAATGTGGTAGCGTGAGTTTTATTCTTTTGGGTGGAGGTATGTTTGTGTCAGGATGTCCATGTGGAAGAGATGTGTTATGTCCTATCCAACACCTCTTATCTTTCCCTGCTGAAAGTGCTCGTTTCTTGAACGTGTGCGTTTTCACAGTATGAACTTGAGATTTTAAGATTGTCATATTGACAAACGTTATAGTTTTATTTTTATAGGCCTTCTTATAGGACCGATGTTTCATTTTGTGAACAATGGATTTTGATATACCTTTAGCACGCTTAATACTATCTGCACATTCTTTTAATTTCATGGAATACATTTTAGGACGGAGGAGAATCATTTCATCTATTTCCTTTCCTGCTGTTTCATCCTTAAAACAACCAAGTTTGGCTTTATTCTGTATGGAATAGAGTGGATGAGTGGGATTGTAGTTAGATGTGTCGAAATATTTTTCTAATGACTTGCCTACTTCATTAAAATTTAAATCTTTTTGAGTGGTAATTCCTAAAAAGAAACTATCTGTATCACCACCCAGCAAGCGAACCTCTTTTACGAGAGGGCATGGTTTTAATATTTTGTAGAAGAGTTGATACATTTCAAGCTTGGAATAATCTAAAACGGCTTGCCCAATATAGATGGGTTTGCACAACTCAACTTCTGATTTTATCATTTTAACACCTACAAGATCCTCATCGATGATGTCTCTATCAATGAAAAGAGGTGATGAGGTCAATTTGTGCTATTTTTGTTCATCAACGACTAGTTTGTAGTTCATACGTTTTCTAACATCCTCCATGGTCTTTCCGAAAAGACTGTTATTCTTATATTTATAAAAATCCTTTTCAAAATTATTTTGGGCGAGTGCACGTTTTTGACTGTTACTATCTATGTAGGGTTTGAGGAAGGCTTTCTGTCTAAATTTGATAATGCGGTGAACTGACTTTAGAAGCATGCCCATTTCTAAATAGAATTTTAGTATGCAGAAGTGTACGAGATAATTTTTCTTATCATATTGGGTGAGTAAAAGTTTGCGGCATGGTTTGTACCTTGGCTGTCCACACTCTGTTAAGTTATTATGAAATTGTGACATGAATGGTGAAAACATATCTTCAGTCACTTCACCAGATTCAGGTGCGAGTGGGAAATCAGCAGTTTTATTTTTAATGCTATTTGGATAAATCAAATCCACTTCAAAATAATATCCCCAATCACCTTCATCTGGAATCTTCAGTATGTTTGAAGGGTTGGAGTAATACTCAAGTTCATCTTGATTTAACCAACTAAACTCGGAATGAGGTAGTGGTTTAGACAGTGAACTGCCATATAAATTATTTTGGTCATAGTACTTTAGGTGGATATGATCATCACCTACTGTTTCAGATTTTATATGATGTTTATTTACAAATGTGAGACCACCGCGTATTCCGCGCTCAAATATATTATACATCTCCGGGTCTTGTAAGAGATGAATGGTCTCACCAGTCATTTTAAAGGCTGATTTAAAGGACATGGCTGGTAGACTGACAAAGTGGACAGGCTCTAATTTGTCTTCTTCTAATGCCACTCGTCGAAATTCCTGAAAGACATCAGCCAGCAAAATGACATCTAATTCTAAGTAAGCGATCATATAATCGCCAAACGTTTTACAATCAAATTTTAACCATGGCTCTTGAGCATGTTCATAATCTTCTACTGGACAATCTTGACCGTCAAATCGTTTTGGAATTTGTCAATGGAAGGAAGGGTTGTTTCATTTAGTTTAGACATTGAGCTAAAATACGCATAAGGAAAGACTCCTTTGCGAGTGATTATTTCATCCGTTAAGTTTGGATAGTGTTTCTTCAAAGTTTGACTATGGGGAAGAAACTTGAGATTACGAACGAGAGAAGCTAGTGACGCTGACATGAATTGGAATGAATCTAAAAATTTTATTTCGAAGAAGACTGTCTTATTTTCTTTAGTTTTATCTACTGCTACTTTTGCTGTCATTGCCATGAATTTTTCTCTCGTTTGCGCTATTACATTAAACTGCCACGATTTCATCTGGCTCAACCCTCCTTTTATGAGCATATAACTGTCATAGCCCTTAAAGTTATGAAAAATGACGGGTAGTACAGGACGTCTCAACCTAAGTGAAAAGTTACATTTGGAGCAGAGTGCGTTTCTAAATTTACCAGTGATGTGATCATGATCACGCACTTTCTTAATTTTATCGTCATCAAACGTTTTATGACATTTAGGACAGGATGTGCAACTTTCAAATTTTTGTTTGTCTTCATCTGACATATGTAGTGACTTACGCTGCAATTGGGAATCATATGATTGTTGAAATTTAGCAGCTTTATCGAGAAATTCTAGAAATTTTGAAATGCAATCTTCACCTTGCCAAGTATGCATTTTGTTTTGCCTATTTCTAAAGTGGTCATGCCATACTTCATAGCAGGATATGGCTGCTGGCTTGTGGATGATATCATCAATGTAGCATTCTATGTCTGCGTAAATGACACGCAGGGGACTTAATTCGTCACCATTATCCCTATGTGAAAATATTTTATCTTTGGGCATGCGTTCCATTTGTAATTTACCTCGCTTGCACCATTCATAGTGAGTTTCAAATTTATCTTTACTCCAAAAGGAGCGGTAGCAGCGGTCGCATACAAAATGTTCACCTCTTTTAGAGTGCCCCAAGTGAGTGTACAAGCGAGAGATTTTGGGAATACCACAGTAGTGCCATTCCTCGCTATCATCTTGTTTTACTAATAAGAGGTTGACTACACGTTCATAACAAGTTGAACGTGAATTATAGCGGGCACCCTTCAACCCCTTCTCCCACACGTGAACGACAATTTTAATCTGATTATGTTTTTCGAACGTTTCTACATCTTTGATTTTCATGTTGTTACTATCACAACCTTCAAAGTCTAGTTCATCCTCCCACTGTCTATAGCTATAGGTATGATTTCGATTCGCGTTGATATCATTATAGTGAAGGATGGATAGGACTGCATATTTGAAACACTGTGATTTACAATCGACATTGATGACAGCTTTCTTATTATACAACGTTTTTGGTAGTTTAAATGTGCCTCGAGCTGCATGACTTTCTAATAGGGAAATTTTGAATATGGCTGAGTCCACACCATCAAAAATGAGAGCGCTGTCGCGTTGATTGAATTTATCTACATTTGATTTTAAACATTGAATGTGAAAATTTAGCCAAGACTCGCAGTTTATAACTTCAGTTGCGGAAGAGGAAGGAACATGAAACTGTATTCTCTCCGTCACTTGACCCGTTTGAAAATCTATCTTAATATATTTTAGTTTAAGGTAGATGAGCGCCTTCATTCTAAAATTGTCTAAATTGTTGAAGAGCGCTTCGATAATGTTAGATTTTTGAAGGAGCCACTCAGGAAAATCTACTATTTGAGTATTGGACTCCATGCAGTAGTCGCGTACTAAATTATTATGTGAAACATTAATGAGGGAGATGGTAGAGGTACCGTTGGTGTAGTGATCATTTGCATGCGTGTGTTGAAGTCTGTGCGAAGATCGCTGAAAGTGACTATCAAAAGAAAGAGGGCACAAATCGCAAGGAAAGGAGATGTCATCGTCAGAATCAACTTCACCTCCGGAGATTGACGCCGCTTTGCGTTGACACACACGTTGTTTGATGTGTCGAAGGAGACTGTGCTTCCTTGTAAACATATGTCCGCAGTCGGCACATTCCCACTCGTTGCCTTGTCGCGAGAGTCCTGAGCTGGAACTCACATCACCTGAAAGAGAAATCATTCTATCATCTCTGTTCAAGTCTCAGTGTATTGTTACAACCTACTTTGACTCATCAACTCTAAACTTTCCTCGAGAAGGGAGGGCGTTGGTGATGAAGTTGATGCCTGAAATTGAGGAAGATGCTATTAGCCACACGTTTGAGGGAGATGAGTGAAGAAATTGTCAACTTACCATTTCAACGAAATCGAGTTCAAGGTTGATACTTCAACAAGATAGAGACTTCACGAGAGAGCAGTTCACTTGTACGCCTCAAATATAGAATTCGCCAGAGAACACTTCACTTATATGTCACAAAGACAGAGTGAAATGACACGAATGTCACTTTACATATATACTTTCGTATTCATCATTCATTGGCTGTTCATTCTGATTGGTTGCTTGTTGATACTTAATAATTAGAAAACATTTCAAAGTTATTATTCACAGTCAACATGACAAGCCCTCCAAACAACACCAAACACAAAATTCTCTTCTCCATCCTCAACACCAAAGGCGCTTGTTGCACCAAACGCTCCAACGAAGGGGAAGGTAGAGAAGGTGTACCGACTGGACAATATCAGAAAGTTGTCATTACCAGCGGACAACGAAGAGAGTGTATGTGAGAAGGAGTGTCCCGACTTAACAGGCGTGAGGTGAAGTATCTCCAGTACGATACTGACGATGTGATGGAGATCACCAGCAGCAAATTCCTCCACCAATTATGGGAGTGGTACACCCCTAACTCCCAGCCACGAACTATGGCGGAGTGGGAGTATATCGACAAAGTGAGGCTCGCAGTGGAAGAACGATTAAAGCAAGTGAACTGTTTTTGTTATCTATGTGAAGCCAGACTCTGGGACGATATTGATGATGAAGACCTTTTGAAATACATGCCATAATAAATTTTTATTTCGTATTATCTTTGCTTTCATACTGACGTACTTGAACGGGGCTTAAGTGGGTGATTTAACCATGTATACTTTTTCATTTGGAAATAGTAGCACCCTTAGTCTAACTTGTAAATCTTAAAACATTTCATATGGGCGATGATGATAGGTGAAATAGTGTCAAATAAAATTAAGATAGCTTACAGTTCTGATACAGGGATAGCAATCGACTGCGATCCATGTGTAAAGAGCTTGTTAGACTACGGATGGGCTTAAGTGGATGATTTAACCATGTATACTTTTTCATTTGGAAATAGTAGCACGCTTAGTCTAACTTGTAAATCTTAAAACATTTCATATGGGCGATGATGATAGGTGAAATAGTGTCAAATAAAATTAAGATAGCTTACACTTCTGATACAGGGATAGCAATCGACTGCGATCCATGTGTAAAGAGCTTGTTAGACTACGGATGGGCTTAAGTGGATGATTTAACCATGTATACTTTTTCATTTGGAAATAGTAGCACGCTTAGTCTAACTTGTAAATCTTAAAACATTTCATATGGGCGATGATGATAGGTGAAATAGTGTCAAATAAAATTAAGATAGCTTACACTTCTGATACAGGGATAGCAATCGACTGCGATCCATGTGTAAAGAGCTTGTTAGACTACGGATGGGCTTAAGTGGATGATTTAACCATGTATACTTTTTCATTTGGAAATAGTAGCACGCTTAGTCTAACTTGTAAATCTTAAAACATTTCATATGGGCGATGATGATAGGTGAAATAGTGTCAAATAAAATTAAGATAGCTTACAGTTCTGATACAGGGATAGCAATCGACTGCGATCCATGTGTAAAGAGCTTGTTAGACTACGGAAGAGAGAAGTGTGTTATGTTGCGTGTGGCGCGTGAGTGTCCTCCCATTTCATTCCATTCATCAATTCGTCTCATTGATAGAGACAGGTAGAACTCATGGTTCTCATAACGTATGCAATGGAAAGTTTTAGGCAACCTTCGACAGTTGGCTAAATGTCGCCCTGGCGCGAATGCATACTACGTTGAGACAGAGGCAATCACTTGCAAACATGACGCAGAGAGGTTTAACAAGATTGACCATTGCCGAATGTCCCTTGCGGTATACATAGCTACGGGTTTCACCGCCGCCCTTTACAGGAACGCCCGTCGAAAGGAAGTATTACACCGAACTTCATTTGCAACGTTCAAGTTGACTGATAGCAGATTCAACTTAATGATAGTATTCGCCAGTCTGAAGACTGCCCAGGGCAAACCGCGAGGAGGTTCTATCATGTCTTGCCCCATGGTGGCCCTTAAGAGAGCCGATGGTTCGTTCTCGGGGTGTGAATTAAGTTGACTATTGGCTGGAATAGTCAATGGGTATGACGGTTAGGTTGTCATAGACCCTATACCGCCGAGGTCGTGCTGGTGCATCTGGCACCTTTCGGATGCGAGTGGTATTCGCAGTCCACACCCCATCCGTCCAAACGATCTTCTCGATCTTCCCCTTCTTATCATCCTCTTCATCCCACTCGTCGAGGATGATGAACTCGGGAATGGCGTTGTCTTCATCGATGAAGACGGGAATGCTGTTGGCAGGAGACGTTGCTTCCATCGTGACTTGAAATTGAATGAGAAGCGCTACAATCTTCTGGCTTATATAGGGTTTTCAACAATGAATTGCTCAACAACGAATCGGAATGCTTCAGGGATAGCAATCGACTGCATAACGTTCAAGTTGACTGATAGCAGATTCAACTTAATGATAGTATTCGCCAGTCCGAAGACTGCCCAGGGCAAACCGCGAGGAGGTTCTATCAAATCTTGCCCCATGGTGGCCCTTAAGAGAGCCGGTGGTTCGTTCTCGGGAGTAACGTCATCTTACACCCTACCAATTCTGCTGAGAGAGTCTTTGACTCTCTCTTTGGTAGCACTGTCGACTTCCACACTAACTGGCACATGGCTAAAAAGTGGAATGTAGCGCCATTCCGTTGGATTGACAACAGTTGCTGTCATCGGATTGCCAATCCGAGCAAGATTATTGTGGACTCTGTCTTGCTCCTCTAGCCTGACAAACTCCTCAAATAAATTTCGCGGCCTTAACTGCGTTCCGCGAGGAGAGCTGACTTGACTGTTCGGCGTCTGCATGATTGAAATGAAATGAAATGAGAGGCAGTGGTTTATATACCCCTCTAACGCGACGCAACGTTCAAGTTGACTGATAGCAGATTCAACTTAATGATAGTATTCGCCTGTCCGAAGACTGCCCAGGGCAAACCGCGTGGAGGTTCTATCATGTCTTGCCCCTAGGTGGCCCTTAAGAGAGCCGATGGTTCGTTCTCGGGAGTGAATTGATGTGGTGGTGAAGGCAGGGAAAAGATCTGCAATGAAAATGATATGTATTAGAATAGGATATACTATCTTATTTACTTTTCACTTACCAAGTTAGCCATCCTTAGGTAGTCCCGCGCGCTTCCGAACAAAAAATTTGTGGAGATGACCGCGCATTCTCAGGCTGGCATGGAGACATTTTTTGGTTGGATGGCAGTTGTAGCATATGATGGACTCGTCGAGACTTTGAATTACAAGAACTTGTCCATCCAAATGATTATCCCGAATAGGGATGTGAAATTCAAACAAACGATCCTCATTCACACGATTCCACTCATCCCTCATGCGCTCCAACTTCTCATACGCCTGCCTCTCATCACCCCGCCGAGCCACAGTCCTCTCCAACTCAACATTCCTCGCTCTCAACACACTCATCTCCTTCATCATCTCCTCAAACTTCACTTCTGCATCCCTCATTCTTCTCTCTGCAGCACTCGCCCTCTTCTCACACTCATCATTCTTCTCTTCCAACTCTCGCGTCTTATTCTTCAAATCAGTCACACTACGCCTCATTCGAATATTCTCATCCGCTACCTCCTTCGACTTCAGTTCCTTCTTTTTCAACTCATCCAACTCCTTCACGACTTCATCCTTCACCTTCTTCAAACTCTCATACTTATTCACCAACAAATCATGCGCCATCTGCTGCGAAACATGCTTCTTCTCTTCATCCTTCAACCACCTCGCCGACTGCATACGAATCCCACCACTCTTCACTTTTGAGGAAGATGAGCTCTTCGGGGGGTCGGCGATGACAATGTTTGACACTTCCGACGACGAAGAGCTCAACTTCCTCACACGCTTCCTCACACGCTCCCTATCTAAATCCACATCATCCTCATCATCACTCTCAAGCACTCTCTTTCGCCCAATCTCAGCCTCCAACGACGCAACTGCTCTCGCCAACTCATAATTCTCAACAACATTCTCAACAACATTCTCCACCTTGCCCTCTCGCTCTATCGCCAACATTCGCTCCCTCTCTTTAACAATCAACTGCGTGAATCGCACGTCATTCACCAATCCTCCACTACAGTCAGCATGCACTCTGTAAAAACGCGCCTCATCCTCATCACCCTTCAGCACTCTACACTTTACACACGCAACCCTATTCAGGATAATCATGTGGTCAGTGCCCGCCTTCTTTACATGCGCCTTGGCGTCCGCACTGCGATTAATTCGCCCACATGTGCACATCTTGATATGAAATTTACGGTTCTTGTCGTTAGCCATGCCTGAGATTTTATCGTTAACTGTAAGATAATGAAATTTGTATAAGTTTGGAATCATGTAGTATACAGCCTAAAGCATTACACTTAGTCAGGAATGATAGATTTGAGTATAGTGAGTGGCACTCGATCCCGTCGACAGCCCGAAGGCCTTGTACTGATCACTAGGGAAGTGAGAGATCTTCCCCGATACCCGCTCTTTACAGCTGAAGACATCATTGTCACTGCCCCGAAGTGGTAACAGCAACGTCGAGTCAAAGGTAGTGATCAGTAGCTGGGATCTAACCCCTCAAAGCTGCCTTAGACTTAGTTAAATTTCAAATCTGATAGTAGATTTGAACTCAGCATACTTGAAAACCTTAGTCTACATGTTAAAACTTTGAAAAAACTTAAAATTAAGAATTTTAAAAAAATTCCGTATTTTACTACTCATACTACTTTTTAAAAAATTTATCAGTAGTAAAGACCCTATCAAACTCTATCATACAAACTTTGAAGTAAGAAGATAGCTTGCCTACTTCAAAAGACAGAGTCCTTTGAAACACCCGATATCGGGAGCTCAGAGCGACGACCGTCGCTTACCTCGTCTTTCGATGAAGTGATCAGACTTACGTTGTCGGGGGTTTATATATGCTCGGAAGAAAACTTAAAATGGCTCTATCTCCGAAAGTATTCATTGTAGCGACATGCGGTTTGTTGCAAACGATTCGTCTCATCATTCTCTATCATATGACACCTGAACCATTCTCATATGACCACGGGAAGTCGGTCCGTCAGCACATGTCCATGTAACATGCCACAAGTGAAAAAATTCCTAAGTGTGAGAGCTCCAGTGTGGTGAAAATTTTGAAAAATTTAAAACTTCCGAATTTCGACCTGGGACCTTTACCAAAACATTTTTCATCAAATTTCACGGACCCCCCGTCCCCCCCTCGTTCAGAGAAATTTGATGAAAAATGTTTTGGTGAAGGTCCTACGTCGAAATGACACACTTTGGAAAATTTTCAAAATTTTACCCATGCAAAGCCACTCTGACACTTAGGATTTTTTCAGGTGAGCTCCGACCTAAAATCTTGTAACAGCTCTAACTTTTGAACGGCTGGTCCGATTGACTCGCGGCAAAAATGGCGTCGAGCAGTTTTTTCTCCTCTTTCAAACGAGTAGCTGTAAGACAAAATCCGTCCACTAGAACCAAAGTTAGAAGATTGCTGTCGGGGGGGGGTCCGTGAAATTTGATGAAAAATGTTTTGGTGAAGGTCCCAGGTCGAAATGACACACTTTGGAAAATTTTCAAAATTTTACCCATACAAAGCCACTCTGACACTTAGGATTTTTTCAGGTGAGCTACAACAGTCCACCCTCCCAACCTGGCCGGCACACCACGCCAACCTCGACAGCACATCACCGCGCGCTATACGACGGCCGGCCAGAGGGAGGGGGACGTCAGCGAACCTGGCGGACGCACTTGGCCGGCACACCACGACACTCTGTCGTTCCAGAGGGGGGGGATGTCAGACTCAAAGCACCACGGCGGCCGACCACGACACTCTGCCGTTCCAGAGGGGGGGGGACGTCAGCGACGGCGGCCATCTTGCGCTATCCAGAAGTGGAGTTTTACTTACTACTAGCGGACTATGTAATATCGTGCATTTGTGGAGCAAGTGAATAGTCTGCTTCTTCGCCGTGCAGTCTTTTCAAAAATGCCATATAATAGACAACGTATGTCAAATATGTTTAAACGCGAGGAAAAATTATATGAGGAATGCAATGTGCCTGACTAAATTGTGTGATGCCGATGTCCTGTGTTGAGTGGCGTAGCCAAGGGGCCTCGACAGTCGCAACTCTCTCTGCAGATCACATGATGTATAACTAATATTTTGAGTGATATATGCGACGTGAGTCTTTGCCCAAAACGTGTTTCATTGAATACGAACCCTTTCACTTCATTTCAAATTCAGATTCACTTTCGCAGGAAAATATATGAATGAGTTTTTCAGTTTGTCATATCAGACGTAGAGAAGATAATTACAGTAGGCCCTACTTGATACTGAATTGGAATTCGCCAATAACTATCCTTGGAATTATGCGCTTGCATACATGCCTAAATGAGCATATGTGGTTAAATGAAGAAAGTCAGTTATGAAATTTCTGGGAAGTATCTCAACAATTCATATTTAAATTGGTAAGTGAAATTCAAAAAACGTGTATTCAAAAAATAACGTGAATCATTTGATTATAATTAAAGAGTCTGGCAGGTCCGGACTCCGGTGGCGGCATATCTAAAAGAACAGCGGTAGCTGTGATGGAATACTTTTGAAATTTGAAATAATGTTAAAAGATATACAAATAAATGTTTAATATCAAAATGAATATAGTGGGGTAACGGCAAGGGACTGATTTAAAAGATACGGTGCCCAACTCTGTAATACCAACTTACAAGACATTTGAATTGTAATTATAAGAAAATTTTAATTTTCAAAAAAAGCTTCTCAGTGTTGTTGAAGACAAGACTTGAACCTGAAATTGAACATACGGCATATTACCATACTCAATAACACATTTTCTCTTGTAATAGGGCTGTGAGCTCTATGTGCGCTGCAAGCATGCTCATTGAAATGAGCTGACCTACATCTATAATTACATTGTATAGCAATGTATAATACTACTTGTTATTATTTTTCTTATATCATCTATAAAATTTTGTAATTCCCATTAAAAGCAGGTGACAATTTAAATATGATTACAATGTTTATATGCTGTTTAACATTAAATTACCGCTTTTTCAATATTAAGATTGCACTCAATTATCCTTCCATATAACATATAAAGGGTAGCTTCACTTTATATATCTCCCCACTGAGACCACTTATTCTAACTTAAATGTTTGAATATCAGTCTTGTAATCTGAAGAATAATTCGAATGTATTATCTAAACAACTTTATCACGTGTTGCATGCATGAGTCCAAGTGATCTGTCTCAAAAGAGAAATTGAAGCACGTTAACACTGATTTCTAATATAATAAAGTAAACAAGTGTCTGTCTAGTGTCAGACGATTGAATGATTTCATTTAAAATCTTGACAAGAACAATGTCGATATCTAAAGATTTATTGTGCCTTATAAAATACCTCACAATTCAAAAGATACTTTTCAGCGTTACCCCACTGCTCTTAGTTCCATTCAGATCTGTCTCCCTGAGAGCTCCTCTAGTTTCTCATTTTACATTCTGAAATTATCAAGTCGCAATAAATAAAATATCAAAGAAAGTGAATCAAGTCAATGAAGATCACTGTTGTTCACTTTGGCATCTGTTGTAATTGCTTCAGATTTATTTGAATATAGAATGTCTGTTTAAAAACTGCTTTAGCTTGTAAACCATGTGAGTATAACAAATATGTTAATATTTTTTCATTGATTTGATAACTGATTATTTATTAATGTGCATGCTGTAGGCCTGCCTGTTTTCAATGTTACATGGGCAGTACATGCATTTTCTTGTTCGTGAAAATTCAATCACGATAAGTATGGTATTAGTGCTACTAAAATGTGTCTTTATAAATGCATATAGACCTACCTAAATAAGCCATTGATTTTATCGAAACTTTTAACATGTCTTTATCAAATTTGAAAATTATGTTATCCGAAAACGATTTAAGACGCTTGCATAGAGTAGATATATTAGGTAGAGTGGTAACTCCGCATTTATTAAATCCCCAATGTGCATATACTTTCGATTTTATTAAATGAACTCAAGGGGGATATAGTTGGCAATTGTTACCAAATGTGAGATATGCAAATCTTTGCAGTTTTGACGAAATTGCCTCGGAATTGAGTGATCATGATTGTAATGCAGAAGGAAATGATGGAATTTCACAGATTATCAGTGTCATGACAGCCTTGGAGATTTAATTTTTGTTAAATTAGCAATTCGATGGGTTCCTATTACCTTCATGCTCAACCTCAAGAGTATTTTCTTAAGCGTGATCATATCACAGGCAACCTGCCACTGGAAGAGCAAAATCACTTAATCAAAGACAATGACTTCAATTATCTTTGAAGGATGTATATGGGTTCACATCACTATTCAGATTCAAGAAATGAAACATGAATTTAGTGAATCATAAAATCATGCCGGTGAAAATTGAAATGAAACTTGAAATTTCAGCCAAGAAAGCACGAATAATATCGCGACTTTTTCATGAAGACAAGACGGATCATGAAATTCCATTGATAATCAGCTTAATTTCCGCTTAGCTAGAATGCTTATTAGCAAATATTCATTCCTTTTGAAATCCAAATTGTTTCATACTACTCATATAGTAGAGTCATCTCGGTAGTATAAAATTTTGACTTTTTTCAAAACTGCTCAAATAATTTTTTGGACCACGGGAACGTAAGCTCCGCAAAAAAACTGAATATTTTCATATAAAAATTTTCACTGTATACAGATACTTTTTTGAGTCGACACTTTACCTATATATCCCTACTCTATGGATGCTTGCACAGAACATTGATATCGATTGCTACCTCGCTGGAAATTTTACCATGACACCACTGGGTCAGGCCTATATAAGCATACAAAATTCAATTACTTAGCATCTATGAGATGCATGTATGACAAATTTTGATAATAATTTATAATTATATTGTAATTGTGAGATGTTTTAAATGTAATTGAATCTTGCATATATATGTGCTCCTTATTAAGAAGCCTTTTTAAAGCTGAAGATAGCAAGTAGTTACAAACTCAAATTAATTGTAGTATATTTTATATACAAAGTACTACAAATTACAAAGTACAAAGTACTACTTTTATATACAAAGTACACTAGTTGAATAAGCGCCCTTGAATCTTCTGCAAATTTCATTTTCATAGCATCAAATATCAACCAGAGGAATTCTTGAAATATCGGCAGTGTTGTGTGAAGTGTCAGCGAAAGATATATAAGTAAAGGATCACAGTAGTAAGGAATCCTCCCAACTGCGCACAGCGCCCCCCCTCTGGAGCGAGAGTTGGGTTGGTGTGGTTCTGGGTCGACCGACCGGGTATGTCGTGGTCGATCGTCCTTGTTGGTCTTGGGCGGCGGTCTGTGTTTTTGGTGTGTAGGATTGGTTTTAGGGTTGTTTTGTGTTTAAATTTGGTTTCCTGATGAAATTCTGCGTCGACATGTTGATTTTCTTGGGTGTAGGTGTGGTTTAGGTGTGTTTTTGAGTGAGAAAATGGCTGCAGCGGCTAAACGAAGCATCGTACGTGAAAATGGACCACGGACTTGGACTTTTTGGCCAATTTTGGGACTAGGAGAGTTGTTTCCAGCGTCCTAGGGCTAAAAACGAAGAACTTCAACCCCCCTCGGCAACGTTCTTCCAACTTTGGTTCTAGAGATCGTAGAAAGTCGTGCAACAGTTCGTTTGAAAGCTAAGAATGCTATAAATTGATTGGGAAGCACAGTTTGGCCCTATCTTCCTTTGCTGAGGTTTGGGTGTGACATTGAGACTTTTGGTCATGTTAGAGAGCCGTCAGAGGGTTTTTGAGTGAGAAAATGGCTGTAGCGGCTAAACGAAGCCTCGTACGTGAAAATGGACGGCGGATTTAGACTTTTTGGCCAATTTTGGGTCTAGGAGAGTTGTTTCCAGCGTCATAGGGCTAAAAACGAAGAACTTCGACCCCCCTCGGCAGCGTTCTTCCAACTTTGGTTCTAGAGATCGTAGAAAGTCGTGCAATAGCTCGTTTGAAAGCTAAGAGTGCCACAAATTCATTGGAAAGCACAGTTTGGCCCTATCTTCCTTTGCTGAGGCTTGAGAGTGACATTGAGACTTTTGGTCATGTTAGAGAGCCGTCAGAGGTTGAGTTGTTTTGTTTTGGGCTCCAGCGGGCGAACGAAGCATCGGACGAGAAAACTGAGACCAGATTTGGAATCAGCTTGATGTCATTGGCCAATGAGGAGCACATCCAATGAGAATCCAGCATTTCTCTATAAATAATGAGGTTTTCAGAGTGACAATCATTCTATCTTTGAGTCGCACAAGTGTCGGACGCACGTTCTCCCTCTACATTCCTATTATATTATCCATCTGAAATGGTAAGTCGGAACCTTCCTTCCTCTCCTTCCTTGAGTGTTAACTTAATAGCATCTCTTTTATTTTCAGGCATCTACTACATCTACTACATTTACAGGACAAGATAGTGTTCAGACGTTACAAGGATCTCTACAATCAGATCGTCTTATGTTGAGGCCAGTAGAAGAGACAACAAAGGTACATAATCCTACCCCACTACAGCGTAAATTTAGACAAGCCATACGTTATTACGATCATAGTATAGTATTGCAAACGGGAATGATTCCTTCCACTGAAGTGAAGATATTGAACAATCAGTATGGGGACTACGTAGTCATTCCTGTGAATCCATACATTCGTCGCCAACTCGATATTATTGAAGAGTTTGCAACATTAAATATGGACATCCCTACTCCCCTTAGCAAGGAATGGAAGGCGAGAGACGACAATGATACTCCATATAGAAAGATATGGGATGGTAAAAAGCTTTCTTTACCACTATCGCATTGGTGCTCATACTATAAAAAGGAAGGAGATGAAGTGACACCCATCAGATGTGAAGACCTCGCAGAAGGCACTTGGAATATTGGTTTTGCTATCAGTGGAATATATTATGGCTATCACCAGAACAACAAATTAGCCTCTATATCGATGCATGCTCAATCCATCCTATATATACCAAAGCAACCAGACGTTCATGACATTATTGATCAAATCCTCAACGAGAGCGGTACAAAGCGCAAGTCAGAGAAGAATGCTGCCGCTAAACGCAAGCCAAAGAAGGAGAATCAGTAGTCCTTACCTATCTCTACCTTATGACAATTCGCTCATGTGCTTTGAGTGTCGTAGACGTGGACTTATCAGATACATTTTACTTCTTCGCTGCCATCATGTTATTTGTGTATTTTGTCGTGAACAGCATCGATGTACTTCATCATTTTGTAATATGTTATAGGACTCTTCATCGGATGAGCAAAAATCTATCATCATTTTTATGGATTGTGAGGGTGAACCTGTACAGGAGCTCAGTGCTATTGCTATGGACAATTGGTCGTATCAAATTGTTAGTGTCTACCATCAACATGCCAAGTGTGATCCCAACGCTGATAGCTGGGCGAGAAAACACATCCATGGACTTAATCAGCAATACTTGCAAGACTATGGCTTTTCTAATGAATGTGCTCTTCTTATTGACTTTAAAAGATGGTTAGCAGCTTTTAATGTTGTATGTATCTTTTGCAATGATCCTACTAAGGAGAAGAAACTATTTCCAAATCTAATCATCAATGATATTCTACTTCCACCTTGGGATAGTAGAGTTAATCAACACTATCATGAAGTCACTAAACGTTTTAAGGAATTGAGTGTTCCTATTTTAAATGTTCGTTGTAGTCGCTACATTCATAATCAATGCTTTTTTCCTCCATATCTCAACACTGCTAAAGTAATGTTTGGTCATCATTGCTCTTTATATGATAGCTACCAACTGTATCTATTTTATCTGTTTCAAACCCAAAATTTGTAATGCATGCTTGTTAAAGTCGTTTAATAAATGCTTTATGAAGAGATTTGTTATTTTCATGCAACGGGTGGGATAGATGAAGGATGATAATGTCTTTCTCAAATGATTGTGGAACATTAAGTTTTCATAGACAAAGCTTAAAGGGAACTATTCAAGATTATGTGATAACTTTTCATAAAGATGAGATCAACATCAAATCAGTTATTGGTGATACTAGCACTCTATTTTTGAAGTTAATGGATACGTTTTCTAATAGAATTGTAATGGCGAGATTAGTTGCAAAAATTCATTTCAGCCATTTTGGGAAAGAAGAGGTAGAAGATCGTTTCTTCCACTTTGCTTCTTATTCGATGGAAGTTGTAGATAATCCCGAAGAATTTTTTGAAAGACATATGGGAAAAATTGCTCAACGTCTTGATGCATTTAACCATCATGGTAGCAGTCTAGTGATTGAAGCGATTTCACATATTCACATTCAACTTTGTATAAAAGAAACTTAAAGATGCAATGGTACTTGATCGTAGCACAATTGGTTTTCGAGTTGTGTCTGCTTACTCTCGAAGTATATTCCTTCTGCACATGTGTCTATTATTTAGAAAAGGCTAGCAAGTTCATGTCTTCAAAAAGACTTGCTTTAGAAGTTGTTAGCAAGAGTGAAAATATGTGCGATGTATGTAAGCGAAAGGATGGAAGTGAAAAACGCATCTTTAAGAGATGTAAGCATACTTTCTGCCAGCGCTGTTTCATACGATACTGTATTCAACTTTGTCAATGTAGTCACTGTGATATAGCTCATTTTGAGTGTCACTTCTGTCATTAAAGTTAGCACCTATGCAAATGTGGAAAAATCAAGTTGTAACAATGGTTAAGAGAAAAATGGCGAAACGCAAAAGTCGAAAGTCTTCAAAATTTTCTGAGGCCATTCGAGCTCTTCAACGAATGAAAGGAAATCAGCGATATAATGCTATACGACATGCTAATGATAAATTTATTCGAGAAATTGTTTCTCATGTGAGAAGTTTGAGGACAAAGAAATTATCACCACAACAACGAAAGTTACTTAAGCGACATACTACAAAATTGCGATTCATCTCCAATCCTAAAGTTACCCTTCAAAGAAAGAGGAAAACTCTAACACAAAAGGGTGGTTTCCTTTCAGTGTTACTTCCGCTGTTAGCTCCTGTAGTAGGTGACCTATTGGGTAGGATCTTTAATCCTAAGCGTTAATTATGCAAATATTGAACCCCAAAGTATTAAAATGGATTTCAGACTTCAATGTGATAAAGTTCTGACTGTATCAGGTCCATCCCATGCAGGTAAAACTGTTTTCACTCTGAATTTGCTAGATAAAAAAAGAGTTGTTTAGGGAACCTATCAATCGAGTGATTTGGTGTTATGGCATTTATCAACCGTCACTCTTTCAGGAATTGCAACGTCGTAACTTTATTCGAAATGAAGGAATTATTCCAGTGGATAAGATTCAGTCCAATGATGTCGTTGTATTGGATGATCTATTAAAAGAAAGCAAGAATTCTAAAGATGTTACAGATATGTTCACTCGCGCAGCACATCACAAAAGATGCTTTATAATCTATATCACGCAAAATTTGTTTCCTGATGGGAAAGAAGCCCGCACACGAAACCTGAATACACACTATTACGCTATTTTTAAGAATCCACGAGATAGAAGTCAATTTGAAATTTTAGCGCGACAAGTTGCGCCAAGAGGTTCAAAAGCCTTAATTGAAATTTTTCAAGCAGCAACTGAAAAACCACACGGTTACTTATTTATTGATTTTACACAGGAGTGTCCGGAAGAATTTAGATTTCGAAGTGATATTTTGAAAGAGCCTATGATTATCTACAAACTATGAGTTCTTATTCTCGCATGGTTGTTATTCCTCAGGATGAATATGTGCAATTGACTGCCATGCAACAAGTAAGACAACCTCTCGCAAATCAAATTTATAAGAATGAATTAAATTATCAGCAAAATGCGCATATCAAAGATCCACATCGTGCTGTATTATTACAATCGGAAACTGTCGAAGAATTAAAAAGTTTGAAGAATAAGATGCGTGACTCTGTTTCGACTGCTACACCTTTAGCATCTCGCGCACATGCAATGTCCCTTTTCAACAGCATTGAACCATATCTCACTGTGAATGATAGAGGTGAAATCATTTCAGATGAAAATGAAATTATTAACGCTTCACGTTATGAAGACTTGATTCAGTATGCAACACGCAGAAAGCGCCGTCAAGGCTATGTCCCACCTGGTTGGTCTTACTTTCTTAAACTATTGAAAAAGCACAATGTTCCAAAATTTGCTTTGAATAATGAAACATTGAAAGAACTTGATTCTATTTCAGCAGTTGATGCTACTTCATCTACTTCACCGGTTAAGAGTAAAATGAAAATGCCAAGGAATTGGTTTAAGAGATCACCTTCTAAATCCCCTCCCACACCCATCAAGCAAACAAGGGGAAGAGAACGACGTAGAAGAACTCCTCCAAAGAAATACATGTTCTCAGACTATTAATATGAAGCAGATGTGTTGCTTACCATGTAATGAGCCGCCGGAAGTAAATGTAACTGTAACTTGTACTTGCTGTGCCAGCTCTCACAATGAGACTCCTAAGCAATGTAAACGTAAATCCCATAAATCCTGTGGTTGCTGTAAATGCAAAAAGGTAAGAAAGCAAAAACATGAGAAGAAGGAGAAAGAGTCAGTCGTCATCGGATGAACTTTTAAAGTCAATATATTATGATGTAAAACATCCTGCAGGATTTGCATCTATAAAGAAATTGTCAAAAGCGAGCGGTCTTCCACACTCACAAGTTAACAATGGTTAAGGGTCAAGCTACATATACACTCCACAAACAAGCGAAAAAGAAGTACCGGACCCGTCATTATATTGCTCATGACATTGATGAACAGTGGCAAGCAGATTTGTGTGACGTTGCCGCTATTTCAAAACATAACTCGGGACACAATTTTATCTTAACCGTAATTGATATTTTCTCGCGTTATGCGTGGGCTCAACCTTTAAAAACTAAAGAAGGTAAACGAGTAGCAAAGGCATTCCAGTCAATTTTCCGAGAGGGTCGTATTCCAAAGAGAATTCAGAGTGATCAAGGAAAAGAGTTCGAAAATCAGCATGTGGGAAGATTATTTGAGAGATATGATATTGAGCTGTTTAGTGTAAAGAGTGCTTATAAGGCTGCACTAGTTGAACGTTTTAATCGCACATTAAAAAATCGCTTGTGGCGACATTTCACTGCCAACTTAACACAAAATTGGACAAAGGTTCTACAAGATACGCTTTATGCCTACAATCACTCTATTCATCGTTCTATTGGACTCAGACCAGCGGATGTGAATGCTGACAACGTAGATAGAGTGCGTGAAACATTCCAACGCAAGCGTAATAATGCAAAAAGTGATGTGAAAATAGGTGATAAAGTTCGCATATCAAAAGTTAAGAGTGTTTTTGCCAAAGGTTATCTCCCGAATTGGACAGAAGAAATTTTCACAGTTTCAAGTATCAATAAAAAGACTCCCCAACAACTTACAAGTTGAAAGATTACGATAATGAAGAAATTGATGGTAGCTTTTATCGTGATGAGATTGAGTTGGTCACTCAAAGTGAAACATATTTAGTAGAGAAAATCATTCGAAGTAAAAAACGACAAGGTGAAGAATGGTGTCTTGTTAAATGGGTCGGTTATCCTTCAAGTATGAACTCTTGGATGCGTCGTGCAGACATCTTTCATCTACGCGATCGTCAGTGATTTATGCAAAGATATAACTTGTAATGTCAAGGTCTAAGTTATGAATCCGACTGCATCGTTTTATTCACGCCCCTCCTATCTAAGTGGCGTGGGTGCAATTTACAGCGGCACCCGCCGTCAACGTGGAGGTAGCATATTTGGTGCGCTGAAATCTGTTGTAGCACCTCTCTTATCTACTGTCGGAAGATCTTTAAAACGAACTTTTTTCAATAATGCTGTTGGCTTTGCTGGTGATGTTGTTAATGATATTACCAGTGGTAAAAATGTAAAGAGTACTTTACTAAATCGTGGGAAGGAACGCGGTTTAAGAACATTACAGCAAACTTTTAATGCTACTCAACAAAAGAAAGCACCTAAACGAATGAATGTTAGAAGAAAAAGAAAACAGGGCGGAGGTGGTAAGAAGCGAACTTCAAACAAAACTAAGAAAAGGCATTCACGCAAACGTCGCGCGCGCTGTAATCTTTCATCAAGTGCTAAACGACGACGCTGTCATAACTTCTAATCATGGAGTGCAAAACTTCAGGCTTTTGTTTGTTTGATCAACAAGCAATACAGACAGATATTCTTAGTTCAAGTATTGTAGATTATCATCCTCGTACAGCTGAGAATACTGGTCCTATTGAATTTGTTATTCCTGGCGCTAGCGATGATTACATTGATTTGAGTTATGCGATGGTTGATGTGAGGTTTAGAATTCAACAAGAAGATGGAACTAAAATTGAAGATGCACATAAAGTTGGTCTGAACAATTTACCGCTGGCTACATTATTTCGCGATGTTTCTCTAACTATTGGAGAGCAACAGGTGGAAGGTGGTCAAAGCGATTATCCCTATAAAGCATATTTGAATGCTCTATCACAGTTTCATCCAGCAGCTCAAAACAGTCATATGGAAGCAATGGGATGGTATAGAGATCAAGCAGCACTATTTGATAGTGAGACAAACACTGGTTTTGTAAAGCGATCTGCTTTGATTAAAGATAGTAAAGTATGTCAGCTATATGGTCCACTTAATTTAGACTTCTTCAGACAATCAAAATTTTTACTCTGTAATACCAGTATGCGACTCAAACTTACATTGAATAAGCCTGAATTTTTGTTGAATGCATTTGCTTCAGTTGTGAAATTTAAAATTCATGTGGAAGATATTACAGTATACATTCGTCGAGTGGTGGCTAATCCAAGTGTAATTAGAGGACATGCTGAGGGTCTTAACCGCAACAATGCCATTTATCCCATTCAACATACAAAGCTTCTCACATTTACTATTCCTAAAGATCAAAAGAGTTTTATGAAAGATGGTCTTTTTCCATCGGAAGCGCCAAAGCTCCTCATGGTAGCAATGGTTGAAAATGATGCATTCAATGGTAATGTCAAGAAGAATCCTTTCAACTTCAAACACAACAATTTAAGTGAAATTGCTTTGCGTGTAAATGGTGTTAGTCATCCTGGTCCACCCTATAAACCAGATTTTACTTCTTATCAATTTCTGCGTAGTTATGTTGATTATATGAATGTCTTTGGCTTTTACAACACAGACGATACCAACGGACTCACAATGAAAGAGTTTAAAAATGGATATACTATTTATGCATTTGATTTGACTGCCGACAGCGATATTAGTGCACCTTATCGTCAAGCTAACGTTCCTCATAATATTCGCTTGGATCTGGAGTTCAAAACAACGCTAACGGAGACGATCAATGTATTAATTTATGCAGTCTTTGATTCAAGTATTGAAATAACTAAGTATCGTGACGTGATTCTTCACTATAATCGCTAATGAGTTGGTTGAATGCTGACGATATAAAGACTAAAGTGCAGCGTAATGCAGATGAAGCTACGTTGAAAGCTTTTGATAATGTCTATTCGCTAGATACCTTACCGACTACTGTAAAACAGTATCCCATCTTTATCGTATTGAACACTCATTCACAGAATTTAGAAGGTGAGCATTGGAAAGCTATCTTTATTGGAAAAGACAGACGTGGTGAACTATTTGACTCTCTTGCTCAACCTCCGAATATACCAACACAGCAGTGGTTGAGAAAGCATACTCGTCAATATCAACGAAATGAGCGCATACTGCAACATCCACTTTCATCAACTTGTGGTGCTTTCGTATTGTACTTCATTTTAAAACGTTTACATGTACACCAATTTAAATCTGTTATTCAAAAGTTTTCATGTAATCCATCTTCTAATGAAAAGATGATTTGTATGTTCTATAATGATTTGAAATAAAAAGCATCATGTTGGAATAAAAATTGTTTTTATTTTACAATCCGTTGGTTATGTACATACTCGATTAGATAGTCTAGGATCGTATCTGCTTGCATTTCAGATTTCAGTCCAGTAATGATAACTTTACTATTATGAAAGATTGCAACATGTACAGGTAACCAGCAACTAATGAGAGCCGCGGGAAAAAGTTCTGGTTCATAACACAAATTGAAACTGCTGGTATGAATCTTTAAAAACGATACATCTTCACTCAATTGAGTAGAGATCACCATATTGTCCACAGTCAGATTCGACATCACACACTTCTCCCTCTTCCATATCCGTCGTAGTAGTTTCTGCAGCTCTAAGCGCATTAACCGCGCTGATGAATGAGAAAGGGCGCCGAGAATCTGAACAGTTCCATTTGGGAAGAGTTGAAGATTCCGTAAATTGCTCATCTTCACCACTAACATTTGCGGTCGACCCGGATAATACTTGCTGTTTGGAATTTGTTGATGTAATGTTGCGAGATCGATTTTCGTGTAGAGTCTGATGCGTCGGAGAATGTTGACGATGGTGTAGCGATGACGTTTCATGATGAAGAAATGAGTAAATAGAGCGATGTATCTTCCTTTTATACTTTTCCCAACTGCCTTGATGAAATGTGAAGTAGGTAGAAAGTTGTGAATGATAGATTTGAATTCGCTGTTTGTTGAGTCGCAACCATATGCGATTTCCTATGCGTGAATGTTTTTTCATATAGAAGTATTTTAAGTCCTTCATAATATGATTTAGAGACTGAAAATGTCGATATGATAAAGCAAATACTCTTCTTACATTTCCAGTATAATCTTTGAAACATACGTTTCGTTCATGATCAATCTCAACATATTGTAGGAAATCCAATTTCCAAGTCTTCATGATGGAGTGTGACATTGTGTTGAAGATGGTGTCTGATTAAGATTTGCGTAGCAATGCGATGAACTCGCGTCGAATGAATGACATAATGGAGCGATGTACACATCTTTTATATTTTTCCCAATTACATTTGCGAAATGAGAAATAGATGGAGAGATGAGAATGATAGATTTGAATTTCATTTCTGTGATGTTGAAGCCAAACTTGATTACCCAAGGAGATGAATTTCAACGTTTTGAAATATTCCAAATCCCTCATGATATCATTAAGATTGAAAAATTGTCGCCATGTTAATGTAATTCCTTTCGATGTATTTCCATAAGAATTCTTGAAATGAACGTTTCCATCGCGATCAACTTTAATATATTGTAGAGAGTCCAAAATCCAAGTCTTCATGATGTTATGCAAATTGGTAATGTATAGATTACCGAAATGAAAATGTCATTCTATCATGTTTTGCTTAGCAATGTGGCAACAAATAGATTTGTTGGCAATCGAGCTGCTATCTTTTCTACTCCCATTGATAATACACAACAGCTGAATGGAAAGTGGGAAGTAGGCGTCACCCAAGTTGTTCACAGTAACTATGTCTATACTTTTGATCATGAAGTGATGACTATTAATATGAGACGTACAGATGCCTATCAGTGTGAAGAGGGATGTCGAGTTTACATTCCGAAATGGCCGAAGAAAGATTTCTCAACATGTAAAAAATTCGTATTTGATTTCCTGAATAAAGCATGTAGACACATTGTCGAGTTTACTCCCCACAATGGTGAATATGATCATATGTATCATGCAGTTGATAAAGATTGGATTGTTGCTTTGAGTCCGAGTTTAAGAAATGATTTAGGTTACTTTGCTAGCGCCTTGACAAGCTATGATAATTATAAAGCTAATTACTATCCAAGAGGTTGCAAAAATTTAATTTATAAAGAGAAAGCCTATTATGTGGATCTTATTCCGAAAAATGAAAAGACGTTGGTGAAGAAGATTGTGATTAAGGCAAGAAAGACGAACATGACTCCTGAAGCATTATTGAAGAAATTTAATTATCTCCTTCGAGTAGATGGTGAACAAGTGGCAACATTAACTTACAACAAAGGGTCTAATAATATCGTAATCAATAAACTAAATGATGATGATCTAGTATTGGTTTGTTCAGAAGATTTTCATCAGTTCTTGCGACATCGTTCTGCAGCTCTTCATGGAAAATTTAATATGCGCTATCTGGGACATAATAGTTCAAATCAATTTGATACAGAATGGTCCGTATCTTTATACAGAAAGTGTATAGATCCTTTAGGTGGTATCTTACATAAAACAAGAGTGTTGACACCTCGCATTATCACTTCAGTGAAATTGGCTATAAATTATTTGAATGAAGTGATTAATGAACAGCATATTTCTTTTTCTGAAAAAGAAGGTGTTCTGTCTCTTAGTGTAAGTGGGAAAAATATTGAGCTGATTATGGACAATACCCTAATGGACATTTTGGGATTTGATCAAAATACTTTTAAAAGTGGTACTGTAACAAAAGCTAGCGCGAGCATATCGTTATCGCGTCGTATTAACTATTTTCAGATATATTCCAATATTGGTGAAGATGTACGTGTGGGAGATGTTGAAGCTCCACTTCTAGCAATGATACCCTACCAACCAAAAAGCAATAGTACTCTATCTGAGCATACTTTTCAGAAAGTGCATTATACAAACTTGAAATCAAACTATATACCACAAATTGATATTGCAATTTATGACGATGCTGGTGCGTTGATTCCTTTTCATAAAGATGCTGTGACAAGTATCACACTCCATTTTCGAATGAAGAATTAATGCAAAAGTGTGGAAATATATGTTTCCAATGTGAATGATATGGAAAGTGAAAATAAGGATTCGTTTCTAATTTACTTACCCAGTAATGCTTCTATGAATAAATTTCCCAATAATAAACCATCAGACTATCGAGTAGAATTAAATCGTCCATTACTTCTAGAAGGTGAATGGGAAGTAGGTGTTTCCAGCATTTGTTATGATAGTAATATTCAGAATGTGAATGAATTGGAAGAAATGGTATTGACTCCTCGCACCCATGATGGAATAACGATGAATAATGCATTCAAGTTTCCATACAATTTAACATCAGATGGAAAGTGGAATTATGAATGGAATCAGTTAGAATCAGATTATTATGGATCATCAGATGAAGATAAAATCATTAAGGCATTCAATAGTGGCAATGCTTCTATTATGAAAAATAAGGGTCAGAAAGTTTATGAGTTTACTATCTATGAATGGCACGGGAGACACTTCTATCGTTTTCACTCTTTTACTAAAGGTCTTACATTGAGGTTGGATAATGAATTCTATCCACATCTCGGTTTTGGACACAGTCTGCATCTGACATCAATGGCTATTGCAAATGTTACAAAAATCTATTCAAACCGAATAAACAAATTTCATTATAAATTTAAAATATTTGATGAAGATGTTGTAGAATGTGAAGAACGCATCATTTTGAAAAAGCGTGGTGTCAAGCCTTTGACACTTATTGAGTTAGTAAAACGATGGAATGAGACTGTGGGTAAGAAGTATGGAGAGAAAGTCATGGCTCGGAAGGATAAGTTGGTTATTCAGAAATATAATGACAAACTTACAGTTTATTTCTCTCCAACCTTGCGTCATTTTGTAAGACATGTATCGCCTATTATTGGAAGCGGTTTGGTTTATGCTTCTCATGAATATCACACTAAAGCTGATTCAGTTAATGATGAATGGTGGGTGGACATCTATGGTGATCGCATCAAGAAAATTTACCAATCTTATCAAGAAACTAAAGTTAGTATCAATACAATGCCGCGTCTATACAATACAGTTGAAAACTTTATTCGTGTCATAAATCCATATATACAACATAAGTTGAAGCAAGTGTTGAAAAGTAGATATGATGCAAAGGCACATCACATTTCGTTTTCAATTAAAAATCAAAGTGCTGTTCTGAAGCTGGGTGATCACATTCAATGTCAATTGAGTAACAATTTGAAAAAACTCTTTGGCTTTTCATTGCTACAAGATAAGTTTGCTACTTCATACACGATTGGTGTAGGAATACCAATGACACTTGATAAACATGAACAACATCTCTACATTCAAAGTGATCTGATTTCACCTATTTCTGTTGGTGAGAAAAAAGAATACATTTTACGTAATTTCATTCATGATAAAGACGCTTCCTATGGAATCGTTGAAAAGATGTTTAAACCTATTTTCTACCATCCTGTTATCAAACAAACTATCCCGTCTATTTCTCTCAAAATTACAAATGGTTTACATGAGTGCATCCATGTGAAAGATACTAAATCCCTCATAACTTTAGTGTTTCGGAAAACAAAGTAAAGTCATTGTAAAATTTTATTGAAATAAAAAGATATGTATGAAAAAGTGTTTTGAAGAAGTGTTGACAAAGTGGGAAAGTCTTTTCACAGATATAGTGGGAATGAACTGACTGTAGGCATATATTCACAAGAAAGTGCAATCTAAAGCGATACATAAAGCAACAATGAATATCAACAAAAAACATCATCAAAATACTGATTTAAGAATGAATCTATTTACACATCTCCTGAATGTGGTAGTGTGAGTTTAATTCTTTTGGGTGGTGATATGTTTGTGCCAGGATGTCCATGTGGAAGAGATATGTTATGTCCTATCCAACACCTCTTATCCTCCCACGCTGAAAGTGCTCGCTTCCTAAATGTATGAGTTTTTACCTCATGTGTCTTTGATTTTAAGATGGTCATGTTGACAAACGTTATGTTCTTATTTATGTAGGCCATCTTATAGACCCTATGTTTCATATTTACAACAATCGATTTAGATATGCCTTTTGCGCGCTTAATACTGTCACTGGAGTCTTTTGGTTTCATAGAATACATTTTAGGACGAAGAAGAATCATTTCCTTAATTTCCTTTCCTGCCATTTCATCTTTAAAGCATCCTAATTTTGCTTTATTTTTAGTAGAGTATAGTGGGTGATCTGTAGGATAATTTGATGTATCAAAATATTTTTCTAAAGATTTTCCTACTTCATTGAAATTTAACTCTTTCTGAGCAGCGATACTTAAAAAGAAACTGTCGGTATCACCGCCCAGCAAACGCACGTCTTTAATTAGAGGGCATGGTTTTAATATTCTGTAGAAGAGTTGATACATTTCAAGCTTGGAATAATCTAACACAGCTTGTCCAATGTAGATGGGCTTGCACAACTCTACTTCTGATTTTATCATTTTAACACCAACCAACTCATCATCTATAATATCTCTATCAATAAAGAGAGGTGATGTCGCTAACTTTTGAAATTTATCATTATGATTCACAAGTTTATAGTTAATACGCTTTCTAACGTCCTCCATCGTCTTACCAAAAAGACTATTATTCTTATATTTATAGAAATCCTTTTCAAAATTATTTTGGGCTAGTGCACGTTTCTGGCTGTTACTATCAATATAAGGTTTCAGAAAGGCTTTCTGTCTAAATTTGATAATGCGGTGAACTGTTTTTAAAATCATCCCCATTTCTAAATAAAATTTTAAGATAGAGAAGTGGACTAAATAATTTTCTTTATCAAATTGAGTAAGCAAAAGTTTACGGCAAGGCTTATACTTGGGCTGTCCGCTCCCTTCTAAATCTTTATGAAATTGTTTCATAAAGTCCGAAAACATATCTTCAGTCACTTCGCCTGATTCGGGTGCAAGTGGAAAATCCACAGTTTTATTTTTAATACTATTTGGATAGATAAGATCTATCTCAAAATAATATCCCCAATCACCATCATCTGGAATAGCTAGTATGTTTGAAGGGTTGGAGAAATGCTGAATTTCATTATCACCCAACCAGCTAAACTCAGAGTGAGGTAGAGGTTTGGACAGTGAACTACCATATAAATTATTCTGGTCATAGTACTTAAGATGAATCTGATCATCATCTACTATTTTTGATTTTATTTGATGCCTATTTACAAATGTGAGACCACCGCGAATTCCTCGTTCAAATAAATTATACATCTCTGGATCTTGCAAAAGATGGATGGTCTCTCCAGTCATTTTAAAAGCAGACTGGAATGACATGGCTGGAAGACTGACAAAGTGAACAGGATCTAATTTATCTTCTTCTAATGCCACTCGTCGAAACTCCTGAAATACATCAGCCAGCAAAAATACATCTAATTTTAGATAGGCGATCATATAATCGCTAAACGTTTGACAGTCAAATTTTGTCCATGCAACTTGAGCATGATTGTAATCTTCTACCTTGCATTCTACACCAGTCAAATCATTTTTAAATTTGTCTATTGATGGAAGAGAAGTCTCACTAAGTTTAGAAATGTTATCAAAGTATGCATATGGAAACACTCCTTTGCGTGTGATGACTTCATCCGTCAAGTTAGGATATTGTTTCTTCAAATTTTGAGTTAGTGGAAGAGACT
Source organism: Prostheceraeus crozeri (assembly GCA_907163375.1). NCBI lineage: Eukaryota > Metazoa > Platyhelminthes > Polycladida > Euryleptidae > Prostheceraeus > Prostheceraeus crozeri. The sequence goes on from CAJQUW010011478.1 coordinate 205,256, forward strand.
TAAGATTTTGAACGAGAGATGCTAGTGATGAAGCCATGAATTGATAGGAATCTAAAAATTTTATATCAAAATAGACTGTCTTATTTTCTTTAGTTTTGTCAACTGCTACTTTTGCTGTCATGGCCATGAACTTTTCTCTCGTTTGAGCTATTACACTTAACTTCCACTCTTTCATTTTTCCTAACCCCCTTTTATTATCATATGACTGTCATAACCTTTGAAGTTATGAAAAATAACGGGTAGAGTACGCCGTTTCAGTCTCAGTGAAAAATTACATCTTGTACATAGCGCGTTTCTAAATTTACCAGTGATGTGATCATGGTCGCGCACTTTCTTGATTTTATCTTCATCAAACGTTTTATTACATTTTGGGCAGACTTTACAACTTTCAAATTTTACTTGATCATCTGCTGACATATTCAATGATCTGCGTTGGAGTTCACTATCATATTTTTGCTGAAATTTGACAGCGCTTTCGAGGAATTGTAAGAATTTATGTATACAATCCTCACCTTGCCAGACGTGCATTTTATTATTTTTATTTTTGAAGTAATCATGCCATACCTCATAACATGATATGGCTGCCGCTTTATGGGTGTTATCATCAATATAGCATTCGATGTCAGCATAGATGACACGAAGAGGACTTAATTCATCACCTTTCTCTCTATATGAAAACTCTTTATCTTTGGGCATGCATTCTATTTGCAGTTTACCTCGCTTACACCATTCATAATGTGTTTCAAATTTATCTTTTGACCAGAAGGGGCGCATACAACGGTCACATATGAAATACTCTCCTCTTCTAGATGTTAAGTGGGAATATAGTCGAGTCATTTTAGGAATACCACAGTAATGCCAATTTTCACTATCATTTTGATATACTAGCAGGAGATTGACTACCCGATCATAAGTTGATGAACGGTTGTTGTAGCGCACACCCTTAAGCCCCTCTTGCCAGATGTGAACAACTATTTTAATTTCATTTAATTTTTCAAATTTCTCTATATCTTTAAACTTCATGTCTTCGCTATTGCAGTCATCAAACTTCAATTCATTCTCCCATTCATGATATTTGCTTCTACGGAAACGGTTGTTCTGTACATCATGATAGTGGAGAATAGACAATACCGCATACTTAAAACACTGTGATTCACAATCAACAGAAATGACTGCATTCTTAGCTCTTAACGTTTTTGGAAGATTGAAGGAGCCTCGACCACGGTAATTTTCTAATAGAGTAATTTTAAACTTGGCAGATTCTATGCCATCAAAAATTAGACCACTATCGCGCTCGTTAAATTTATCAATATTTGATTTTAGTCCTTGGATGTGAAAATTTAACCAAGCTTCTTTATCGACTACCTCTGTAGCAGGAGAGGAGGGTATGTAAAACACCAACCTCTGTACTATTTCACCAGTATGATAATCAACTTTAACATATTTTATTTTAAGGTAGATGAGCGCTTTTATTCTAAACTGCTCTAAATTATGAAAGAGCGCATCTATCAATGTTGAATTTTGATGGAACCACTCCGGAAAATCAGCAATAGTTTCTGAGGATTCCATATGGTAATTTCTCACTACATTATTGAGCGATACTTCAGTTAGTCGAATAGAGGAGGTGCTGTTGCTATAACTATCATTTGTGTGTGTGTGGTGAAGTCTATGTGAAGATAATTCAAAACCTGTTTCAAAAGATTGGAAACAAAAGTCACAAGTAAAGGAGACATGTTGAATAGAATCATCCTCACCTCGGGAGATTGATGATGGTTTGGGTTGACACACACGTTGTCTGATGTGTCGGGTGAGATCGCGCTTCCTCGTAAAGATATGCCCACAATCAGCACATGTTTTGGATGCTTCCCGTGACTGCGCACTTGAGTTGGAACTGTCATCATCTGGAGGAGAAATCATTCTGTCATCTCTATTGAAGTCATAGTTTATTTTTACAACCTACCTTCACTCAACAGTTGTAAAGCTTCCTCGAGAAGGGAGCGCTTTGATGATGAAGTAGATGCCTGAAATTGAGAAAGATGCTATTAACCTAACGTTTAAGGGAGATGAGTGATGAAATCCTTAACTTACCATTTCAACGAAATTAAGTCAAAATCTGATACTTTGATAGTCAGAATGTAGTAATTGACTCAAACCAAAATAGGATACGTCAGCAACGTTAGATTATATTTGAGTGGAGAGAAAAGCTCACTTAGTGTTAATATATCTCAAATATCGAATGAAATCTAGTCTATTTTTCCTTTTATATACTCCCATACTCAACATTCATTGGCTATTCATTTTGATTGGTTGCTTGCTTATACTTAAGGACTAAGAAATCAAGTTTATGGCATACATTTCAAAGTCATGGATTCACCATCAACTCTCTCGCATGAATCACCAGTGTCTGCATCAAGCATGCCAACTTGCCCTCCCGCTCCGAAAAAGGCAACGGTGGAGAAGCAGAGAAGGCTGGATGATATTCCAAAGTTGGAATTACCAGATCTAACGGAGCAAGAAGAGTTAGAAATGATTTATGTGCGATGGAAATACCTGCTTTACAATCAGGAAGATGTAAAAACGGAAACTGACATTAACCTTCTCCATGATATACGGAGATGGTACAGTCCATCATCCCAACCCCGGAATGAAGTGGAATGGAATTACATCTATGGTGTGTTGGTCGCGGCAGAGGAACGATTAAGGCAGTTGAAGTGCAACTGCAGTGGTTGTGAGAATTTATGGGACAATGTGACTTCCGAGGAACTTTTGAATTATTTGTAAATTTCTTAATAAATGTTTATTTGCTTCATCTGTCTGTTTTCACTTATTTCTGGGTAATGTAGCATACATAATCATTAACATCATAGTGAAAATCTGATCATTTGACAGCTCAGTATAAATCATACCAGTTGATGATAGATACAATCATTTTTTCCTAAGTACTACCTCTATCACTGAGGATAAATGATAAAGGGATTGAATATCAAAAACAGAGACATGTAGTTCTTTAGATTTATTTACAATTGAAGCACATATACTTTATAGCGAGGAAAAGTCAAGTGGAAGAACCTTTAAGTCATTGTAGACTTTGTAGCACCTTGGACGTTTAGGGGCATCTGGCGCTCTTCTCACGCGCGTTGTTTTCGGTGTCCACTCTTCATCTATCCAGACAATTCTTACAGTCTTGCCTTTGTCGCAAGTCTCCTTCTGATCACACTTGTCTTCATCACACCACTCATTGACGATCACAAAATTACATGGTGTTTCTGAGTTTGTCATCTTGGCGTGCTAGTTCGTATAATGTGAATAAGAGTGCTACAATCTTCCGACTTATGTAGTCTTCATCTAAATTAGAATCATTCTGATTGGTTGTTGAGGAATTCATTGTTGAAAAACATATAAAAGTCAGAAAATTGAAACACTTCTCATTCTCATCTATCTCATGATGGAAGGTACATCTCCCGCCTTAGAGATCTTCAACAAAATCTTTGAAGTGGTCGACGAGTGGGATGAAGACTGCGATCAGAAGGAGACTTGTGATAAAGGCAAGATTGTGCAAGTTGTGTGGAGTAATGGTGATTTTACACCAAAAACAACGCGCGTGAGAAGAGCGCCCGATGCCCCAAAACGACCAAGGTGCTACAAAGTCTACAATGACTTAAAGGTTCTTCCACTTGACTTTTCCTCGCTATAAAGTATATGTGCTTCAATTGTAAATAAACCTACATACTACATGTCTTTGTTTTGCAATGTATTTATCTAGAAATGGAAATAAATGGAGGAATTTAGATATGGGGTTAGTTAACACATTTATTATCGGTCTACTTTTCTATCAAAAGAGATCGCACCATTAGAGAAGATAGAAAGTGATTTTGTATACGTGTGGCGTAAGAGTGACCTCCCATTTCATCCCTTCATCATTTAGCCTCAATGATAGAGGCAGTTCTTAAAAGAACTCATGGCTCATTCTCAGATAACGTTGGCAATGGAGAATTTAAAAAGTAACCTGTGGCAGATAGCTAAGACTCAACCGATTGGCGTTCAAAGTGCTACGTTGAGAACTGTGTCAAATGCCCAACATGAGTTGCCCCAGAGGTTTCGGTCTAAAATATGACACACTCCCTTGCCACACTTATCACTACGATATCATCCGCTGTCTCAAGAGAGATCGCCCACCAACAGGAAGAATTATACCGAAATCCTCCTTAACATGCAACGTTTAAGTTGACTGATAGCAGATACAACTTTGTGATTTTATTTTTTATTTGTATGATAGATTCAGTCAGACCGAAGTCTGTCCAGGGCAAACCACGTGGAGGTACTATCATATTTTGCCCCATGGTGGTCTTTAAAAAGACCGTTGGTTCGTTCTCGGGATATGAATAGACTTAGGTTTGGCCGATTCCGCTGAGAGAGACTTGTAATCTCTCTATGTCAGCGGCATCGACCTCCTCTACTATAAGCTGACTGTTAGAGGGCGGTATATACCCCCACTCTGTTGAATTGGCATCATCGTCAGTTGTTGATGAGCCAATTCGAGCAAGATTGTTATAGACTCGCTCTCGCTCCTCCATCTCTAGAAACTCAATAAATAAATTTCTCGGTCTAAGCCGAGGCTTGTCAGGAGAGCTGACTGTCGTCTTAGGTGTTTTCATGATGGAGTATAGAATGAAAATGAAAGAGAGGCAATGGTTTATATACCCCTCTGATACAAAGACATGACTCAGTCTTTCTAATTATGTGATAGATTCAGTCAGACCGAAGTCTGTCCAGAGCAAACCACGAGGAGGTACTATCACTCTTGCTCCGTGTGGCTCTTAAAAGAGCCGTTTGGGGCGTTCTCGGGATCAAAAGCGATCCTACTGCTGATGTAAAAACTCTGAAAGGAAAAGAATAGGAGATTAGATGCGGTAAGGAAATGATCATGTTGAAGTAACTTACTGGGAACTTTCTTCCGGACTTTTCGGACGACGAAGTCCTCAAGCTCGCCGGTGATGTCCATGTTCATGTGGAGACATCGGACTCCGTCGCCCTCGTAGCATTGCTGCGTCTGATTGGGGTCACTTGTGATGGTTGGGGCGTCGCACACATTATTTTCGAAGAGGGGAAGATGGACTTCATACACTCTTCTTTTTCTACACTTCTCACGCTCATGCAATCGCTCCACTTCAGCCACCAACCTCTTGTTCACACCCTTCACTTCCTCTGTTTCCTTCACCACGCTTCGCATCCGATCTATCTCATCATCCTTCCTCAACAAATTCGCCTGCAGACTACTCACCAAACTTGCTTTCTTCATCAGCTCACTCCTTTCCACCATCCACTCTTTCTCCTTCTGCCTCATACTTTCCAACTCTTCTCTCGTCACCTTATACCCTTCAGCCTTCGCAGTCAACTTCTCATTCCGCATCACTAATACTTTATTCTTCTCCTCAACCGCCCTCAATCGATCCTTCATCCTCACATATTCATCCCTCGTGTTCCCTTCCTCCCTCCGAGGCGATGATGCCGCCAACGGCTTACCCACTTCCTTTCCCTCATCCTTCCCCTTCTCCTCAAGATCACCAATGTTCCCAAACAATTCCTCCAACACGTCATCCAAATCAACATCAGGCTTCTTGATGTCCCCTCTCAACTCCACTTCTTCCTCACTCAAACCCTCATCAGTCGCCTTGGTAACACCTTTCTTCCCCACCGCACCCTCAATCGTCGCCACTGCCACTCTTACCTCTTCCATATCTAACAAAACTCCCTCAAACCACGACTTAAACCCCTGCATACTAATATTGCCACTAGGGCACTGGCTATGGTTCCTAATGAACTCTACATCACTCCCATCCTCACATACTACCTTATGATGCACACACACCCTCAACAACACTTTCCTCACATGCTCGCCCACCGTCCCCTCTTTGATGTGCTTTTTGAGCTCGCTGCCTCTGGCAATACGGCCACAGCTACACTTGCCGATGAGCATACGCGCATTAATCATTTTAGTCATAGTGACGATTCTGTAAAGATAGAGTAAAAATTTGATAGCAAGTGTTTATAGGATACTACTTGCTGATATGCATTGAAAGACTAAGTCCAAAAACATTTGATAGCAGTCGTCTAGGCGTTAGGCTCTTGAATCCGTTACAGGCATTACTCAGAGGGGATGTTATCCCAGCTCCAAGGCCTCGACCCACAAATCCAACCTCGGGCGGACAGAGCGTGCGTCATGTCACTGTGTTGGTATCCGGGCCCCGATTTTGACATGAAAACCGGTGGAGTTATTTACAAGAGGAAACGTCCCAAGTCGCAGAGACTCATAAACGACTGCTTTTTATTCAAAAACTTTAATCATCATCATTAAATACGAATTTAAATTTTTCAGTATTTTAGTACTACTCATAAAACGTTTATAAGTAGTCTGTCACCTACAGCACATCATGAGCTGTCAAACGTTTTTTGAATCAAGTCTAAAGGACTTGTAGAAGCAAAGTTATAGCCGTTTGAAGATTTCGGCCTACTATCATCAAATGGTCAGTCATGCTATACTGACTAACCTATAAGTCTGACTCCTTAGCTGATATCAGCAATGAAAAGTCAGAAGTCCGATATCGGACCTCAAGAGAAACGACTTACCTGTAGTCAGTTTCTCAACTTAGTGAGATTCCTCTCCCGAACTCGTACTTATATATCCTGTGAATATGCAATCGATAAGAGGGGGGTTAGACATTGGTTATCCAAAATTTGACGCTGAATCCAAATCTGGTCTTAGTTTTCTCGTCCGATGCTTCGTTCGCCCGCTGGAGCCCAAAACACAAAACTCAACCTCTGACGGCTCTCTAACATGACCAAAAGTCTCAATGTCACTCTCAAGCCTCAGCAAAGGAAGATAGGGCCAAACTGTGCTTTCCAATGAATTTGTGGCACTCTTAGCTTTCAAACGAGCTATTGCACGACTTTCTACGATCTCTAGAACCAAAGTTGGAAGAACGCTGCCGAGGGGGGGTCGAAGTTCTTCGTTGTTTGGCCTACGACTTTGGAAACAAGTCCCCTAGACCCAAAATTGGCCAAAAAGTCCAAATCCGCCGTCCATTTTCACGTACGAGGCTTCGTTTAGCCGCTACAGCCATTTTCTCACTCAAAAACTCTCTGACGGCTCTCTAACATGACCAAAAGTCTCAATGTCACACCCAAACCTCAGCAAAGGAAGATAGGGCCAAACTGTGCTTTCCAATCAATTTATAGCACTCTTAGCTTTCAAACGAGCTATCGCACGACTCTCTACCATTTCTAGAACCAAAGTTGGAAGAACGCTGCCGAGGGGGGTTGAAGTTCTTCGTTTTTAGTCCTAAGACCCTGGAAACAAGTCCTCTAGACCCAAAATTGACCAAGAAGTCCAAATCCGCCGTCCATTTTCACGTACGAGCCGCTACAGCCATTTTCTCATTCAAAAACACTCAAAAACACACCTATACCCAAGAAACTCAACATGTCGAAGCAGAATTTCATCAGGAAACCAAATTTAAACACAAAACAACCCTAAAACCAATCCTACACACCAAAAACACAGACCGCCGCCCAAGATCAACAAGGACGATCGACCACGACATACCCGGTCGGTCGACCCAGAACCACATCAACCCAACTCGCGCTCCAGAGGGGGCGCTGTGCGCAGTTGGGAGGATTCCTTACTACTGATCACAAATATCCGAAACGCAGATTGATGCATTTCGTGCATGTATAAAGAAATACCCGATTACTTCAGCTTTGCTCACTGTATCAGTCGCAGATCCAGTATCATTTCAACTCTAATGTACACACTTTCGCTATTTCATTTTCATTACTTTCGCTGTGTTCATTGCGTATGCGATCTACGAAGATGTATATATATATGTTTCCCACGGCATTATATATATATATATTAAATGTATTTTTGAATGCACCTGAAGATTGATTGAAATGAAAGCGCTCTTGCATCAATTGTTTTTGATTTGACTATTTGGGTTCTAGTTTTTCATATACATATATATATATATATTATTGGCCAGAATGGATGACTCAGTTAATCAATTTGTATTGTTTTCTATTGTGGTTGAATCTGCAGACACCCTGACCTCTCTGCGGAATTTTTTTTGTAACAATTGTCCTATCTGCATGATAACTGAGCAGTCATGGCTTAATATTGCATGTGGTTGGCGGCTTGAAGTCACACAGACGACGAAAATTCGGGTTATCCAAAAAAGATAAATGCTGAAAAGATGTTTGCCATTCTGCCGATGGGAATTGGAATACTACAAACGGGTTCCAGTTACGATCTTGTAGAAAACCAAAGGACGCAGCTCAACCCATGTTATGTGACACGCTTGAAGACCACCAAGATAGAGAGGTGCATCTCGATACACGGTCTCAACTGTGAAAAACCTGTGAAAATTGTTTTGCTGTTAAGAATCAATGGCTTATGATTTTTGAACGAAGGTACAAGCATTAAAGCTGCTTGCCAAGAAATTCTGAAAGCGAAAGTACTGCCATTCATCTCACAACATCATGTCGCCCTTGCAATTGGAAACAATATGACTCAGCGATTCGAGTGTTGAGACCTTGAGTCTATTATCGAACAATCACCAGACCTCAATCCTATTGCAAATTGATGGGTCTTGCTGAAACAAACCTACGAAGCCTGACATCTTTACCTACGAAGCCAGACATCTTTATTGGAATTGAAGAAAGCTATCACGGCAGTGTGGACGAAGTTGAGAAATGGAATTTTATGCAAAAAGTTGAACTTCTCGATGTCTGACAGCATTTGTGGAGTAATTCAGAAAAAGGGATGTACTCCAAGTACTGACCGATGGTCACTCATATAATATTTAGATAAATATATCACTTGGATTATTATTTGACTTCCGTTTATAATTCACTTTATACGAAGTTATGTACACTTACAAGCATCACAGTAAATTTGTCATCAATAACATAAAACACACATGTGAGTCATCCATTCTGGCCAATACTGTATACCGGTGTATATATATATATGTATGTATGTATGTATGCATGTATCTCGCAAGTTCAAATAACAAGATGATTAAGATGATTTAGAATAGAGTACGCAGCTTGCATATTTAAATTTACCATTTCATATTTTACTCTTAAATGAACTAAAAATTAACTTATCAAAACTTCTTTTAGATACTAGTGTTGGTGGTGTAGGGTAAGCTTATTGTTTCCCATCACCATGTTTGCTAATATTTCGAAGATCCTCGACGTCATCAGTGGTCCCCTCAAGATGATCGGTATTCAAATATATCCACACACGCCTTTTTGTCATTCACATAGTCAACCGAAGCTTCTTCTTTGCTGAAACGCATAAGTGACTCTTGAAAAACGAATGCCATATTATCTGCATACATAGGCGCCGGACACGGTATGGCACTCGCTATATCAAAATAAATATTGGTATGGCGTCGACATACTAATAATTTGATCGCCATACGAGTAGTTTGGCCTGAAGGAACGATACGTCTGTCTGTTTAGAATGATGAATTTTAATGTTGTTGCGTGTAGATTGATAACTGTTCAGTTTTGCTGCTTTAAGCTGCTCCTTCGACCATTTAAGTGTTAGTGGTCAAGCTAAATTTTATTCATAACTCAATACCATGCGCATCATTTTATCAGAGTTGTACTCAGTGATGCTCTGGAGAAATTATTTTCAAAGTCATCTTCTGATTGCCGTTTAAGTTTTTAACATGTAATCAGAAGCCTATCTCATGACTACCAAACCATAATGTATGCAGTGTATTGAATAAGCAATCTCAAACGATGCCCGTAGCACCGATTACATGTATGTGACGCGATCGGGCATCACAGCTATCAAGTCAAAGCACTGATATTAGATTGTTTCTTCAGGAAGATTCAAGTATTTCTTCATATGCTTGCGCAATTTGTGAATTCAGTCAAATCATTTTCCGATCTGCAAATTCAAACAGACTCTCGTCAAGTCAAGCTGTGAAGTTTGAATTGAGAGTTGAGACTTCTAGCGTCATCCTCCTCGAATGCCTTGGAATTATTCGTCACACCAATTTCGTCAATCGCCATCGTCCTTTCATTCCGCAGATCCACAAGCGTAACCGAGAAACCGTTCGAGATCCACCGTGCTCCGCGCAAGATTCAATTATCGACACCTCATCAGTTTCAGATCTGAAAGATATGTAGGCCCATCGCGCGAAATGTTTCAAGGTGCTGGACTGCGCGATCGAAGCTCTGGAGAGACGGATAAATCTCAAAATCCATAACTGCGCTGATCGTAACTGAGAGTTTGATAAAATGTGGCTGGGCTGGAGAGAAGCCGAAGAATAATGTCATCGGCTTGGTAATGGAATGGTACGGAGAGGACCAAGATTAAGCCTCATTAGAGGCTCAATTGAAATCTCTGAGAAATTTCTATGAGATCAGAAATCAGCATATACCACAGGCATTTTGTATATAGCATTATTAAATATTGAATTGCATCCTCAGTTGAAAAATGGAAACAGACCTGAATAGCTGCCATTTCATCCAGTATCAGGAATCATCAGCAGGCCTAGTTTACATCTCTCAACATCGACACAACTCCATATTTAAACTCCTGCCAAACCTTGACAATACCAGCCGGCTCGCGAAAGCTCGGACTTGTGAATATTTTTTTAGCAAATGGACGGTACATATTTTTAGCAGCTAATCTATTCTTGGGAAGACGACACAAACGGAAACGAGATTCACTATGAAATTGAATAACCTCCCGTCAGCTGCCATCAGCTATTGCAGCCATGCTCGGGTAAATTTGAGATTTGCAATTTACAAGTAAGTGAAATTTCGAAATATCAGCATTTAAAAAAAGCAGCCTTCACTGATTATTTCAGGCGCACTATAACTTAGGCGATTTGCCAGTAGTGTGTTAAAAGTGATATTTAATGAATGCCCGTCGAAATTTCAATAACTTGCTAACTACAAATCTCAAAATTACCCGAGCATGGCCGCAAGTTTAAACAGGGAGTTGTGTTGATGTTGAGAGATGTAAACTAGGTCAGCTGATGATTCGTGATATCGGATGAAATAGTAGTTATTCAGGTCTGTTTCCATTTTTCAACTGATGATTCAACTCAATATTTAATTATTCTATTTGCATTGTATTTGCAAAAATCAGCATTTATTATTACTGACTTATTTATGAATTATTATGAATTATCACTGACTTAGGTGATTTGCCAATAGTGTGTTCAAAGTGATATTTAATGAATGCCAGTCGAACTTTCACTAACTTGCTAACTGCAAATCTCACAGGCATTCTGGAAATTTTCTCGGAGGCTGGAAAATCGGAGTTCAAAGCTGTGATCCATGAGGTGGTACGACTGATGAAGCTGCACTTGGTAAACCCTGCAAGCATTGCGTTAAACGATTGATACATGCAACTCTCCGAAGGTTAAAAAATTACCTGGAGTCGATAATGACTCAAACTCGTTTCGATCATCTCTTTCTCCTCGGATCTTATAAAAAAACGAGGTGGATAATCTGAATGTCTGAATGATATTTTCATTCTTTGCTTAAAGTTGAGGCGACAAATGAAAACATAAATTTGCATTGCTTTGATGACTTCTGTTGATATAATTTCTAAACTCAATTGCCAGCGCTTGTATTTTCAGAATAATTCTAATACATGTATAGTGCCTAAAAGTAGCTTATCATGCTATTTGCGATCACAAGTTAGAGCATGTTTTATATCTATAGTTATACTGGTCAAGAGCATCATATCAATATCGATAATCATTATATAGAGTATCAGGCCCTTACGCAGTCCCCCCTTCCTGATCTGCATACGAAAACCTTCACCATTCTTGCACAACCTAAACAAAACGAATTACCTAATCCTACATTGTAGCCGTGACTCTAACCAAAGAATTAAGGGGTCTAATTGTATACATGCCAACATACTTTGGGGTTAAATGAGTTAAGATAAAGAGAAGAATTGCCCTATTGCCGAGCATTGCAGGCATTTTTAATTCAAAATTTATTTCGATTAGTAACACTGCACCAAATTCTAGATTGCATAAATATAGCATGTGTGCATGCCTATATGCCTACCATTACCTAAAACATGTGCGGTTTTCTGACATGCCAATGAGAAATTGCTTCCGGTGCCTATGACCGCATAAGATATTCCCAAACTATCAAATTTTGTCTGATTAGCCTGAACTTCAGGCTTCATTTCTTTATTTTCTTTTGACACAACTGACAATTTTTCTAGGAAAGGGTCCAATTTTTCTTTCAGTCTGCCTTCGAGCATCGCCGATAAAGCAGTTTCTATGCCATCGTTTATTTCAGCTGGTTTGTTTTGCTTCTGAGATATCATTTGAATGAACGCCTCAATCAATTTTGTTTTCTTTAAAATTCCAACTGTGGAGTAGTGAGAGAGATAGAGTGAATGAAAATGTCTGTATTTGTCGGCATAAAAGAAATGAAGAAAATATGAGAATTTCTTCTAAATGTTAATCACTTGAATCGGATTTGAATCACTACTGATAACAATCTCGCATTTATGGAAATACGTACTATGCTGCTCCAACAAAGATCCCAGACAGATTAGAGGAAATACTACATCATGTAATCGAAAATCCACCCACGTGTTATGTCTGACATCTAGAGCGAGTTTGCAGATCAAATAGCTACAATGCCACGAAGAGGTCACGAGGAAATAAGTGAACACAAATCAAGCACGAAGGATATTTCCCAATTACCAGCGAAGACAGATTATATATCCACACAGATCACCGATGATTATATTAATAAGGACAGGACAACAACATTCGGACGAAATAAATTTTTTACAAAATGCCCGCCGAACAGCGACACAGATCAATGAGACAACGAGAGCACTTGACATCCGACGCCGTCAGGAATAGCTGAAATCGTACCTTGATATTGGTATTGACCGAACAACCCGGCAAGTTGGGTCGGTATAAGCCCTGAATTATTAAATGGATTAAATATGGATTAAATATCCATGTTGAATTTTGCCATCTGAAGAGAAAGTTCTCTATGTGCATGAAAATGCAAATGAAAAAGAAAATCAATGTACTGTTCATCTACAGGCGCCGCCAGTACTATTGCGGGTTCAAAAAATTACATTTTAGCTTCGTTTTGGGGGTTTATAGATTTTTTCAACGTAATGACATCTAATTGGGCTAATTTATACAAACTACTGAATATTGCTTTTTGAACAAAATTTAAAAACAACTGGTTTTCTACTGTAGGTTAAAATGATTGATGATTGTAAAAGTGTATTTTAGAAGGAGACTATGAATAAGACATGTATAAATCTTTAAACTTCAGTCGAGACCCCTTGCATTATATTCAGAGCTTCCGAGAAGAGTGATGGAGACAGAGAGAGACAGGGAGAAAGACAGAGAGAAGGACGAGGATTCCTCTGCCAATATGGCACTCGTGCAAATGACCCAGACGATGTATTTTTTAAATTAGAAGGAATGTTTCATAAGACAGGTGCTTCAGTGTAATGTTTTTTTAGTTCCACATCTGCATTAAGCAGGCTTGCCGTTGGGATTGGGATCCCAATAGCTATAGAGATTGGGTTGAGATTGGGCTACCAAAAATGCACCTCAATCCCAATAGATCCCAATAAGCCCTCTCCCAACAAAATATGCATGTAATCGTTGACATTAGCCAGTACGTCACAAATGTTTTCGGATTGTACTGAGCAGTTCATTTTGCTGTGTCTTCAGTCTGACCTTGCCTCTCTCGAATTCGAGCATTGAGAGCTCTTACTGTGATTCAAACAAATTGACGAAGTCAGCTTGAACCCTACCCTATGGCCTAAACTTCCCTAGTTGCTAAAAATAGTGACTTAATTCGGAGGCCTTCTTGTGCCGCGACTCGTGCTGTGTGCGTGCGTATGAGGTATTGATTCAAACGGGTAATAGTATGACGCTGTGACAGTGTCACACTGCGCAGGAACAATGGCTTCAAAAATAGCCCATGTGGCGAGCTGTTTATTAACACCGCATTATCCGATATAAGCTCAATTAATACTAAGTGTGTTTGCAACTCTTACATACATATTAGCTATACACGTAGGCCCCTATAAGTTCTTCGGTGAAGCCAGTCTCGATGCAAAATTTAGCCATACAGTAGGTCTATTATGCATAATTGTATAAAATCAATTAAAGCCTCTATTACTATTAAGGCCATTATAGTCCTAGGCTGGGATTGCAATTCACCTAAGAAAAAATAACGGAAATTCGGAAGAAACCGGGTTTTGAATGCATAAATTTGAAATATTTGCATTAGACTAATTTCGTAAAAAGACGAAAAGTTGCGATCCCTGGTCCTAGGCCTACTTCCGCGGACTTCGTTAATTCAAAAAGTATCACATATGGTAGGCCTAAGCGGTAAGCCCCGATGCAGCTTGGGGTCGACTTGCGTACGTTTTTAGCTATAAAGCAGGCTATTGGGATTTTTATTGGGATCCCAATCGAAATTCTCACTGGAATTGGGCTGGAAATTCATCCCAACGGCAAGCCTGGCAGTGAGAGAGAGAAAGACACACTTAACTTTGAAATCTATATTGCAGTTCCAATTACCAGATTTATGCAAACGGATGGACTTGCAAATAGACCAACAAGGCTTGCAATCATGCAAACTCATCAATCTCATCAATCACGCTAACTGATTTTGACGGGGTTATTCATTATGCTTGTAAAATAAGTTATTCAGCTCCCTGGACAATTTTGCAGGATGAAAAATGAAATTATTATCGATCTTACTATAGGAAATTAATAATTCCCATGTTCATCATAACCTGCCTCTGGCTTCTGAGCGGCGCTTCCAAAGGAATTAAATAGAATAAACTCGAAACCAATCTCAAACATCAACACTTTTAGATGAAGCATTTTGGGAGTGAAAATCAGAGTTGTTTGAAGTCTTGTAAACGGATCAAACATCAAGCTTAGATGTAAATCCTACAATAACCTCTCGGTACACTATCCAGCAATTTTTCCAAATTTTTGTGCTGACTTTCGTTAAATTTGTTGCAGATTCACCACATTGAATGCTTATTAATCCATGTTGCCGTGGAACGAACAATAAAATGAAAAAGTTAAAAGAATATGAGCAAGATCTCGAATAATGCTCGCCTCATTGAAGCTCCAATGACGTGTGGTTCATTTTTATATAACGCATTTCGTTTTACTGTGAGAATTTACACTACTATTACTGCAACATCAGTAGCATCTCAGATAAATATTTTTATTACATAAGTCAAACGTTTCTGATGAATCTTTCATATTAAAGAAATACATCTGGAAGCGCGCAGCCGTTACAGCCGTGACAGCGATGAACTTTTTTGATATGAGATCGTATAATGTCCAGCAAGCATGAGGGAGATGGCTGAACTCTACAATTTCCAAATTAAAGTGTGACTCGTTAACAGGAAGTAATTGGTGTCTGTAAGTAATGAAATGCAAACTTCAGTACCACAATTTAGTTTAACTCTGAATCGTGACGACAATATCTGTAACACAGTAACAGTTCCGCTGTCATTATTTATCATTATGATTATTACTTTACAGTCCACTATATGGCGATGGCAAAGTTTTTCTTAACTTCCGAATAATTTGCTCTCATCGACGTTTGGTGCGCTCATTAGTTGATGCATCAATATACTTGAAGATGTGATAAAATATCAAAGGAATCGACAAAGATCTACCATGCCTACTGATCTGCAATGTTGCATGTACCTATACATTCAGGCTTTAGAATCCAAAATTATCAATTTTAATACTTAGCTACAAAATCAGTGCAATTTCAGATGCATGAAAAAGTGCTGTCAGTGTGTAAATTCCAAAATATCGATAAGCATTGGAAGAATTGGGAAAACATAAGTTCAATTCGCTCTTCAGATCATGCACGGCAAATTCAAACTCAAAATTCAAAAGTTCAGTGATTGTAGTTGGAGTATCCCGTTCACACAGTTCACTTGTTCCTCAGTGACCGACTGAAAGACTCGCTCGCTAAATAACTCACACAGAAGCTCGAATGCACTGGTCACTACCCACATTTTCATCAAAGCAAAAGTATGGCAAAACACAACAAAAATAATTTCAGCCATATTTTTAATTCAAGTCACTGATGTGCGTGCGCAAACGGGTCGCGATAACGCTAGGGTCGCTCTGCTAATTGTTTTAATTCCCAAAGGATTAGATTAACTGAGATTTCATCCTACATACTGACATGCACTTCTTTGAACTCGACAGATGTCCTTAAAGTATAATATTTGAATTCCATCTCACGAATTCACTCGTTTAACTGGTGGCCGCGTGATTACTATGATTGATTCATCAACTGCGATTCAACTCTGTAAAAATTAACACTTAAACAATGAAATTTTCCACTCTGTTTTCGTGATGTGATGATGCTTCTCACTTTTGATGTACAAAAATCGTGAATACACTTTTGTAGCACTTTTCTCTAGAAGTCATGGAAATAGCTGCTGCGCATAAAATCGAATTCGTCAACGAAATGCAGTTTCTGAATACGGCTCTTTTTCAAACTGTACGGATTCCAAGGTTTTAATCAGGCCCTTTCAATGTCATTAGGAATTATGTGAAGCTATCTCTTTAGCTGTAGAAATCATCACGAGACCAACAAGACATATTCTTGTGAGTTGAGTCAAGCAAGTGTATTTGGCATGCATGTGATTAAGCTGCTAGTTATCAAGCAAGGAACTTAGCTAACTAAAATAAACGAAGCAAATGGTTTGGAAATTAAAATATTAGACGTGACCTTGATGCTGACTTGATAGGCTTATCTTTTTTTTTGTGCTGTGTTTTTTTCGGTTTTTTCATTGATGTTTGTTATATTTTTTTATTTATCTTTTTTTCTTTTTGTCGTTTATCTATAGCACCCCCCCCGGCCCCCCCCCCCCCCCCCGGGGGGAGATAATCACCAACACTGTAATTCAATCAAGAGTACTGCTCAACAAATAACAGCAGGCTGGCCGAATAGTCCCAAACAAAAGCATAAAAGGAAATAATGATACACTAGCTATAGCACTCACAGTGATGCTGATAATGACAAATCAGGTATTTGTGAAATTCCCTATCTCAAATACGGGTGATGACTACCGAAATAATGACGACTTAGACATGATAACTGAACACAGCAATAAATGAAACAGAAAAAAACTCATTTCTAAACAATAACCTTAAACCGATGCGTTTCATGGGTCACATTATTGATAGAGGTCAGAAGAAAGACTGATGTGGGTCGAAATGATATACATTTAACCTATCAATAACAATCAATTCTGTAGAAATCATTTCCTTTCAATGCTTGACCGGAATGTTCCACCAGTCTTCCGGCTTTAGCGATTGATTACTAGGGACCGGACTGTATTCAAGACACCCTCCGTATGCTATGAGCACGTAGGAAATGCTCTGCAAATCCATCCTTGGATTATTCATATCGTTTTTTTCAAGTGACGGATAGAATAGCTAGCATGATCTTTTGCAGGGAACGAGGACGAAAATAAGACTTTCACAGAGTGATGTACACGCTATAGCTAGTGTGAATCTGCGCGTTTGACATGTCTACCCGCTTCCTCTTCTTGTCAGACAGGATCAAAGAAAATACATCTAAGCCCAATGGGAGTCACAATTTTTGACGTGAAAAGTCTCCAGGTCACTTCATATAATTACAGTCAAATTTTTAATGCGGAGTTAAATGATTCATTTTCTACTTAGCTCTTTCTTTCGCACAAAACAATGAATATGAAGAATAAAAAAACTAAACGTGTGTAATCTTTTCCCAAATTTTCGCGCTGAGGTTTGATCACTAGCAATACAAATGATAAAATTACATCTTCGTGTACAGGCAGATTTAAAAGTTGAGTGACAGCATAACAAAAACTTAGGAAAAATCTGATAAGATATCACTTAATAGTCAACATAGTTTAGCAGGCCAGTTGAAAATGTGACTGAAGTGAAAAGCACAACAACATAGAGACAAATGAAGAGAGGTACGTAAAAACTAAAGATTACTTGAGAGGGCCTCTTATGATAAAAATTGTGAAGGGAAGGATGTGTTAAGTACGGCTCCGAAACATAGGCATTGACAGAGAAGTTGTTGGATGCATTGTATTCAAGTGACAGAACATGTTCAGGTACATGGATGGAGTGAAGTTTAAAGACGAAATATCAAATGATAATCTTTCATGAAAATGTGGTTTGACGAAATGTGGGTACGATGATGTGATGGAAAAGGCTCCGATCGTTCGGCGATGTGCAAAGATCAGAGGAAGGTATTCTAAAGGCTGTGGAAGGGATAAAAGTGGTAGAGAACAAATGAAGCGTCGAGACACTGTCTTATTGAAGATCTCAGCAATCTAAACAGCACCGCAGGTCACTATATCATATGGAAGTTCAACCATCTCGCGGGCCGCAATCCCCAGAAGTCCATTTATCTAATTAATAAACTTTTCGGAGCTCTTTACAGTTCTAGAGAAGCCGTGAAAGGCATAGAGGCAATTCCGCTACGAAGCGGAAACTTGTTAATCCTGTCGCTAGGCTAAATTTTCCTTAAGGCTTAAGGCAGTGTCTGAAACTAACAATTTAGCATGATATACTCGACGAGAATCAGACAGCTGACTGCAAAGAGTCAAGGAGACAGATATTTTTTGATAGCAACAAAATTTGAAACCACGGACACTTGAAATAATGGAAATGCGCTTCCATTGGAGGTCAGCTAGTGTAAATTCGTTGATAGCTACTATTATTTGACATATCTAAATGCAATGTGAAGCCAAATGTCATTTATAAAATATGTCATGGCATGCTCAGAGTAGTCTAAAAAGGCTATTAGCTTATGAGACGACCGTTACCAATTTGTTCTAAAAGTTCGGTTTTTTAGAAGGGATGTAGAATATTGGAGCTCAAGTTATTCACATTTAACAGAGGGAACTATGACACAAAAAGTTTGCCTGTCAATCAATAGACTTTTCGCTAAGCAGATGAATGTAGGCAACGGTCGTTTCACCTTCACTAATTTTGCCTGGCATGATCTTGTACAGAACATGAATAGAATACTCTTCTATAGATAGAATGAGCGTTAGCACAGCACAGTAACATTATTCAATTTGTAATTATTCCGCTGCAGAAGTGAAAACCCAACACAGATGAGCAAGATGCAGGACAATCCCATACCTATTCAAGGCCTATTGACGGAAAGTGTAGATATAGCTGAGAAAGTATTCCCTGGTGCACCAAAACGAAGGTGGGTAGTAGTGATGATGTTTTTGTAAAGGACACACTCCTGAAAATATAAAGATGAAGAATCCCGTTCCGAATGTCAAGGAACCCAAAAACACAGACCCAACGGTAACTTCAGATTATGTGATGGCTGGTGTACCAAGGAGCATGCCTGGTATTACAGTCTCAATTGTAGAACTCAACTGAAGAAATGTTGTGTGTGTGTGTGTGTTATAACAATGTCAACAATCACATATAGTCAACACAATTCAATATAGACCTACCTGTATATGAGCTACCTGCACATGTATTGAAAACTCAACTTTTATAGTCGGATGGTCACGCATGAGAAACGAAGTAATAGTTTTCGACCCTCTCTGTTGTACCTGACTGAAGAAGATATCTGAGTCAGTCTACACAGGGACTACTAAGATATCTATATAGCTACCGGTACGAACAACTCTCTGGCAGTGGGCTGCCAGCCGTCAGCCGGTTTTTCAGGTGTCTCAAATATCTATCTTATGTGACATTACATTGACCATACAGGGAAGAATATACATCTGTGAGCAGTCATCATTTTCAATCATAAAAATGCCAAGCAAGCTTAGTGTGGCAAATTGCTGAATTAATGACAAATCAACTGAAATGAAAAAAAGTCAGAGTCTACAAGTTCCCATCTGATCCATTCAGATCTGATAAATGGCTGTCTGCCTCGCCACAGGTCATCGAAAAGGAGTCTATAAACAGAGGCACAGGGGCATATGCTGACGACATTTGCCAGTTAATGGAATGATAAGGAGTTTCGGACAACCACATTTAAAAACTGCTCGAAAGTCTTCCAATGAAAGTGTGACCACTTCCGATCGACCGGTAATGTTTCTAAGAAAGCTGTTCTATGAGTCATTCGAGAAATTCCCTTTTTGATCAAGTGGACTGACCTGGACAGAATGACTTGCTACCAAAAAATTTCTCTCAGTTTCTCAATACTTAGCTTACCAAGGAGTACACGAATCAACCGGGCATGCATCTTAATTATTGGAATTAATTTTGAAAAAGGTAGTTTTTACTGGCATCATGATGAAAGCATGTTTTTTCTTTTAGTTCACATCTTTACGTCAGATACTGCGATTCAAATGATGAACTTCAACGTTTCCTTCAATGATGTTGAATTTAGTGTTTCTATTCATGGTGATTATTCCATTGCACACATGTTGAAGTTGATCTGCATTCCTTTCGCAATATACATGCACTTAGCTTTACAAAATGGACTTTCAAGATGATTTCTGCCGGAGGTGTTATTGATGAGACTAAAGAACTACACACTTTAAGAGACGTTTCTTACGCCACATATAGCGCATGGAACAGTTCTTACTAATAATTTTTGATGAACTTTACGTAAACCTTATTCTCGATCTCGAAGCGGTCATCTTATAGGGTATTCTCTTGATTAACCAAAAAGCTTGCTCGTACACTGTTAGACTTTATAGTGCGACATACTTCAATTAAGGCATCTTGGTTCATCTTAAATTTATCACAATTTACAAATGGCCGGAAATTTTTTAAAATTTCATGATGTGTCAATGTCATTGACATCATGGAAGCAGCATGATGGCGTTCTACCGCTTTCATGTCTGATGATGTCTGTGTAAATCGAGTATTAGATGGATTACTTCGAGCACGGTATAGGCCATTTGATGACGGACATTTTTCATCGATTCGATAAGGAAAGAATATTATACCTGCTTTTTGACCCATTTCATCTTTTGAATAATTGCTGTAACAGGCACAGTGAGAAAACTAAGAGATTGATGTTTTGTTTACTGGACGAATCAACGCGTCACTTCGAACAATGGGAGAATTTGATAAATACTTGTGGAAATGAAAGTAATACTGATGAACTACTATTGCGTTCGCATTTCTTCATCCGAACACTTAAATTTCCTGACAATTCTGGCAAGCTTGTTCCTTGATATGGCAGTGATGAGAATTCTTCTATTCCGAAATCCGTGAGAGTCATGTCATTTACTAAGGAAACCACCAGCAGTCTAGCACGCACCCTAAGAGCATTTGCTCATCTTTGACGAAGCCTTGAGAAAGTTGAGGCATCAGCATGTCTAACTTATCATGGTGCCGCAAAGGCATTTCAACGATCTAGATATTAGAGTCACCTGAAAAACCGGCTGACGGCTGGCAGCCCACTGCCAGAGAGTTGTATGTCCCGGTAGCTATGCAGATATCTTAGTAGTCCCTGGTCTGCAATATGCTTGCAATCTTAGCCTTAACAACAGCCAATAGTACCTGAATGCTACGACGGAGCTTTAATAATATCCACCTACACTAAAGTTTAATAAGCTATAAACATAGGAAAGCTTCTCCGGAGGCTGGTAACAAACAACAAGCAAAGTCAGAATGAAAAATTGATAAAGTACAAGCATAGCCATAACTTCGGAAATACATAAGGTTATGAAACCAACCTTCACACACGACATAACCACAACTCAGGCAATAGCGCAATACCACCTCTAGACCAGTACTACAACAAACACGTGCTCAGCAGAAAAAAACATTATAGTTCATCATTAAAGTTATTTCACACAATCGCCACCAGCCAGTCAATTTCAAGCATAGCCATAGCGACCAAGATATTCACTCAATAAACGCAAACAACACCACAAACTAATGTTGATGATCCCAAAGGATGCGCAATTCAGTCCATCCTCCTCCATGCCCTGCAACGGACGCAGCAGGCTCTCAAAGTTGACCTAACTTCACGGATTCTACGAAATTTCACCATCTCCTCTACTAATTTCAAGCATGGCCATAGCGCCCAAGATATTCACTCAATTAACGTAAACAACACCACAAACTAATGTTGATGATCCCAAAGGATGCGCAATTTAGTCCCCATCCTCCTCCGTGCCCTGCAACGGACACAGCAGGCTCTCAAAGTTGACCTAATTTCACGGATTCTACGAAATTTCACCATCTCCACTACTAATTTCAAGCATAGCCATAGCCATATCCGTGAAATCCTCCATCTCCCATGTAGGCATATCTCAAGCATAACTGCCAGAATCAATGGCATTGTAAAAAAATACATCCGATTCAATAAGTTGGCTCAGATAAGGCTCTTGACCAGACATGGATTCAGGAGGATCAATACGTTGTGGGTATACATTGCCATAAACCAGTAAACTGGAAATAGTAACCAACACAAAATTGCAATGTGCGCGTACATGCTATGTGCTGGACCTAGCTTGAACCGATTCTCAATTCCAGTCAAGACAAGTTCTCCTCTCTGTGAAATAATTTCTGGAAAACATCCTGAAAGAGACTTTATGATCAAATACGAAATATATCACAAACTCGAATACTGAAGATAAATTCCAGGAAATTGCGAAAAAGTGCGTCTTGCGGGCAATACTTTCTTTTGTGTAGTTAGAGCAGTAAAACAAAATAGTAGGGCGAAAACTGAAAAAGAAAGAAAAAATGCGCATTAAAACCTTAAACACAAACATTGAATGGCTGGTTGCGATCACGCTCAGCTAACGGCAACAACATAGTAGCAGATATCCTAGAAACGAATGTGCACAGACATCTTCCTTTCGTTCATTTCACGGTAATGTCGACATTGGAGGCACTTTTGCATTCTGTTAATGATGACACATAATAAAACACATATTTTGAGACAGTTTCATATTTTGGAGCATATTTTTTTGTACTCTATTTTTTGGAGTCTATAATATTTTATTAATTTGACATTTTCACTAGCCTGTTATCTAATGCTTCTACTTGACTACTGTGTTCCATCGTGCATCCTTTGAAGACTCTTGCTCGCTGTCATTCTCATTGATGTCAATGAGAAATTGCGATCTGCCCACGTTGGTTAAAGTGGTTCAGTGCGTCGTAGAGTGCATAGAGTAAGGTAGGGCAACATAACTGTGTTTAAATCCTTGAAGAATAACAGAAATTTCGAAGTAACTTTCGTTGAAACATAGTGTACGGAAGCGCGCTTTTCGGGATCTTCAGCCTTTAGGTTCCTCAGGTAGGTGAAAACTTGCGTAGAACAAGTAGAAACTTCAGTTTGGAATGCTCAGTGTATGCTCCAAATATTGAATTATAAGAGGTCACTTTCTATTTTTCTCGAAATCGCACATAACAGTAAGGTTAATGTCAATTTCCAGGAAAGTAATTTCTTTTCGCTAATTATATTCCTCCTCAACTTTTCATCTGAACAGTGACTTCTGTGAATATAGCCTGAAAGGAAATTTCGTGATTACTGCAGTCTACCGACATAGATTTGTTCACTTTTGAGATTTGTCCAGAAATTTCCTGAATTCCGGACATTTTTGCTTCAAATTTGTTTGGTTCTTCAAAAGTACAATGAAATGATGGTTGTAGGTGTAGGGATATTCAGGAGTGTGATAATAATAATAATAATATCTTTATTGCTTCACATGGTTACAGTCGGTGAACGGATTACTAAAGTGCAAGATCATAGAATACAAAATTTTATAAATGAACAACGAAAGCGTTCAGTTTTCTCGAATGGTGGATGCAAAGTGCACTGAGAACGAATTAGTCGACAATTATGTGGTTGGAACATAACAGACAAGGGGTGAGAAGACGACCCCTCAATTGATGAAATCATTTTGTAACACATTTTTGTTTCAACTTCGATGAATGAAGGAAACTCATTCGAATTGATAATCCTAAACACTCGCTTCTCCAAGCGCATTATTTTATTAAATAGATAGTCCGGTGCATTGCAATAAACTGGATAAGCAAATAAAAATATGGAGCGAATAAAAGCGACATATGATCTGTACATAAGGGTAGCAGGGCAACCTGATCTCTTAAGATTGTACATGACATAAAGCCTCTTTCTCGCTTTCATAACCAAATCATCCAAATACAAATTCCACTTCATGTCACTAGAAAAAGTAACGCCCAGAATGAGAATGCATGAGACCTGACACAAGGCATTACCATCTGGAAAATAAACATCAGACAAAACCAGATTCTTTTTTGTTACAATGTCCATTACAAAACACTTATTTTTGTTGAGAGGCAAGCCAATATCGGAGGACCATCAATGCTATTAAGCTCTTGCTGGAGATTATCTTCAGAGCTGTCTCGAATAAAATGAAGGAAGGTAACATCATCGGCATAGCGCACCATGAAGGTATTCCAACAGACAGCAGAAAGCGAATCAGTAGCCAAGCAGAACAATACTGGCCCAATTACACTTCCTTGAGGGACACCACTTGGTACACAACTCCAATCAGATGTCACACCACCGATAAATTCTACTCGCTGTCTTCGACAAGACAAGAAACTATACACCCATCTGACTACAAAATTAGGCAAATCAAACTTGACAGAAGCTGAAACAATAGTAGAGTGCAGCAATTTATCAAAAGCCTTAAAAAAATCAGTTGTCATAATTCTAACAGCGCCAGACTTTTTATCCAAAAATTCAATAACTTTGTGATATGCTAGAACAACAGCCGAAGTGACTCCAGAGCACGGACGGGGAATATAGGCAAATTGACAAGGGTCCACTCTGTGCTTGATAACAGGAAAAATAAATTTTTGACAGACAATTTTCTCCAAAATTTAGACAAAATAGGCAAAATAGAGATAGGGCGAAAGTGAGATGCAGTCGTCGGTTTCTCACATCTAGGAACAGGTGTAACATTAGACATCTTCAAGCATAGAGGAACACAGCCTTCACTCAATGAACGGTTGAATAGATGTGTAATAGCAGGACAAAGAAAATCAGCACAGTCTCTGATCACCCATGGGGGAACACCATCAGGACCCGCACTTTTATTGGAAGTAGTACTCAACATCCGAAAAACTTCGGCTTCTGTTAAAATAGGGATGGTCTCATTCCAATTACTTGAAAAGTGAGCCTCCAAAGCACCAGACTCACTCTGAAAATTCGAAGTGAAGAAGGCATTCAGATCACTGACCGATAATTCATGATGATGACTGTTGTTTCTTGTGTAATTGCCTAGAACACGCAGTGATTTCCAAAGTTTCTTATTATCTCCAGTCGATTCCATAAACTTGAATTTAAGATGACGAATATGATTATTGACTTCTTTACGTGATTTTATGTTATCAGATATTGTGGACGACTCCTGCTTAGAAGAAACAGTAAGATTGCGTCAGTTATTAGCATCATGATGCTTTCGGAAGCGGAATTGATCGTCGGGCATTTGTTTCCGCTTCCAATGAAAACGATCGCTTCCGCGTCCACACCCCTGATTGTAATTTTAACAAAACTAAGTTTCATTTCTTGATTTCTAGCAAAATTTTAGGTGTTTTATGTGGTCTGTAGATGAATTTATATCGATAAATACCGAATTCGTGCTTATGCCTATCTGCCATCAAAATTAATTTAATAGAATATGCCGTACCTATTCGTAACTGTAATGAAAGTACAACGTAAAACAAAATCTTTATTTTATCCATCGCCTGTTTCATTATTACCCCAATTCTCGGGGTAAATTCTGGGCACCTTCAACTGCGATTTTCTCCTAAACTACTTAAAAAAGTGAAGGTTTTTCGATTTTCCCGTTACAAACCCGCTTCATATATACGGGTATATGGTGAATACTGCGTCATCCGCTCATCTTTAATAAAAGAAATAATTGAAAGCTGCCAACTTTCTGCAAAACGGTGGGCTATGCGTCAAAGCATGGTTATATGTGACGAAATGTGGCATTTGTATCAATCGCCGTGTGTTGGATATGGAATGTGATAGTGTGTCACAGTTTCAAATGTGGCGACTCACCTGTGACTCTACACTGAACATTTTACTGATACCAGAACAAGCCTCTGAATAAATGTATCTTCAATCAAAACTCTAAAAACTATCAATTCATGTACTTCAATTCTATCGAGATGAAACGCGGTTTCTCTGCTTGTTACGAAGAGAATATATTAAATCTATTTGGATATGTGCACGAAGATTCCAAAATGTTACACATGCCGTCATTGAACAACATTTAGAGCAACCTCCAATCAGGTATACCATTCATCCGTGGGTTTCATTTCATTCTCTTATTCGAAAATTTCAGTTTGACATCAGATAAAGCGCAAGCATGCATCACCAAAAATGTGACTTAAACGGATAGCCCCCCACCCCACTATACTTGATGAGCAGTACCCGTGAGTAAACATGTTTGATAAGAAGGCCCCCTTCGTAAAAAAAGCGTGGAAAAGATGGGCTCTTCGGCAAACACAGGCCTACTTGATGAGATGGTGCCTGGGTTATTTTGTTTGATTGGAATGGTCCCTTTGGTAAATGAACTTCTTGAGAGAACTTCATTGATAAATGAATTTCACTAGAAGTGTCTCACACTTCTCGAAGGACCCCTAACTGAATTTGACTCAAATGGCCAATTTGGTGAATGATTTGATGAGGAGGGTTTGCTTTTTGCTTTTTATCCGCTGTCCACCTCCGTCGGGTTGGACGATGATTCTTCGTGGAATGCCTCCAGGTGTTCCGATCGAGGGCGTCGGCTTCCCTTAGGCCCAATTGCCTTCCCAGATCTTCTGTAGGCGGCCTCTTGGTTTTGGCCCCACTGATCTTCAATTTCTATACTACCTTAATGTAATCGATGTTATCTTTAACACCACATGTCCGTGCTATCGCAATCTGCTCGCCGTCATGGCCTCATCGATCGACTGCAGGTTCAGGAACGCGACTCTATCTTCGGGAGATGTTTCACACATCCACCTGATCATCCTTCTGTCTGCCACCATTCTTCTCCTTTCAAAAGAGCTGTCAAAACCCAAATCTCACTTCCGCAAGTCATGCAGGCTCTAACGTATGAGTCAAATATTTCTTCCATCCAGTATGGAGTAGCACGACTGATTAGAATTTCTTCCAGTCCGATTGAATTCGCGTAGTCACAGCTGCCTCCGTTCCACCACCGTATTCCAAGTAACTTCCGCTTCTCACAACGGATAAATCACCGGAACATCTACCGCACATACAGTTCGGCGCCGATCCTTTCAGACTGTATTGAGCTACAAGCGACACCACAGGGCAGAGATGGACCGATGTGACAATTTGTGACATTTTTTCATGTCAATAAAATTTGACAAAGTGCGTCTATCATTGTTGGTGTGATGAAATTGGACAAATTCACGTACTTAACCAGAAACCAATCTGACGGAAATAACTGACAGAAGCAGTGTTTTTTCAATAGTATGACAAAACGTGAACTTTAAGTCTCAGGTAACTACGTTTGCTTGAAATAAAGTGAAGAAATTTTGTTTAGAAGTCATTATTCTAATGTTCCTTTTGCTTTTCCTAATGGATGACCCCAACTACAACGCTCATTCTACGAGGCCATGTATTTTTCGATTGTTATGTCAAGATAGGAGGCATGTATTTGAGCAATTCCATGCGTAACAACGTTACATCGCACGTATTTCCTACATACGTTAGCGTTGTCAGTATATAGTAACAGGTTGGCATCGACTTACCGGACAAAATGGCTAATTGATGCACTGAAATCAATGGTTGTGTGCTTCATTTGTTTTGCTATTTTAGATTTGTGACTCAATAAGTAATTAAGTTCAAGCGTAGGAACGTTGCATGAATTGACGTGAAAATGGAGCAGTGGTTACTTATATGAAAAAGTCTGCGAATTAAAGGACTTGATCGAGACTTTGATACCTCAACGTCAAAGTTGAAGATCATATCATTATCATAGAAATTGTTGAAATTGAATTCGCTCATTACTGCAGCGATGATCATAAGAAATGAATCGCAATAACATTACGCGTGCGAAATCACTATCAGGATTTATGATTGGCTAATGTGAAAATTATTTCGGCTTCACATGTACCAGTTAGCCTCAACACAACACTTGAAGGTCTTCCTATAATTGTTTGTGGTTTTCAAGTGCATGGTTAGATGCCTCTGTCATACTAGTGATAAAAGTGGGGTAGTAATGATGGTGTTTTTGTCTGAAAACTATTTAAGTTATATTATCTGCTTATACGTGTACATACCTGTGTACTCTTCAGATTTTCCCGGAAGTTGTACGATTTTTCGGGGTTTTTCGTTAAGTTGTACGATACGATGATTTTTGATTTTTCAGCCAATTGTACGATTTTTATCGATTTTATATTGTAAGAATTTTTTGAAATTAAAGTGCTCGATTGTGGTTACGAATCTTTGCTATCGAATAAGTCACTTTCTTATGACATACTTGAGGCGTGAGCTTCAGTCAAACGCATTTTAACAATGCAGTTCCTTCTCAGAAATCATAAGTTGTGGCCGTCCGAGGCGTCAACATAGACCTATCCGCATGAAAACCCAAGTCATACAAAGATGTGATACTGATCCTAACTGAACTCGTATTTGTTAGTGACTATGATCGCTTCCAATGATGCAGCTTAGTTCGTATATGTGCCCCGACTGAGACTTCAATGCAAATAATGCCTGTAAATTGCCATCCACCCTATGATCGCTATTACGCAGCTCTGATCCCGTCTCTGAAATATATCTCATTTTATTAAGGCTTGCGACCGGTCCACAGCCCAACTCACCCGTTGCCTGCGAAACCTGCGATTCGCGAAGCTGGCACGCGTCATGCTAGCTGTGTTGACTATATCCCACAGCAACGCAGCTTGCGAGCGAATCTTATCACAAGTGAGGAAAAACAAGACTACGCTTGACTCATTATCCGCCTGCACGCTTGATTCATTCATTGCTGGTCCTGAAGGGACGACCTGAACCCTTCAAAAATACAGCGATTAAGAAATTAAACGACTGAAATCGTGTTATACGAAGGAAGTGCAGGAACGTAGCGGCATTGCAATTTGGCCATTTTTGTTTTTGATTTATTTCGTATTATGTAATTAGTCACCTACTTGGTTTTAGAAAATCAGATCTCTTATCAGACACACAAGCAATTCGCTTCTTGTTTTATTTTTCCATTGTTACGTTTCGTTTTGATTGCAGTATACACTTTTTAGATTATTATGTTTGTTTTTTGTTCAAGACTGCATTAGGAGTAGGTAATATACAATTTTATTGAAATTATTGACAATTTTGAATTGTACGATTTTTGAAATTTTGAGGTACACAGGCATGTGTGCATGTGTAGGTCCATGCATGTTTCAATTGTTTCAACTGTGTATTACACTGTCATAAAAAAACCAGTTCGCACAATTCAAATGTCTATGAATAAATTTCAAATAATATGCTTGTGCGAACACTACAGAACGGTTTCGTCGGTAGATTCAGTCTCGGATATGAGGCTCTCACGATCACAGGCAGAAGCTTCATGTAGCAGATTTGATACATTCACGCTGCACACTGTGTCCTACAGAACGCTTCCGAATTCGGGATCCGCATTGATCAGAATTTCATGCATCTTCTTTGCATGCGAGACATTCAACTTTCACATTCTTGAAAGCATCGATTAGTTAAGTGACTGCATTTTTGTGATCTCACTAACAGTTCGCGAAGCAACTTGTCTCGGCGACGCAACGAATTAACACCGATCATCTACTACCCCGAGAATAGGTGATAAACAGTGCATTCGAGCTACATTTCTAATAATGATTCGGACAGCTGATGTTTTCCGAGAACGGTTACAGAAATGCCCACTCAAGTTGCAGGGATGCAAGACTTCCGGATTTATCCGGATTTCCGGATTTTTGACCAAGATTTCATTGGGTCTCGGGATTCGTTGAAAATGCCATAAAAATTAAGGGGGTAACCCCTAGGCCTATACTTTCTCAGACGCAGGTATGAACATGATTTCAGTTAAAATGTGCAGCGTACATGTACGTATGCCGGTATAGTCACCTCTGAAGATATTATCTTGTCACTTCAAATGCTGAGGTGTGAAGGTATGAGACATCTACCGGTACTCGTGTCGGTCATAATAAATTTCAATATGTTTTTATGTTTTTAAACAACATATATTTCGGCGTCTACATGCGATACCGGAAAGCCCATCCATCTGTTCCATCAATTCATCGATTAAGTACGAAAAAGTCGTACAGAGAAAGAGTGTTGCAAAAGGCCAAGCAGAGACGTAGGCCTACTTCACGCACAAAAAATGAGGAAAGAAACGCGTCTTGAGCGCTTGAGACTGCTCGCACATAAGCGCAAGGCGAGACCATGATTCGTCCGCTTTTTCTTAAATTTCTTTTACGTGCTTGCTTAACCTATCACGGTACTTGTTTTTTGTAATTTCGCCGTCGCATGACTCAACACTTGTCAGTGTCAAAATACAACAATCGTCAGATAAGCAAAGTAATGTGGGCCTAACCAATACAGCCTACACCCATTCCCTATTAAATTCAAAACGTTTTCGATGTTGTTGGAGCCAAATGCGACGTTTCAGTAATCAACTGAAGGCGTCACTGTTCTTCTGTTAAGATTAAATCAAGACAAGAGGGTATTATTTTTTCTAAAGTGAATTGCAATTTATTGTTGCTTGTAATTTTCATTTGAGGTGACAACGAAAAGAAGGACAAAAGTTACTTCATTCAATAAAAGTTACTGAAATTATTGCGACCTTTTGTTTTACAAGTTTACGTGTCATTGGAGCAGGGTGTTCGTTTGGTCAGAATGCATAGTTTTTTTATACATGTATGTGCGGAATGACAGGGACCATGGCTGGGCCACCTTTATCTAAATCATTGAAATTTTTAAGTTAGTAGTAAGTAAAAGGCGCATCCTAGCTCATTTTCCGGATTTTTCATCAATTTGCACTTGCATCCCTGAAGTTGAGTATCATGCTCGCATGACAAATGAGACATCATTCTAAAGGTAAATTATGACTTTGGTTTCTGGTCAAAGTGGCATTTTCACAAAATTGTCCTAAAATTTGGTTTCGATAAACTTGCCCCAGGGAACATTTGAATACCATTAAGTAGCATCAAAAAAAATTTCTGTTGAAATTTCTGCCGAAAATCCGATGTCTCCTGAGAGCTCGTGAAAGTTGGCCTAGGTAGACCTGACTCAGAGGTCATTGATCTTCCACTAAATATTTAGCAGATACATACGTTTTAGATGCTGCTGAGAATCTTCCACTGTTATTTGCATTTTATCTCGAGATTTTTCCCTTGGAGAGTTTTATCAAAACCAATTCGTAGACGGACCACTTTGACCTGACACAATGACTCCAACTGTCACTGCTATAGCAATCGAATCTAATTCCAACAACTTCCAGGATAGTGATTTGACATTCAACTTTGATTTTGTGGCATGATGGTTTCAATCTTATCTCTCAATTTGCAGACTTTTTCACATGTGACCGCTACTCAATTTATACACCAATACGTTGCGTTGAGACTTTAAATAAATAGCCTATTGACTCCCTTATGAAGAATAGCCAGCACATAACGCGACGAAGCATTAACGTAAGAGTACCTGCAATAAACATGCAGATAAGTAAGCTTGTATTTTAGACTATCTTGTTTTTAGATCTATCTTGTCCGAAAAAATTGATACCAACCTATTCCACATGCAGCAGTGTACTTGAAAATAAGTACTGAAATTTAGAGTTTGCGTGCGGTGTAACGTCATGACGCATCGAAATGTTCAAGCATGCTTCTAGATATATTGAAAAACTCACGATAGGATTTGAAATTTATCACAGTTTATGTCGCGACGCTCTCAAGGTTCCTCTTGAGACACAGATAATTGTTTGTAATGATAACATCATTTATGTATCGTTAGTACGTTTCAATGTATGATACATTTCCAAGAGCATCCATGACGCGTTGTTCCATCATAAGTGACCGACGGTAGCTTAGGATATGAGATTCTACCACATTGGGCTCAATGGATTGTCCTACAGATTAAATAATCTCTCTGAAGCGTAATAACAGTACATTTTCTGTTCTACGCGTTCCATAATGTATAATTTCTCCGTAAATAATTGATTGAATGAATCGAAAAGATTTTTGTATCATTTTTGATTGGTTTTAAAAGTATATCACTTAAAAGCAAAAATAACTCTTGTGTGAAAATTCTCATAGTGAAATCTATGTAAAAGAAACAATGCGAAATTGAAAAATATGAATTTTGAATTGAAATTTAAAAATTCAGCCATAAATCGACTTCAAAAAGCGAAATTCAACATCAGATACAGACTTTGGGGAAATTTTGATATGAAAATGTGTTTGTAAGCAATCAGCCGCGTGGAAATAACCATTTATAGTAACCAGTGATCTGAATACAAAGCAAAATAATTATTGTAGTAAAGGGTTGGCATTTAACCGATGAGAACAAAATAGTTTTTTCTGTGAAATGGTATGGTCCGTCATTAATATTGCTATATTTATTCCGAATGCGGTTTCTTTGGATATTCATGTTAATTTTTTCATATGTTTTTCATGCCGGTGATCGATTGCTTGCAAAATTGAAATTCTGCTGAACATTATTTGCATTAAATTGCCTATAAAAACTAGGTTGAATGAGGTTGATTTATTGTTCATTTTATTTTCTTTCCCTGTACTTCCTATAATTAAGTAGCTTCATACAACTTTTAAGTCTTAATCTCAATTAATATCTTTAAAACACTGATATGATCAGAGAACAGTAATTGTACTGTTCACTTAATTCTAAATTAGCTAAATGCTGACAAAACAGATGCCAAACACGTGTAGGATAGAGAAACGGTGGTTTGGTTTGGACAATGAAACAAAATTCTTTGTCATTGGCTCAGCATGAAAAGCATGACCGCTAAAGTCGGTACTGTGCGGGGACCGACTTTTTTGGTTATGACAAGTTGAGATTTTTTGTCTGCGTTCTTTAATGTTTAAGTTTGATGTTTTATGTAACAACCATGGTCATTTCGAGAAAGTTTCCGAAAACTTCCCAAAAAGCTGATTTCAAATTTTGCATTTTATTCTTTTTCATTAAATTTGACTAAACAATAATTAGCCCACAGTGTCATATTCGACCCCTGTTGGAAAATCTGCACTCATTCCATCAAAAAAAAGCCGGTATGTGATTTAAAAAGTCACTTGCATGTTTTAATTATGACTCCCAGCACCCATAACCATATAAGTATTGTGCTCTGTTATGAGCTTAGACGCACTTGAAATGATCAATTTTTGGAAAATCTAGAAAATATTAAGCTGTATTTCAAATACATGTACTTTCGAGAAATCGTTTCTGGTGAGTCCATACATTATTCTTTCACCCTTGACGTATGATATGATGTACATTCTTAAAGGAATTTAGAATGTGGTTAGAATTGAGGTGTGCAGTAGGTCATATACCGGACTATATTTGCCGCCCTTAGTTTGAGTCTCATTTGATCAATAGGCATTTCTTGAAGTTAGGGTCTATGAGAATGATCATGTTAGTAGTTTGGTGGTTGAGTAATGGCAAGTGCAACAATTCAGGACAATTCTTAAGAATTCAAAAGATACACCTTGTCATTAATTCTCAAAATGGCGTCATGTTTTTTGAGATAGAGTAAAATCTATTTCAGTGTTTTTTCCAAACAAGTGCTATTGGTCTGTCTTTAGAATGCTTTATAACAGCTATTTAGTCAATTTTTGTAGAAGCTCTTGCATTGATTATGGTTAAATTAGATGCGTTGTGTCAGTATATTAATAAATTATAGTCATTTTACTCAACTATGTAAAGTATTATCTAGAGCTTAATCTACCTATTGTTTCAAATAGGCCTATTTCTGAATTTAATAACTTCATAATGATTGGTCATTATCATTGATTGTTAATAATCATTTGGTCAATCCAAAAGCGCTGAATCCAAAAATGACGACAATTTTTCTTCATCTGCTTCAATTTGTGACTGACGAAATTCAACTAAAAATTAGTTTCAATAGGCATATTTTTGAGATAGGACTTGTGTTCCATGCCGCTGCTTTCCAATTACAACTGGATGGATATTGCTGTACAAGTCAATTTAAATGTGATGGGTCACTGAATGATCGCGTACTTGCCTCATGAAGTCACAATTTTGATCTAGAGCCCAATGTAGCGGCATTTTTTACATTTTTTGCCTGTTTTTATATAGGCCTCCTGCCTAAGTTGGCAATCACTAATGCTCACAGGATAAATCTGATTTTGACCAATTCATATGCCCAGAGTCCAAAATGAAGACAATTATTTTCATGTCTCAAATTTCTGAATGTGTCGGAGAAAATCTAAAATGTGTGTCTTAGTAAGATTATAGGCCTACTTCGAAGAGGTCTGATGTCCCATAACGCAGTTTAAAATCGCAGTTTAAGAGACAAATTTATTTATACCGATACAATATAGATGTGCTGAATTCAAAAATTTTAATATTTTCTCTGTCAATCAGGCCGATGTTTTGATCTTCGGTCAATCATACTTGCACATTGAAGCACATGGCCTATGAAATGATGTGGTTCAAATTTTTTTGAAATCATAGTGGAATAAAACATTAGAGACAACTACTATGAAAAAGGTCTTAAAATTGATTAGTTAGTAAATCATTGCTTGTCCACGCTTTTGTGTGATTCAAACATGCATGACCCAAACTGCCATAATTACCCATTAGTTCATATTTGACCCGAACTGAAATCTGTGTCGATCTGGAAAGAATTGTTTCTGTTGGCAAAAATACGCTGACATCAGTGAAAACAAGCTTATCCGAAGAGAATGATCGGTCCTAGAAGGCTCGGAAAACATGCTAGGTCATGCGGTTGTTCAAGGAACGTGGACGAAAGTAGCAAAGAAATGTACAGTAGTAAGATCGAAGAAAGACAAGAGGAGGAAGAGAAGATCGAATTCGAGAAAATTGAGAAAAGACGTGAAGAATTCATCTAAAAGGCGGAGAAAAGTCGTTAGATCAAGCTTAAGTGATCCTAAAGGAGTAGATAGACATCGAACAAAGGATTATTGTTGGTCAAAGACTCAGAACGTTATTAGCCTTTTCTGGCAAAGCATTAAAATAAGTAGGCTTGGATAAGGTTAGATAAAGTGGAGTTTTGAAATTGAAATGGTTAATGTTATAATGATAAATGAGGTGAATAAATAAGGGTAAAGAGGCACTCTTCAACATTGGCGGAGAGGAGACATTATGGAAAACTCAGAAATTTCATTCACTACCTATAAATGTAAATATTCTTTTAACTTCAAGAGAAAACGTAGTATGTAGAATTTAGATAGTTCATTACAATGGCATTCATGCATCATGTAATTATAGATCAAGCATATATTATGTCACACTCTTGGATATTGCCACAAAAAGTTCAAAAGAAGCGATTGGGAGGAACGACATGGTTGGTTTGAAGGTGGCTAATGTAATGATGCAAATGGCAAAAAGGAGCCAAGAGTGCACGAGTCATGAGCGCTTCAACAGTTGAAATTGCACACAAAGATAGGACAAAAACGAAGCAACAAAAATATTTGATAAATTAATTGCAAAATTAAAGAAGGTGTAGAGAGAATAAGGAAGGGAATTGTTTTTAAAACAAATGCAGTACATATGCCTATTGTAATTAAATTATATTAATAGCAGCAAGGCTTGTTCATTTGAGTAATACACGTATGCCATTCATCTCTAAGAAGTCACGCGGTCAGCTGAAAAAAAATTAGAATTTTACATATTTTCAGGAAATAGGAGGCTTGAATAATTGATAATGCTCATAACGGGAAGCCACAAAGCTTCGATGTATGCTTATCACTGTAATGTCTCATTCAGGCGAATGAGAGTAGGAGTTAATGTAAGTAATAAAGTAAGCAGCTCATTAATGAAAGTAAGTGGTTCATTCGGCTGACAGTGGTCGTCTGCGACACCCGAAATGCCTTGTGATATTCCATTAAAAATACAAATTACAGTGATAAGTATACAGCGACGCTTTTTGGCTTCCCGTGATGAGTATTATCAAATTTACACATGTTTATTGATTCATTTTTCCTCAGTATATGACTCGTATGCAGGTTTAAATTTTGCTGAAATAATATCGAGACTATGTCGTGCAAAAGAATGAAGTTGCCAGCAAGAGAACATCAATTAATGACAGCATTAAAGCAGCATAAGTCAATGGATTGCTGAATGATTATCTAAGGTAGGATGTGCTGACTTCTAATTTACAGAAGCTTAACAAAGACGAGAGAATATATTGTCAATGAAATGGATGTAAAGCGTGTAATTGACCCTGAGTTAAACGAACCCGAACCGGCCCGATTTCGGGCTGAAGTTGGTCGGGTCGGATTGAGCTCCTGTTGGCGAAGAAAATTTCGGGTTATAGTGTATGAGAAATCTCAGACGGGCCTGTGATTATTTAGATAGAATCGTTGCTCGTCATAGAGGTATTCACATCGAAATGCTTTGATTAAACGAAAAAGTGCAGGACCCGATTTTTTATTGACGTGACATTGTTTGTGCTTGTAGCCTAGTTGGGCTGGTTGCTTTCACAACATAAGCCTGACTGCTGAATTGATAAGAATGCGTAATGGAACCTTACCTGGCTAATCCAAGAAGGTACAAAGTAGCTGGAAATTCTCCTTTTGTTTAACTTCCCTTTCGAATCGGATGAGTACGATAGCAATCTACCAGCAACGATTAAAGCGAAGGGATATACATATTAAAAACGATTGTGCCCGCTGCAGGAAAGCTCAGACTACAACACACCCGTAGTAGGAAAGTGGTGTCTAGCTTGGATTCGCGGCTCTTGAAGGAAGAATATCAATTTCTTAACCCTATCCATACCGGGCTCTGAAGCGCATCGCCATCCCGCCTCCTTGACTTCCTAAATACCGCTCCGTTGTACATGAAATTTCAGGGTAGAATATTCTACGTGTGATCTCTCGAACGGTGGTATCTTGTTTTTTCTAATTCGATTTAAAATTAATTTGAACTTCAAAATTTAGCGGAATTTTTTATGTTTTCTTCTCATCGACTGCAAACATAGATTCAGTGCTTT
This sequence comes from Prostheceraeus crozeri, assembly GCA_907163375.1. NCBI lineage: Eukaryota > Metazoa > Platyhelminthes > Polycladida > Euryleptidae > Prostheceraeus > Prostheceraeus crozeri. The sequence goes on from CAJQUW010011478.1 coordinate 242,463, forward strand.
TAGTTCAATGACGTTAGTGACACATACAATTAATAATCAGGAGAGTGATGCTATTTGATGCTCTAAACTTGTTTGTCTACACATCATGAATTTAAATTCAAAATTTGAATGTGATACTGCTTTTGTACTGTAGCCTGTAGTATTGCCTAGATCTTGATTAAATTTCTGGATGCTGATTTTTAGATGACCCTCCCAAATGTTATAGTCATTTTATACCCCTTAAACATCATGAACAATCGGCCGGAATTTGAAACTTTAGCCAAAATTTGATTTTTTAGAAAATATTGTTGTCGAACTTTCACCAGTTACATGTGGGCTCCGATTTATCAAGTTCTGCAATGTTATAACAGATAATGAAATGACTGATCAAATTACCTTCACGAATAACAAATGTGCATGTGTGACGGTTTATCTTCAGCTACAATATCCCAACTGTAAAATATAAAGCTTCAGTATATTCCAGAAAAAATGTTGTGATTCAAAATTGACACAAGTTACATTGTTGCGCAACACTGTTTGTAGGAGGAATCTTATTTCTATCTTTCGAAGCATTGATATTATCATCTCAGATGTATTCAGGAACTATTTGAGAGTTTACAAAAATAAATCATAGCAGAAAAGGGAAAGTTGTCACTCAAAATTGACTACTTTAATTCATCTGTAGAAACAATTTAAGAGGTCTTGCTACCTTCCAATAATGTAATTAAGACTAATAATGACACTGAATAAGCAGAAGTTTTCAAAACAATATGAACGAACACTACTTGGTTGACTCATTTCTGCTGAAAAGCAAATAAGTAGTATTTACATGACATTCAAGTTTGGATGACTCTTATCGATGTCTATAGTATCTTGATGGTGCAATTTATGGACACCTAGTTGTGATGTGATGCAAAAAATTGATATTCAGCTTGCTTTGTCAAAACGTAGCACACCAGATGTTTGCAAAATCAGGCAAAATTCAGACTTCAAAAAATGCACTTCAAAACGGGTCATAAATTTAACTTTCCCATGAACCAAATGCTACGATTTTCGGGGGAAAGTTGGGAAATACCCAGAAACTAAAAGTCACAAAAGCCTGGGTCAATCGGTTCAGTTTTAAAAGCTCCACAACAAAAATGCGGCCCCCCTCCCGTTATGGATAGGTTTAGTGCACTGCCAATGCAACCACTTCTAGGGAGGATGATGAGGACCACGCTCAAGTGTGGCTACTGAATCGTCGATGAATCAAAAAAATGCTATTCAGAATAGCTAGGACTGACATCATTTGTCAGATATTTGAACTAGCTGACGAAACTCGCGGTAATGTACGCAAAGTTCACGTGCGCTTCAGCAAAAGTGTTGACATTAGAGAAAATTGAAGCTTTTCTAGTTTCTGATGATATATTTTGGGGGTTTAAATCACAGAAGTTGTCTAATAATAGAATTTCTTATTCCTGAAAAATAAATCTTCTTAAAAGTGAAATTCACTGAATATTTGAGTGATTAGAGCTGTTCTATGATTATTGAAAGTTGCACGAAAGTACCCCACCACCTGCACGAATCTGCCCCACCTAAAGGGCAAGGTCATGCAGGTTGCTATGTCCCGCTAAACCAACTTCATGCAATAAGACAAGCCACTCAGCCTGAATTTTTCATTATGAAAAACATCTTCGATATCAGACATTTCAGAAGTATCGAGCGAATTTCATTCACACCTTGCACTTTTTCAGTGCAGCGCAAATTGATATAGTGTGTCAGTATAGTACAGTGCCGTCAATATTGACTGGTCGACAACCAACTGACTTGCTACTAATTTTCAAGATTTTTTCTTTTGCCCAACTTCAGTCCTGCTGCTATATTCTTTAATCTGAAAATGATCCTTGTTGACTAAATATGCGACGTGATTTTCCTTCCTCACTTCATGATCTACTTTCAGTAAGCGTTCTTATTTTAGGCGATGCAGTAAAACGCATGTTGTTGCAACAACCTACTTGTAGAAGGCCTTCCTACTCTCCTGACGAAAGACAAATGTGTCTGTCAAATCTGTCTGATATAGGTTTTGTAAGATACAAGCAGTGGTCGGGCCAGCTGCGAAAATGTTTAAAAAAATGAATTCGCTGCGAAAAAAATTGAATTGGTCCTGCGAAAAATTGAAACCTTGTAATTCTTACAAGATGAACCTATGTTGTCTAATAGAATAAATACTGGTCAACAGGATGGAAAAGGCAAACTAATGACAACTAATTAGCATGTTATTCATGATGTTGTCATTTAGCTTAAGCTTCACATTATTCACAGCGTCTTACATCTTGTAACAGGCTCAGTTACAAGTGTAGCAGTCGTTCTTAGCATACTGAGTTACTGTGAATGTTGTAGCCGCATCCGAAACTTTCAAAGCCATGTTTATAAAGTTGCTGATAGTTCTATAAAAGAATGATAACCGACTTGATTTCAAATAATTTTTCAATTAATGTATAGACAAAAAATATATAATTCAAATTTATATAAGTATTGCTGTCGGATATATGCATTGAAATTCATTTTGTACAGTCGCTCGATACCTGAAATGCTAAACGCAATTGGAGTCATTTGAAGAGCTTGACATCCACACTTCCCATAAGATATACTCATATTTTTTATATTCAGCTAACGATGCAACGGCCCTGATGGATGCAGAAAACACAATGTTTAGATTTGTGTGATAAGTTACCTTGCCATTAAGTTATCCAAAGTATCTTCGAACAGCTGGTGGTTTTGAAAATCACTCGAAAAGATCAGATTAAGCGATGAGTGATGTTAAATGAATGCACTCTCATCTTAGAAACGGTTCTAACCTTCCATTCAGAAAATTTGAAAACGCATTCTAAAGACGTGGATGTTGCGAAAACTTTACCCCATCTCATACCAGATAGTCAGAAAATTTCATAGCTGCTCCTGGAAAATAGACTGCTATGAAATTTTCGCTTAAATGGTGCAAAGTCCACAAAGATAAAATGGCCGAATCTCGAGACATCTGTTTTGGATCAACATAGAGTGTGAGCGTTGACCTAGCTGCCGACAATCAGTTCTGCCACACGTTGCCAATCACTGACAGTCTTCCTAAAAAAGTGTCATTGGCCAAGCGGCATTCCAAGGCTTGTTTGAAAGAACAAGAGGTGAAAGAGGAAAGAAGCCGACAGATGACCATCAGAAAAAGTTGAAAAAAGTTACACCAAAAAAGGGAAAATACCTTGGTGCCAATAAATTCGATGCGTCAGAACACAGAGATAAAAGATAGAGGCATCGGACAAAAAGAAACACACGAGAGAATGGAAAACATTAATATGATGTAGAACTATCGAGCCGGAGTTGATAATATTGCAGGAAAGTACATTTTGTTCTGCTCGGATTAGATTCATTGGCACACAAGTTTTCGGCCTAAGACCTTCATCTGTTGCAGAAATAATGTGATCACAAGATTAATTCGACTACCAATTATTCCTGCAATTTCTTGCAAACAGATGTCAAAATTTGATGCCTGTGCAGTCGCCACTGATCGACTTCAGTTCCTCCACGTATCGAGAAATTTGGGGTGGACCTATGCCCTCAAACTCGATGCATTCCGAGACGGAGAGAATTGATGGGAAATATCAGTGCAATATTAGTGGAAAACCAAGCAAGACAGCTACGTGAGGAGCAGGAGGAGTCAATAGAAAGAAAATATCATGCTCAAGGTTTTTATGTACTGGATTGTTGCTTCTTTACAAGTTAAGATTTCCACACCGCTGAATTTCTACATCATCCGTTATTTTTCTTTCGATCTGTAATTATTGCATGTTTTCTTTTGATGACAACTTCTACTTTCTGTCAATTGCTAATTGGTTTATTTCCTTTTGTTGTGGCCTTCCTGTCAGCGCCAATTATCAACTGGAACGGATCCTGTCTTAAATGACATGTAATAACAAGAATTTTTGTTGCAAAGTTTTTGTTGGTTGCTTAGTTGTAAGGTTAGTGACTTATAGCTATATTTGCTACATGCACATGTTAGTACTACAGATTGTTTCATAAAAAATGGATCAGCCTTAAACATCGCCTTAACTTCAATTTTGTCTAACTCCGCCAAACTTGAACGAATTTCTCTGAAATTTGGAAGATATGTCAGTTGTGCTTACTAATATCATTGTTGGAAATTTCAAGCATGAATATTGAGTTGTTTTCCTGTTATAGATAAAAAAGTAGTAGATAATTTGATCTTCATTTAGCAATGTTACACAAAATCATACCTCACTCTTATAAAATTACATTTGTTTCCTTTGTTATGGAATATGTTGTTCTACAAGCCAAAAGCTATCAAGCAAAACAAAAATAAAGAAAATCGGTCAATCAGAGCCAGTATAGCACCATTATTCATCAACAATAATGTAACTGCTACATGTGATTAACTGGACTTCATGTTCCATAGCTTCCTGACTTCGTTGCGGTGGTGTTGGCAGCACTCCTGATTGCTTTCAGCTAGAAATCTATCTCTTACCGGTTGAAAATAATACAAAGCACAAATGAACAATAACGAGATCGCATTCACAAAAGGCAAAGTGTCAGCCTTGCTAGGACTATAGGGTTTTCTTTGCGAGCTACAAGCAAGCGACTAAATGTTCCTTACACAAATGTGCATCGATGGCATAATGATGATTTTCGACTCTGTCGTAAAGAGGGCTCTGGCCGTCCACGCAAAGCATCCTAACGTAGAGACCGCCTAATTTTGAGATTTGTTAAAGTTGATCCAAGTCTCTCGTTAACTGAGATGGCTGCATTAGACTAGTCTATTTCTAAGTCCACTATTCGTAGAAGACTTATTGAGTCGAATTTCAAGAGCTGTAAGAGGCCCTCTCAGATCAAATTATCAGATCAGCATACAAAAAGACGTCTCAGATGGGCAATGAGTCATTGTCACTGGCGAAATCAATGGGATCGGGTTGTCTGGTCTGATGAGGCATCAGTCCGTCTGAAGGATAGTGATGGTCGATTGAGGTTATGGATAAAATCTGATCAGGAAATTCCGCGACATTTACATCGTCCCCGGGTACAAGGTGGTGCGACTCTACTGATTTGGGCTGGCATTTGGACCAATGGCCGCTCTGAACTTCACATACAGCAAGGAACCATGAATTCTGAACGCTATGTGAATGTTTTACGAATGAACATTGGCCAAATGACAGATCAACTTGGTTATTTATGGATGATAATACTACGTGTCACAGGAGTATAGTAGAGTCAACTTATGCAAGTCTCAATTAGGGCTTAGGACATTATCTTGGCCAGCTCGTTCTCTTGATCTGAATCCCAAAGAAAATGTATGGAGTATTCTAAAACGTAACGTTCGTCGTTCACTGCTACCTACAGATGGCGTATCACAACTTACGTCACTGTTAAAAAGAGAGTGGAGAAAGTTAGATCAGTCAAAAATCAACGATATCATCGAATCAATGCCTAGACGAATTGGTAATGTCATTGACAATAAGGGTAGGGCCACAAAATATTAGCTTCTTAAGAACCGTTACTGTATCATAGCTTATCAGATTATATAAGGACATTTGAATATATTAGGGACATGAAATAACATGAAAAATGCTTTCTGTATCATACTTATGTTTTATTTAGTCAAATTTTAGGATGATCCACTTTTTATGAAACGGACTGTAGTTGATAAGATACATTCGGTAACAAAATGCCAGTTTCATAATTTAGGTAGTTTAGTATTAACAAAATGGCTTCTAAGAAACAATGGATGGCGGTAGTAGCGAGTTCATGTAATCAGATATTTGCGAAAAATCTTTTGTGAGTCATGAATGACTCAACGTAGTTACTTTCGAAAAATCTGGCTTCTTACAAGAAAGCACTTAGTTGCGAAAATTGCACAAGACATTTTGAAAAATCAGTTTCTCCCGACAGATATTGGGCGTTGGTCAAGTTTTGATAAGGGCGGTGTATTACTCTTTCTGATCATGAAATATGATGCTATAATTTGCTGGTATTAGTAGGCCTGCGAAAATTTTGTAGAGCTGCGAAAAAGTGGAAAAATCTCTGGCCCGACCACCGGATACAAGCTTGAGTTTACTAATACTCGTGTACTATGATACACATCGGATAATCAGATCATGATCAAATGTGTATTCGGAGAAAATCTCCTTTTTCGACTGTTTTAAGAATAAAATTCCTCACTCTTTCAACGCGCCTAGTCACTGCATTAGAGGAATTCGTGGGATTTCCTTCGAATACGAAATTCAGAATAAAACGTGATCATTCGTGTGCAACAGCAAGGAATCGTCATGCTTAATGCCAGGAACGTAAAGAACATTTGCTGGAAAATTCATGACGCAAGCGATGTTTGATGGCCACGGTCATATTTTATTGATTGTTGATTCAATGTACAGCATAGCCTGCATTTTTTCAAGTAAGCTTCAAGAGGAGTGCTTTCATGCGGCTAATTTATCGGGAAAATACTTGGGAAACAGTGCAAATTTAGAAGAAAAATTTGAGCATTTCATCATTAATAAATGACTCTGTGCGCGTGCGTGCGTGCGTGCGTGTGGGAAGCATCAGAAGTAAGAGAGGCAGGTAGAGCAGTTTCAAGGGAGAGTATAAACAAGAGCAGTAGGGAGATGGAGATTATGGGATAAGGGAGAGAGAATAAGGGAAGTAGTGATTCTACGAATTATAAAATCTCCGCAATACGTCCGTAGAGTTGTCGATTAGAAACCCTGTCAGACACTTGACGTGTGTATTGTTCAGCTCTCGTGAAATTTCAGCTTAAAAAGGGTATTAGACAAGTGATACATCAATTGGAATCTCTCGGAATCATTCTATCCTCAATTGTGGAAAATTGTGCAATTTCCTTCATGTTGTAGAACACATTCACATATCCACAAAGACATTAGAACGTGACCGCTTTCTGTTGTGCCATGATAAGCTAACAACTTGGGCTTATTGAATTTGATGTCATTCTTCATGTCATTGTGTGGCAGGAACACTGGCATCGAAAATTCGTCTTTTTTTCTACGGTGAAAACTTGAGTTTGTGCAGGCAATGTAAAGAATATGTTTTACTGATAACTCATAATTTTTATAGTGATTTTTAAACTTATATTGTATTTATGTGATTATACAGAGATTTTCAATATTTTGGTCTATTGCCTTTTATCTGTTATTTAAGAATATGAGATTGTGAAAGCATAATCATTGTAACTGGTCGCTGAATTTGTTGAATGTACAGAATCATCTGACGTTCTTTGATCTGTTTACTCTTATTTTTGTGGACTATAGATTGAGCCGTTTAATACTTGCCATTCTAGTTATTTATACTTTTTCCATGTTTCTGTCAAAGCAGTAATTCAGGTTTAGTCTCTGAAGCTCTATGAGTAACTGAATGAAAGGGAATCTGCGCAGTGCTTATGCTTTGTGTATTTTCTGTGCCTTATGACAGTCTCAACATGTGATCAGTGAAACACATGATTGAGGATTACTGTGTAAATGAGTCAAAGGCAAAATATTCGATGATGTGTTTTAGTGACATTTCTTATTTACGTGACGCATGAAAACCCTGGCTGCTCACGTCGAACTACATCGACAAGAAGGTTTCGGTGTAACAAAGTTTCATAGTCTTGGACGCTTGAGTTTGTTTGCTGCTCGAATAGGTAGTCGGGTACGCGAACATTCACCCTTCCCGCATTCACCGACTTCAACGTTTCTAGGAACAAGACCAAGTGAGCCTGTATTATGGAGGCAACATTCATCGCTTGACAATGATCGTTACTTAAAACATTCTAAGTCTTTTGATTCTCATTCACGCCTAAAACGCCGACACCTTCGATGTGAATGCCAAAGGAATCATAAGTGGCAGCCAGCGGAAAATAAATCCACTGATATCCAAGATATCATACTCGAATATCAACTTTTTCGAGAATTTTGTCGTCCAACTGACACCTTCGAGTTATTGCATCGTAATTACGACATTCTTTACGTAAGTATTTCGCCTGTAAAAGTCAACGCTGAAATTATTAAGCTGATTTCCTCAATATTTATTTCATAAATCCCCGACGAGAAAGATACCTTATGTAGGTAGGTCTGTATTTATTACCGAATGCAAAGGTGTACATTATGCCTTCATCATGCGACCTAAATACGTTATGTTGGTAAGCCTGTGTTTATTACCGAATGCAAAGGTTTGCATTATGCCTTCATCATGCGACCTAAAGTGAGATGTTTAAAGACATCGTGAGGTGAATATTCCTGTCATTCAGCGCTGGAATAACTGTTGACAATTAGCAGATAATGTGGATGCCGACCTCATCAGAGTTCAAGTTAAGCTTACTATTGACATGATGCATTGTACAATGTATTACAACGAATGATAAGAACGTTCAATGTCGGTAGAGCAGTTAATTATGATGAGAGCGTTCTTCCGTAAAGTCATTTAATCTTAAGGGTGTAAAGTTGCATGATGAACTATTACTGAGTAATCTAAGTTGAACTTTTAATTTATGATGTCGGTTTCAAATACCAAAATTTTGTGGCCATTTTGTTTTTTTGTGGTGAAGTTCTAGAGCATTCGTGTTTCGTTTTTCATGTCACCAAAACTATGATTTATATTAAAAAATATATTGAATTGTTCCGCACAACGCACATCACCCGACTTTCCAACAACCTGAAATGTAAGACCACACTTTGATAGCGAGTGTACTAAAGCAGATTAAGTGTGAATTACGTAAATGGTTCGGTGCGAACTGTACATGTATGTGTGGACGTGCTTTTTTATTTACTGCCCTACAAGAAATTTATCATCTTGAAATTAAATTAAATAATCTTTAAAGGAATAGAACGGGGTGAATTAATCCTCCTCATTTTTTCAGCAATTTAAATGTTGCTTTGAGTTGTTGTCTGTTTGTAGTCGTCAGAATGGTTAAATGTTAAGCTTTTAACCACGAATGTGTCATTAAAAAATCGGCAGGATGGGCATCCTGGTTAAAAGAATCACAACTCGCCAGAAACACCGTCCACGCCCATATCGGAAGCAGTGACGTTGCAGCTTCATCATCGTGTTGTATTTGCTTCAAATTTCTCATCTGAAAACTTGGAATTTCATTATCTGTTTCATACTATACAAAACGTTTTAGCAGGGAGTACGTTGAAGCTCGGAATTGCTCATGAGTTCAGTGTGAATTGAATAGCTTGTTGAGTTGGAAATGAATGACTCGGTGTTTACATGCATCATAAAGATACACCCGCCTTATTTGATGTAGAACATGGATGCATGATCGATACGTGCATTATATTTTTCCAGGAAGAATACGCAATCTGCGAAAAGAAAAGTGAAAAAATGAGTCTATCTCCAGGTGGTTATGGTGACGGTTACGACAGCTATGGTCATGGTCAAGAGGAGTATGAATTCGAGGTAACTTCAATTTATTATAAAGCAATTTTGAGCTTATTGCAGCTGCTACGATGATATTACTTACTAGGCGTACCTGTGTCTCGTTCTTGCAGTACCTATACATCAACTAATATGCTCTTGCGAAGCCTCTTCAAATTGAATTGATTTTATGATTCTTGCAAGGAAAATTGTGGTCTCTGTGACACAGTGGTTAAGTGCTTGGCCCAGCGATCTTTTGGTCTAGAAGTCGAGCCCCGAAGGTGTCATTGGAAGTCGGCAGGAAGGGCATCCAGACTAAAAGTACTACAACGCTCCATAAGTCTGACTATGTCAGCACCGTCCAAGCCCCAAGTATGGGGAGTAGTGACGTAAAAGCTTCAAAAGCAGGGACTACGTTACATTTATAACTTGAACCAATTGGTTTTAAAGTAATCAACTGACATTTCTTCTAACGGAATATCCAGCATGTGGCAGCAAATTTTATTCTGAAAGGTTTGTGACAAGAAGTAGTTTAATGGAGTGAACCTTAATGCTATAAAATGAAGAGCACACCAGTTATATAATCTACGCTGGCTCAAGTTGCTGGTGATGACACTAAGCACTAGGCCTAGTAATTGAGAGCGGTCTTAAAGCAGTAGCATTGTAAATTCAGTTAGTAGAAATCATACTTCCTTTGAATTTGCATGCGATCTTTGAAGATAAATTGGAAATGATTTCTGCAAATATGAAATCCTACACTCAGGTTCTTCCACGCACGGACGTTCTGACACTTAGTCGTCTTTTCTCATAATGATGCAATGCGACTTCATACATGAAAATTTCAACATGCCATGTCAAATCAGTCTGAAATATTAAAAACTTCAAATATTTGATAGTAGTCCCTCCTTCGACAAGATGGCTGTAACGCACGGACGTGGAATTGCCCTAAATACTAAGCACTTATATTAATAGTTTTTGCATCTTCCCAAGTTTCGATGGTGAAGAGAATTATTCGGATTTTATAAATTATGAATTGCATATTCTGAAAATAGTCCTTTCGTTGATCAAGTCACCGTGTTTTTCTCTCTTGGAGCTATCTAACGTAATAGCTGCTTTTCCTGTGCTTCAGACCCTAAACAAACGAGAGTACTATGCCACTCTTCGAGAAAGGAAGTCAACAGCAAGTCATTTATCTGGCACTGGGACTTTGCCTGCCGCTCCTCCGCCACCCAGCATGAACAAACCAAGTGGAAAAGTTGCCAAGTGCACCATAGTTCTGCTTGACGGAACGGAAGAGCTTTTTGAAATTGATGTAAGTATGATACTATTCGTTGGCAGTTTACAAATCATTTTGTAATGAAAACACGAACTGTACGAGTAGAGGAAACACAATGCGTGACTTTAATTTGATCCATTTCCGTGACCTCATAAGGAATGTGATGTACACTACGCAGCATCTTGCTTTCTATCAACAGTTCACTATAATATTTACAAGTCGTACATCATCTTTTTTGTTTGCATACATGAAGTTAATATTGAGCGTTATGACTTAAGTGCAGGAACATCCTCTTTTCTGAACATCGAAACTGTATGATATATGATCGCGAAACAAATATACTCGTACCATCAAATTCTGCTGTGTGACTCGTAAGCAGCATGTTTTACAGTTACGTAACCTTACGTGGTCCCTTCCTATGAATTTGTGTACGTGAAAGAATGCAATGAACAGTCCAGCTGTCGATATTTTTCGTGGTGTTTTATTGTGTGATTCATCTTTCGATCGAATGGTCACTTATTACGAAATAATAGAAAGTAGCTGAAATCCCCTAGTTTCCCTAGACGTCTTGTGTATTTGTCTAGAAATATGCATTAATAATATCAGTATTAGTAAAAAGTGATGTCAAATACTTGTATAATTCTACTATTACTTAGGCCTTATTATTGGATATTTAATTCAAATTTCTGGCATAATCAACTGAAAAGTAGAGTAATCATATTCTATATCTGATTTATTGTAATAGCAATTCTTGCTCAAGTTTTTCGGAAATGATGGCGGTATCATTCATGTCTGCGACCGTTGAGTTTTAGCATTTCATAGTAAAACGTTGATCAGCTGATGAGTTAGTAGTGTTCGCTCTGCGTCAGGGAGACTTTGGTTCAAACCTTGATCGGGTCAAACCTAAGACTTTTAAAATAGGTACACTCTGCGTTCTTGCAGCGTGCCAAACACTCAGCACAGAAGGAATGAGAGTGGGATAAATAACAACTCGGCCGCATGGAAGAAAGGCTCCGTGCCTGATTCCTTTCGAGTATGAACGAGTTCATTTATACATCTTTATTTTATGTTGCAAAGTATATGCAAATGCAGTATTGAATGGCTGGGGAAAATTCTCCTTTCCAATTCATCTTTGATGTGTATTTTCACTTCATACTCAGACAAAATACATATTTGTTTCCAGAAAAATGCAAATGGTGACGTATTATTCGACGCTGTCTGTCGTCATCTTGATCTCCTGGAGCGGGAATATTTCGGTTTGACATATCGTGACCGAAAGAATATTCGTGTAAGTATTTTTGTTTCACATCGTGAGAGTGAATATAATCTGGAAGGGACGAGAATCCTCCGGATTTTTGCAGTCAACGTCGGTGGTATATTGCAAATTTCATGCATTTGAGTCCCTTTACTGTGTTTTCGAATTTTGTTATTCTCATGTATTCTAATCCCTGAATCTTTTAAGTCCTAGTGTATTAGTTGTACGCATGTAACGTTGTATATCAATCTGGCCAATTGTAGCGCAAATGTTAACAGTAATATCTGAACATGTTCTCATACTTGTTTCAACTCATCAGGATTATTCGCAACCTAAGTAAATTGATGGCGGTGTATATTATCACCATTTTCAATGCACATATCTTGGAATTCCTTGAAGTCCGTTACCTATGCTAAGCTGGAAACCTGTATTTTTGTAGGGCCTACAGGTACTTCTTAATTACGGTTTTATCTATTGCCTGCCAGATACACAAGCGTAGAGATGCTAGCGTAGACACAAGCGTAGAGAGAGCTATTCTTTCATCCTGCTATTTTCAATTCACCTTCACTGCTTCTAGAAAGTCGTCTTAAAGATCAGTGTTGACTTTTTAAGGGAAACACCCGCATGAACTTAGAACATCGAATTATCCTTACTTCAGCTGCTGACGAAGAAGAGTTTGTCTGAAGCATTCGTGAATTATGGATACAGTTATCAATGTGTACAAGGATAACCGACTATACTACAAATCAAAGGATGCTACAGTAAATCAGTCATACCATTGAATTTGTATGAAAGATTGAATAGTGTTTCTAGTCATGAAAAGATTTGGAGGGGATATCACGATTCGACGTATCTTAACGTATTCTTGTCGTTCTTATCTGTATTGATCAGACTGCCATTTGCGACCTTTGCCTTGGTCTTATTCACGCCAAGGCAAACATTTCATCATACATTGATGTTAACAGTGCTAAGGCAAGGGTCGCAGCTGGAAGTCTGTGAGCAATACAGATAAGATCCGTCGAAACGCAACCCCCGTCAACCTTGAATTTGCATATGAATACTTTTCTGCCGTGCTAATACCTACTTAGTTTAGGCCACTTGTAAGAGTAACCACATTGTCAGCACCTTTCAAGATAGAAGGCAGTGGTATCCGGTCATGTCCATTTGCAACAAATTGGCCGACAATTCTAAAGCCTTTCAGTTTACTCTATTTGTTATCCATGTGTTATGGCAGGTCAAGCCCCGTCCTTACTGGCTTCCATCAAAAGGAAGCGGACAATTAAGTATGATACAGAGATGAAAATAAGTTGAAAGTTAGCCGATTCTTTGTGACAGTTCATGATTTGTTCGCTCAAGAAATATATTCCTGCAAAAATTCTAAGGTGTGAAGTTAATCGATGTGTATTTGAGATTTGAATTATGTCTCGTCTGGTTGTCCTCCTTAGTTGTTATGTAAAATATCAAAGCTGTTTATCAGTTCACAGAAGTTAGTAAGAAAGTCTCATGTATGTTGATAATTCTGTTAATTGTTCGATAGCGTTGTTTCCGAATTACTCAATCTCTGGCAACAATGCATATTTTCGCGAACTTTGTAGTTTCGTTTTCTATTTATTATGAGGATGCACATCTTTATTTTACGTAGCGAAGCCTGGTGCTATATCTCGGCACCATAAGGCGGACTGAAGATGGCTGTTACTATAGTCAAACGCGCTATGGTCATCTGCTTTCAAATATCAATGTAGTGTTAGTAATCTTGCACTCTTATGATGTTCTCATAGATATGATGTACAGGATATATCAGTGTACTCCTATTTGTATTCACAATATAGATCGCGTGTATATAGAAATGATAGGATCGACAGCTAACTGTGGCAGACTGGCAGGAGTTTTCGTGTAAGTTATCAAATTTTTTTTCACTCTACTTATATTTACAGTTTTTTTCATTACCTACCATTTGAATATTATCAGCATTTACATTTGTGCTGTATTCTCATTTTTCACATTGGTTTACTTACTGAATGGTGCAATGTGTGATTTAATTCATTATGAATTGTGTTTCGCCTAAGGTTGGCCCTTGCTAATTTGATCAAGATATATTATTAGCATGCTGCGTAAAAGTTAACAGTTAGACCCTTATGATCGCTCTATGTTGCCATTTCATAGGTCTTCAAAATATGTCCTTGCAGATAAATTATCGTTCTCACGAAATATATGTCACTCTTCATTCCCACGTTAAACATAGACAAGCGTCCGTTAACGTTTTGAGAAGTGCAATTTTTGCCACAAGTACCATGAAAGTTGCATTTTGAAATTACTTAATAGTTTTTTTTATTTGCAGCAATGGTTACAACATGACAAACGCATATCAAAACAAGCATCGCGTAAGTTCACAATTAGCCTCATTCAGGATTGCTTTGCTCTTATTTGCCGGTCGAGCTACTGTGAGCGATTCAAATGTGAAGAAGCGGAGTTGATTAACTAGATTGAACAATGTCATTCATCTTTTGATAACATTCATGACTTCGTTTAAGTAGCCTAATTTGTATAACACATTAATGCATCAGAGTGTACGCATCCAAGAAAGTATCGAAGTTTGACAAATATGAAAATAAAGGCACCCAATTTTGACCAGTTTACGAAGTTTAAAGCTGTGGGTGATAATGATTGTTTCAACATCTTTCATGCGTTCTAATGCGAATTGTCAGATGATTGCGCAGACGTCGACTGTTTTTGATTAATCATGAACTTCGGCTTTTCAGTGACTGTCATCATAAGGTAATCCACGAATTACTGCTGATTCAATTGAAGCAGGCCCTACCATTCTAATGTCTCATATCAGATTCAAAAAGAAGGATTTGATGTTTCGTGTGACCTGCAGCACGAATACAGGCCTGTGATTACTCCTCAAATCCTCAAAAATTCCTCAAATATAGCTTAACTGAGAAATTCCTCAAATACGACACACTACAGACTAAATGTCGGATAATGTATTGTTTTTTGGCGAATGGCGATGATATGTAAACTTCCAAACAAGAACCTAAGATAGAATCCTGTAACATGTACCCTACATCCATGCTGCTAATCATGAATCACTCATGATTTAGTTCTTTTCTTTTTCTTCTCATGATTTATAACTTAATGATTTTTCTCTCACACACTTGGTAGATTTTAGATAGCGTAATCCCGCTGTGCTAGCTAGATCTGATATTTTGATTGGAAACAGACGTCCTTTTATCATCTGAATGGGCAGACTGTTAAATAGAATCTTTTCAAAATATAATAATAATTTCATAATTTTGAAAAGAGCGACTTACTCACCAATTCATTCCACATGAGGAGAGGAGAACCGTTGCTTGTCCTTCTAGTAAGTATTTTTAAATTTCTAGACATTTTAGGATATAATGATTTTCTGTTAGCCATGTCATATTTAGCACATCAAAAATTAACCAGTCGTTAGCTTGTTTTTTTAATTTTGTTACCTTGACGCACTTTGTTACGTTGAATACGCTGAATGTCGTTTTCATTTCTGCAAGCTACAGGGCTGCAGATGTTCCGGTTCGTCTGGACTTATTTTGCTAAGCAGAGAAGTTGTCCGAAGTTATTGTCTGTCGAACTCACTCATTAAATGCTTTCACGTATTTAATGAGTGAAACACTGCGATCAACCTACAGAGATTGTATATTTGAACACTGCAATTTTTTACTTCTAACTTCATAATATTGCTTAGCATTCCAACAATAGAATGCACATTCAATCATTTTCATTAATTATCTTGACCTTTGTCACAACCTTCTTTATATGTTTCTGCGACTATATGGCTGCTAAATGCATGTCTGTACTTCTTAAAGAACTTAAGGATATCGATCTTCCATATCCATTATATGATAACATATAGGTAGCCCAGCCCACTTAGATTTCAGCGCTCTTATCAACTTAAGCGTTTGTTTCAGTCACTCTCTTCCATTTTATTTCCGCTGAACATGAACACATCCAACGGGGTAAAGCGGATGGTCACTAAATTTAGTGTCTACATGCCTCCTGGTCACTAGCGTGCGGTGGTTGGAAGCGTATGAAGCTCTGCTATCTCATGAGTCTTTTTGCAGCTACATTTTCCAGGGTCTGCCGACCGACATTTATCCTGGATGAATTATTCACGTATAGATCGTTTTCATAATTTGCTGAACACAGGTTGGTGTGAAATTAGTGCACACATTGCTTATCGTTGTATGTGAACTTAGATTAATTTGGACATTGAACAACCACATAGTACTGGGTTGGTAGATTTTCATCCTGGGTCTACTGCAAGATGTGGACGTCAATATCTCGGCGCAACTTCATGCGAATAGAGGCGATAATCTTTCACTCTTTGCCTGTATGAGACCAACAACTCAACTAGCAAGCCTGTTCCCGACAATTGTTTTGTGTTGTATGAGAGAATTCATGTTCATTTGAATGTAGATCGGAGCGATATGATCAAACGCTAACAAGTAAACAAAACCCACCAAAACCTATGTAGCATAAAGTAAAATTAATAAATTAGTGTGTAATGTGGCGTATCCTTCATGATAAATTACTGACTTTTTTTAAGTCACAAGCATTCCGTCAACGATTTTAAGCTTTCTATACTTATGGGTTACTCTCCTCCCAAATTTGTCTAAAGTCCGTAAAAATTAATCGTTGCAAAGCCCCAGATGCATGTGGTTGAGGATATATCCTACATTCAAAAAATTACAGTATACAAATCTGACAAGCATCATTGAATTGGAGACGATGACGTGAAACAGAGCGATATCAGCAGCTTGATCTGACATCCTCTGTTCGACACATTCTAAGCAGATAATACTTGAGGCAACAAATTGATTTCATAACAACGCGGGAAGTGATTATGACCAAGTCAGTATTCCTTTGCAATATACGCAACTTCAAAAAGTGTGGTGACTTTCTTCGTTGTGACTTTCATGATTTGAAGTTTGGCCCAAAATCCGTGCTAAAATTTGTAGGTTTGCAGTTATGATATTAGGCTCTGTTTCCACTCCTCAAATTTTTCACAAAAAATCCTCAATTTTTTTCTTAGGCTAATCACAGGCCTGCAAATATTTCAAACTTTGAACAACATTGCTGCATAAGTCACCATAAAGCACTGTGGATCCTGAGAGTACAAGGAGCACACCAACGTATGCGACGAATTTTAATTAGAAAGCATTCTACAGATAAGACGACACGAATCTTCGGATGATCAATTTCATAGCTATCAACTCAGACTTGGTAGACAAATATTTTCAATACAAATGAATGGCATTTGTCAGACTGAACGGAAATGTGACACCGTAAAGATAATTTCCGCATGATCGTAACAATAGCAGCATAATGGTTCCGCGACTAGGAACTGTATGGGTGATACTTAGAAGCGTCATGCCCCGTTTTGCCATAACTACATCGCTTTCCAGAATGGCGATAATATCTGAGTTAAGTTGAAATGTTGAGGTGATTGAAGATGGGATCTAAGATATTTTTGATGTATCTCCTCTCTCAAAGTAATATCAAACTGAATAAATCGGCGTATAGTTGATCAAATTAATTAATTACAAACACATGAAAAACAATCAGCTTATTGATAAATCAGCTACAGCAACTCAATACTTGTTTCATTTGCAGAATGCAACATATGTCGTGAACAACAAAAAAATGCGGATGTATTGAGTTTAAAGCTATATAAGTGTGATCCTGATCAATACTGAGATGAATGCTTAGCTGGACGTGGCTGATAATTAGGTGTGAAAAATAGGCAGTTAGAGCGACATACCGTGTTCATACAAGCATAAATGTAGCAGTTTTACCACGCAAGCAATCTAATTATTCACTATTTTTGCCTCCATTTCTCACGATCTACTTTCCCGATAAAGCTCGTTTTGTCCAATGACAGTGCAACGTGTGTTATTAATTTCTTAAGATTATCCTGAAACTAGATCGCTCATAATTACTGGTTCTCGTTCATTGTCTCTTTCACTTCACAAATTTCATAATAGTGAAGAAGCAAGGCTTTCATCAATATTCAGATCATGCAAGACATGGTGTTACTCCTCAAGACAGGAGTGGTAAACAAATGACCCTAACACAATTTTTATCGCGTGGAATCAATCTCCCCAATCACATGTAATATATCATTTAAATGTAATATTCAATTAATACGTCCTGTAAGCACCAGTATAGTCTCGAGCTACGTTGATAGCAGCACTTGATGATCACAAGGACGTCAGTACGTTGTAGCTCATAGCGACTATCAACTTTATAATCAGTTTACATTATGGAGTCAAGAAATCTAGAAAGAAATCTACATTATGGAGTCTAGAAATCAAGTTTTCAGTCAAGTACAATTCAAGTGTATCCGAGAATACGTTCATCGCTGCAATATGTGATATCAATATCTGAAACAAAGTTCATTGGCGTAAAATACTTCGCAACAGGCATGCCTGCTTTATTGGCGGTTTTTGTGTGTATTTTTCAAATAAGAAAGATTACTGAAATTTAAATGCAGCCGTTCAATTACTGCATTCATTAGGCCTACTCATCTGAGCATTTTCATTATATTGAAAGAGCTGTCAGAGTGCTGACTTTTGCAAGAGAAGCTGACCGGGTACTTCATGATTGCCACTTACAGCTCTCACAGAATTTTTTTCAATATATAAATGCTGTATGATAATATACAAAAAATATATAATACCGGAAGTAATGATTAAATAGATAATAATTTAATTATTTCCGATTGGTCCCGAAATGTTGCATGATAATTTGAAGTAATTTAGTGTTAGCTTCTTCAAATCTGTTGTGGTCTCCATTTCAAGCGTTCAAAATTCGCTTAGGAAGTCGCTGTAATCAAGTTCTTACTAATTTGATGTTCCTTAAAATTTAAGGAAATCCTCCAGATGTAAGCCGAAGTCGACAGGTCTACAGAGAAGCGTTAGACCAATGGAGATAATGCAAACTGTCATTTCGATTGAAAAGTAATAGCTGTGAGTTGTCCCATTTTTGACTACTTCTCTAAAGACCAGTTTTTAGAATAATTTTGTCAACTCAGATCACAGATTTTACAGTCATGGATTGAAGTTAAATTTACGTTATATTATTTCAGATACTCCTTGGTTTTTCGAGTTTCAAGTAAAATTCTATCCACCTGAGCCGCAATCCCTGAAAGAGGAAATGACCCGATATTATCTTACATTGCAAGTTCGACAGGACATCGTTTGCGGAAAGTGAGTATCATAACGCAACCAATCACTTGTCTAGTTTGTGGTCCGATCGAATTTCTAACGAAAGCCTAGTGCATTCCACATTTCAACAAGGGAATGTTGCCTTAAAAATCAAATTCTCATGCATGCTTTGGAAAGACAGCGCATTTGCGCAGTTGATGTTACTTAAGACTTATAATGAGAGATGGTCTTTTTTCAGATTACCTTGCTCCTTTGTCACGTATGCTCTTTTAGGAGCTTATGTTGTGCAGTCAGAAATAGGTGATTTCGATCCGAATGAGCATTTTGGAACTAGTTACATTCAGAAAATACCTTTCGCCCCCGAACATCTTCAAACAGGAGATATCCTTCAAAGGGTGGCCGAACTTCATCGCCTTCACAAGTGAGTCGAAAATGTGCCTTTCAATTTAATTTCATTTTTGAGCAAGAATTGTCCACTTTTAATAGTTACATTTTGGAATCCAAGCTTTCATTATTTAATCATACAGTAACTAATTTAGATTCATTTTTAAAACACCAATAGTAGCTAGATAAAAGCTCCACTCCAATACAATAGCAGACAGAAACACTACGTAAAGGTGCAAACAGGAATGTGCCTTTTTTCTTGTCTCCGCAAATTCATTTGGGTGAATTGAACACACTGCTGCAGTGTTTCCGGCTAAAATATTTAGAAAGCGCATCAGATGCAAAAATTTATTATACATTTCGGAACATCTGAACTACTGAGGTCATTCCTAAATCAATCATTGAAAAAGCAATTATAACAATCTCATGTGAAGCCAAAGTGGCAATTTTTCAAATGTATTTTGCAATAGTCCTAGCAGTGAATCATCACAGATATACTCTTACAGGGGACAAAGCCCGGAAGAAGCTGATTTGTATTTCTTGGAAAATGCCAAAAAGCTGGCCTTCTATGGCATGGATATGCACAAAGTAAAGAGTCAAAGTGGAGAGCAACACATGGTGGGAATATATTACGATGGTCTTGTTGTATTCCGTGATCGTCTGCGAGTCAATCGATTTCACTGGCCAAGGATATTGAAATTGCGTTATGAAGGCAAAAACTTCATTTTAATTCTTCGTGCTTCAGAGGCAAGTTTTGACATTTTTGATATTCATCTTGATATTTTAATTAAGTGATATTCTTATAGCCGCAAATTTAAATTAAATATAAATCTAATTTTGAAATAATTTAATTATAAATGATTTCAAAATCAAAAATGATCCCCGACAACACTCAAGTAAAACATGTGTATGGTTGTTGACGTTGATGCACAATTTATGTACTTTTCAATGAGTATTTCAATTATTAGATGGGATTCAAGATGTTAATAATTAGTAATGTGAGAGGAGCTCAATATGAATTCAGTACACTGGCTTGATCTGGAATGAGTGCGGTTATGAAACAGCAAAGTCAGTAAGTGGTCACTCAGGCAAGAGGACATCTTTCTATGCAATGCCCAGGCGAACTGGCACTCTGCAATCTTTATGATTATCAGCCACACGGCAAGGCCAGGAAAAATAAATGCAGAGCAGCCTGTTGTGCAGTCTTTCAGCTTGTTCAGCCATTCTAGATATTTCAAGCTAGTTTGGGCCATTCCGAGCCGTGCTGACGAGTCCTTGGGGGCGTAATGCAGCGTCTACAGCTACCAAGGAATTGTTGTGCTTAAATTGTTCAAGTCTGAGGACATCTTTCTACTCAGGCAGTATTTCAGTGATTTGACCAGAATAAGAGCAGGTGTCATTCAATCTCAGGAAAATATGCGCATATTTTAATGTAATGCGACTAGATACACAGCTTAACGTCAAGGGCTCATAAGTCATCCATTATAAGCAGGCCTGAACATAGCCTGAGTGTTTCATAACTGCTACTTCCACATCATTCATTGACCTTCCGTATTCATATTTGACCTATTTCATCACTTGCACCTTCTTCATGACTGAGGTGTTTTATAAACTGGATCTTCCTTTTTAATATTTCAGGGCACACCGGAACATGAAGTTTCATTCGTTTGTACTTCTGACAAACACGCAAAGGCTTTATATCAGACATGTGTCGAACATCACAGCTTTTTCCGGTAAGTAGAAGCCATTACCAGTCGATTGAAGTTGTCTTTGCCAACCATTTATTTTTATATTTAATCTTTGAGGAAGAGCCAAAGTTTCATGATGTTATAATTTAATTAAAAGTATAATTAATTTTGGCTGCTATTCGGCAACCATCATCAGAAAAAAGGAATTAAACATAGACGCAAAAGTAATGAATTCTAATTTCACATTAACTTAGGAAATAAGGGAGTAGATAAGAAATCTAGCACAGCGTATAAAACTATGTTTACAAACTTCAGTAGGGAAAAGGAGGAGCATTAGAAATGGTGAGATTTAGAAAAGATTGAATCACTAAATGAAGAGGAAGTCCTTGTAGCACTCTAATTCTGTTTTTTTGTTGATGATTGTCTTCAGTAACTCCCTTATTTCCTATGTTAACGTGAAATTTGAATTCATGACTTTTGCGTATATGTTTACTTCCTTTTATCTGATGATGGCTGCCGATTAGTAACCGAAATTGATTAATACCTTAATTAAATTCTAACATCATTAACACCTTGGCTCTTCCTCAACCATTAAATATAAAAATTGCCAGTCATGTAAACTGTTGAATAGCGAATTTGCAGTGAATTAGTTTCTTCCTATTTAATTGCGTCACTTCATTAGTCTCACAATGTTTGCTTGAAATGTGCATGTCTAACACGAAATGCGCGTGCCTCGTATGCAATAAAAATGTGCAGCCTACGTTATCTGCACAAGTTATGCAGACAATGCGAGCTCTCTAGCAGTCTGAAATCAAAGACTCCGCTTCTATACACTATGCACTGGGTAAGCAGCTTTTCATGTGCGATAATAAGCTTTCCTGATCAACACCACCGATACTTTGATGTAGGCGTTAAAAAAGCTATTTTTGCAGTGGACCTTGTGTGTGTGTTAAAGTCTCTTAGTTAGAGAAGACCAGAATACCATTGATGGATTCATTTTCAAATGTATGTGACGATATTAAATGTTACTAAATTGCTCCACTTTTGGAATTCAGTGATATTTCCTTGAACTTGACTTACCACCACTTATCATGAGTCTTGGCATCTCTTAATGAGAAAGACATTGAATAATGCTAAGCGCACAGCGTAGCGTCAGATCATCGGGTGTGTTCAAACAAGTCTGGTCGGATGAGGTGAGAGGAGTTTCAACAGCATGTTCAGGTTATATCAGGCGTGACTATGTATACAGGTTGCATCAGTCTGATTCAGATAAAAGTACAGATTGATGCGACTCCTGATGTTGGCAACTGGGTCACGGTTAGATGTGCTGTCCTCGTGCATACCTCAAATTTCTTAAATTGAGATGCTGCTCAGGATTTCATGTGTCGTGACTCAATGCATGCGCTTTCGAGATAAGTATTATTTGATGGTGTTTTTCATATGCTTCTTATAACTTGATCCTCGCTATGTATTTCTTACGTAGGTACCGATGAAGTAATAAGCTTCTCAGCATATTCTAAATGATGGCCACGTAGCTATTACTCCGACCTTCCTCTTCTTTGAAATTGAAACCTGAAGGAGTTCTACTTTTAATATGCGGAATTATTCTGTCTTTTAATGATCACAAATCGACTTTTTCTGATATTTTAGTGGTCTTCAGAGGATATAGCGATAAACTAGATGTAATGATACAGTATCTTATATCTAAGTAATATGCACGAATGTAGCCCATGTATGAAATATTTCAAGCAAAATTGCATCGCACATGTTCTACTTCAAAATGTCTTTTCAGTACACGCGAAGCAGAAAGGCCAAAGAAACCAACTTTGCTGCCTACTTTCAATACTCGTCGTTTCCGAGCTACTCGGCCAACTATGTTTGAAGCCTCTCAAAGAGCAACACAAGAAACAAGAAAGCAGCCAGCTGTTCGTCGAGGTCCATCTATGAGGAAACCTGTGAATTACGAAGATGCACTGATGACAATTCCTCACCAACGCGGCGGTGGTAAGTGTTCTAATCTAACGTTTGTTGAATCATTCGGGATCGTATTCTATATAGTGAAATTTTGCTTCAGTGTAGAAGAGTTTTTTTACAACGATTGTTTGTCAGAAAACTGTGTGGAGAGCATCAGTTAGCGATACCATGCATTGAACGGCGGCAGGAGATGATCTAGCAAATATAGAACTTATGCTGAACGATGGGAAAACACATGTAGAGTATCTAAAATAGGGCTTTTGATGTAGGAAACTTAGATGAAAATCACTGATCTGACGACCAATAGATACACGTGCATGTAGGAAAGCAGCAACTAAGTAAGATATCAACTTATCAATGACATCCAATGCGATTTGAAGAAAATAATTCTCAATAATCGTGGAAAATGAATCCTAAAATGCCTTGCTGGCCTGATTGAACATGTTCAGTTGTTTGTTTGCACAGGAGCAATAACCAAAATCAAGCAAGAATGGGAACAACAATAGTGACTTCGCAGTCTTCGTCATGGTTGTGATTATGTTTGATCCTCTGCAGCTCTTGATAGCACCTTGTATGTTTTTTTCGAAATGTGGACTCAACATTGCTCTGATGTGGGTATGCATCAGAAGTCATCTGACTGATATAAAGCTTGCCCTGCTGATAGCGGTTAGAAGTAGCATTATTACCGTTTCGCGTCATTTCTAAGCAACATTAATCTGAGCGTGATGGTAGTAGCCTGAGTTAATTACCCAAATGGAAAATGTTCCGGAAATGGAAGCAAAATATTACACATTCTTGAACCTGTTAGACGCTTTTCCAGTGAACTGCTTACTTAAAATGTAGTGTTTAATTCTTTTATTCCTTCAGTCAACAGTAACACAGAAGACGTGGAAGGTAAGCATGGTATATTTCTTAAAGTCATACCGATATGATGCCACCTAATGTATCCACCGAAAACTCCATATAAGGCACAAATGCTATAGAATCATTCTGACGCATTAAATTTTATGGACTATTTCCTTTCGTCGAATTATATCTTTTGAAACGGAAAAGTGGATGACTGCGCTATTAAGCCTAACTTTCTGTTGGCGATGGTTATAGGGATGAGCCGGTAACATGGAAGAATTGATATCCAGTAACAATTGATCTTGATGTGAGTGGCAGAAAATTAACTTCCGTTTTGCATGAACTTCTTAAGCTTTTAAAAAATATTGTTCTTAACAACAGATAATTCAACCCATTCCAATTGGTTCTAGTTTCTTCACTGAAGCAATAGATAGGAGACTAAGATAGGGAGATCAGAGACTTAATGTAAAGAAAGGAGCTCAACTTGCAACGAACGTAATTCTCTCTCCTTCAATTTTCGATATCTATTTTTCTAAAAGATAAAAGCCTGACAACTGATGGACTGAATCGAACTTCTGAAGTATTTGTTGTATTTTTAATCTGCTTTTTGTTGTAACTCTAGCATGTATGCAATAAGTGGCCGCTTTGTCATTGTTCTTCTGTCTGAGGAAATGTCGCTTTTACTTTCAGACTATGATTTGGCTTCTAAGAGCAATAGTGCAGCATTAACATGGTAGACTTGAACATTAATCGTGAATTAAATGATCGCAAAATAATTGAGTGATTGATAATTTATTAAATAAATCGATAGTTTAAGTATGATGGCATCCGATTTCATGAAGGTGCAGATGAATGTACATGTATAGGTAAATTAATCGAACTAATCAGGTCTTCTTATAGGTCTACACGTTTTGGCTTGCGATATATTCGTGAAGTCATCAGGTACCTTATGAGATGCACTGCTTTACGCAAAATTTTCCCATATCTCATTTCTCGTCATTGGTCTTATGATAATATGCCAATACTACAATTTCGTTGAAAATTCTACTGAAGCTCTGATCATTCGGGTTGGATGTTGCCGAGTATTTAGCATGCGTACTATAGTAGTAAGTTTGCCACGCTGATCTAAAAGATTAATTTATGTTCCCAATCGGAAACCTTCAATTTCATCAATATTTTAGATATTTTCTTCCAAAACTTATGGTACTTGAAGAAGATAAGTCCCAGTGTGACATGTTTTGTCATTGAATATCAACAAACAACATTTGATCTCGGACATATTGGCTGTCATAGACTATTCTAGAAAAAAACTATATCACAGAAGCATCCGCGACACTCCTTTAAGACGTGTCCCTTCCGGTCATTTTTCCTTAGCACAACGGCAGGATGACCAGTGTATCTCCATTTTTTTAATCTCCTGACATCCAGAAGACAATCCCTGAGAGCCAACATGCATCACGTGCAGACATCGACGAATGACCATCGCTGAGATGTCAACCTCAGCTCTACTAATCGATTCCAGACAAAATCCAGTCAAAATCGATCCTAGAAAGTTTCTCACACTTTCCTCGCGCAGACTTCCATAGCCTCTATGCATGAAATAGTCCTCCGTCAGCTTCTCGCTTTCATCAGCGTCATTCAGGTTTCAAGAAGAAAAAAATCGTCATCAGTCGGAACTGAACCAATCATTCCATCTTCCACTGAGTACCACGTTCTTGCTGTTGCATTCATCTATCATTCACGAATTACTCTAAGTACTGGGATATAAGCAAATGACGATGCGCAAGCACGCGAGGGGGAGCATCCAATGGTCTTGCCTTATAATTTGGCTGTAATGTACTCAAAATATCTCTGATTTTTTATCAAGCTCGCTTTTTATTCCGATCGGGTTCAGAAAATGCACACCTTCAACACATGCTATGTATACCAAACTCAATACAGTGTTTTGAACCATTTATAATAATTCCATGGCCTGCTCACTGTTAAATCAAAATATCTAATAAGTAATAACACATCTCTTGATAGATGAAAAATGCATGCAGTATTCAAACTTAATAGGAGACTGAGGTGACATGGTATATGGCTAACGGAACGTAAATGCTTACTTAGCAGTATGAAATCACCGGTGCTATAGCAAACAGTAAAAAATATTGTAATACCTGCTTCTGTATCTACTTCATAGACTCAGTTTAAAAAAATCGCCTTTTTTGGTGTTTGGCACTGTAATTTTCTAATTGAGCTGTACGAGTGCGTGAATGAGTTGAAGAACAGAATTGTCTTAATTTTCTCCCAGAACGAGGACTTCATGCGAGTGGTGCTACCACACGACTGCAAGTAATGGATGTCGCATATGTTGACTTTTTTGAAAAAGACTGAAGCTAGGAAGTTTTTATGGAACTTTTGTCTTCCGCTTGGGAGGCAGAGTGCCTGAACTTCAGTATACTTGTTAAATATCCGTTTTATTGCGGCATGCTCATCCTGGGGCATCGAAGCTATAGTTTATAGAAGTCCAACAGAAGTGTCAGTGGCACGAAGCGCGGGCTGTTTTAATCACCATATATGTTATATTATGAATTGGTCAATAAATCGAAGGAGTGATAAAAGTTTTGGGATTTTCTTTTTCCTAGCCTGATGAATAACCTCCTGTATATTACCATCAACTGAATTACGACTGCTATACATTTGTGTCGATGAAGGGGAGGGAACGTTTGAAGGGAAAAGAAACGTTAGGGAAGTTTGAAGTGTTTAAAATCATTTAACCGGTTTATCGTTTACATTAGTGGTCTTAAGTTAATTGAAAATTATTACGGCTTCTTTACTAATCGACGGAAACACCGGAGGTGTAAAAAGAGCCGCTTGAGTCTAAGCTGCCCACTCCCAACTTAATTCCAACTCACCTCTCTAACCTTCTATAAAAGTGGAGCATATGGATTACATTAACCATTTATGAATAGAACTTTGAGGAGTGGCTAATTATTGATTGCGACACAAAGTGGTCACATTACAAAAACCTTGTATGTATTCATTTATTATAGTTACAACATTTTTGCAACGACATATATGCCAGGTCACCCAGTCTAACTACAAAATTACTCAGATTGTACACTCATCATAAAATCACACACACGTCATAGTCATCTAATAGTAGTCATAAATATCTTCGATGGTTACTTCATCTTCAGGTAACATCAAATACAATTCTGTCGAATATCAAAGTCACTGTTCAGTATGACCCTAATGTTCATCATTAACAATAGTCTTCTCACCCCTCATTTACCTTCCCTCGTGTCTCAATGAATGCTTATTCATGATGCTACAAGAATGTCAGGAGAAATGTTTTTGTGAAAATACATGTTCAATGGATAGGGAGCTTCAGATGTTGGTCGCATGTCTAACGCATTTCGCTCCGCTCTTCTTTTTATTCAGCATCTAAATCTTCCAGTTATTTGTGTTGATGAATGAAGAAGTTTAAGGAAATTCTCCGTAACATGCTGTTTCTTACAGACATTCATGGCGGCTATCCGGATCAAGCAATGACTCCCGAATCAGGTGCTCCCATCATGCGTCATGGAAACGTGAATGGACAAATTCCAGATAGCTATGATCACTATCCCCAAAGACCGGCGTTCGCACCAGAAGCGATACGAATGTGTCCTGGAGATAGGACAGGAAACTTGTGGATTGATCCAAAGGTACAACTATGTCTAGACGTGTATGGTAGAAAGAAGTTTAGCGCTTAGGGAATGATATTTGAAGACCTTCATGAGACATATTATATAGGCCTACAGCTCATATATAGAGATGCAGTAAATATAGATGTTGTTCCCTCATAATTAGCGAAATGCTCATATCGTGTTACTTTTCAGGGAACTATTGTATCCGCACCAGAAGGCCATGGTTGGCAAGGTGTCCGATCCAACAAAGGTATCCGTGGGCCTGGCGGTCAATATTTCTACGAAGCCGAGGTGTTACATGCTCAAGAGGATAGTCTTGCCCGAGTTGGCTGGGCTACGAATGATGCTGGTCTTGAATTGGGTTATGACAATGAAGGCTATGGATTTGGTGCTAATCAAGAAGCGTACGATCCCTCTGGGAGAGCATTCGCAATTCACAACGGACAAGAAAATCAATACGGACATGCCCTGAAAGCAGGAGATGTTATTGGTTGTTATGTAGATTTAGATCGAGGTAAGTGTCTAATGCTCAAGGTTTGATTAACTTTTACCTCGACCTCAATTTAGATTTTATTATTGATAATGTGAAGAATTGAACTTCAAAATATCATCCCATACCATAGTGATGGGAGGAAGACCTTTTTGTGAAGAAAAGCGACAAACGTGTTTTCCATGTACATCGCTACAGAAAACCATCTCAATTGTCTCTGGAATAAATTGTTCCATCAGCTGTTGCAAGCTAACCCTCATCGGCCCACCTCTCTACATGTGTAGAAACTAAGTATTCACAGTGCTGTCATTTTTGTTCTAAGCCCCCAATCAAGCTGAAACTAAGTTTCCATGCGTGACTTCTATCATTTAAACTTCTGCCATAATATTAATCGATTTTAACAAATGGAACATGGGGTAAAATATTATTTTGTCATATTTGGCCCACCTCTCTACAGGTGTAGAATTGCATTTCCTGAGAAGTTGGAGACTTCATTCCTCACTTTTGACAAACAATTTTCAAAATTCCTCTTGAAAGTCATCTTGATTTCTTATCATGATATCGTGAATAAGTAACAGAGTATGAGCCTTAATGTCTGACAAAGTTTGTTATTACGTAATGGGCAATTTGGTGTTGACGCCAATTTTCAAGTGATGGACAAATTTGACAGAACGGAACGATATCAACTATCGACAACTTCTGATTGTCTCAAAAATGCGTCATGGTGCCCCAACAACTATCTTGCATCAGATTTAGTATGTCATCTTGATATCAGTAAAAGTTTTAGGAAGATTTGTCTACCGGTGGCTTCTATGATGTAATTGAAGAATCTGGCAGGAAGACACAGCAACTCGAATAGAATTGCGTCATTGATTTTCTTGACGTCTGAGATAATTTCGACACTATTGAGACTGCTATAAGTTATAGACAGCTATAAGTTGAGACTGCTTATAAGTTATTTTCATGATTCAGTCTTCCACATTGACATGCGTCCGACGCTCGAAAACATCGTGCTGCGACTTCGGCAAGAAAGAGAAGATGAAGCATCCAGCGATGATGCCGAAGATTCCGATAACACCTCAGGCAGCAGCGACGGTGAACCAGTCGAAGAACCACATTTGTATCTGCAATCGAGTGACGGCGAATTGGTTGAGGAAGCAAGCAGTATTGATGCCAGTTCTTCAGACTCCCGACGATGACAGCAACGAAAACTCTAACGGCGACGATTTGACATCACCTACTGGCGTAACATGGAAACCCAACGCTCCTCCGCCCAGACGCCTGAGCAGAAATGTGATCAATTTCCACGATGGACCTACAATTGCTCCTGCCTCCGAGGAACAGTCATTTAGCTGTTTCATAACTGAAGAAATGCTGAGGACATCATTGCGCTATACCAACAGAAGATTGAAGGCACTGGGAAAGAAGAAGTTTACTTTCAATGAACTGAAAGCAGGAATAGCTGTGATTATTCGCGCGGGTGTCGATCGTGACAATATGTCATCACTGTCCTCTCTTTACGTTCCATCAGACAGTAGACCTTTTTACCGCTGCACCATCTCCAAAAATCGTTCGAAACATTTGACGCACATTTGACTTTTGATAACAAAATAAACAGGCGAGAGCGTCAAGAAATTGACAAACTAGCTGCCATCCGAGAGTTTTGGGATTTATTTGTTCTCAACCTGCGTCGTTACTACATACCATCATCTTCAATAACAGTCGACGAACAATTATACGCATATCGTGGGAGAAGATCGAAAACCAGAAGTTATTTAGGACTATAACACTGGTAAAGATGGCGTTGATGTCATGGACTCAAGAGTGGAGGATTTCACATGTCGCCGAAAGACAAGGCGGTATCCTCTGCTTCATTTCTTCGACATGCTCGACGTCGCATTGCTGAATTCCTTCTTGATCATGGAGAAGAATGACAACATCATGACTTGCTATAACACTGCAGCGATCTACCGTCAATCCAAGGCTGCATTTTCATCGATGGGATATCCCGCCAGAATACCTTCAACAACCACCAATGACAACAAACCGAAAAAGTGCCAGGTTCCTCGTTGTGGAAAATCAACTCGTAAGCGCTGCGTTAATAGCGCATTGGTTGTATGCTCCCAGCATCACATTGAAAAGATTTTATGTATACAAGCTGTGCATCCTCACCGTAAATTCATACCTTGGAGTAGTGGACGATTTATATTATGATTGTCAAGATTTTCAAGAAAGTAGTTGCTGTTATTGTTTTTATGAATAGATAGATAGATGCATGCAGTTTATTGTTTTTTTTCTAATATCAAAATCGGATTTCAAACATCATTGATTATAGCCTACTAATCGATAAATACAACTAAAACAGTTAATTATGAATGGGATCATAATCGATGCATAGCACATAAAGTATGTTAGCAATATTGCCCTCTAATTGATTTAAATTAATTAGCTGATTTAAACTAATTAGCATACATAGCTTAGTTCAGGATATCTCGAATAATAACATCCAGTATTTTAATGTCGAAAAATGACATTCTCGATGATTTTAAGGTCAATGGGGTCATCTATAAGGTCAAGGGTCATCACGATGTCAATGGGGATACATTATGGTGTTGATAATTATCTTTGAATATTATCTGGCCAATTGTCTTATGGGATCGATACTAAATTCTAAACAGTTGATTAAAAATGCAATATTCTACACATGTAGAGAGGTGGGCTGAATATGATGGTTGAATTTGCCGGTCCGATGAGGGTTAATACGTGCAGTACAAAAAATAAGATGGACTCATTTCAATCCAAATTTACAGTGAGCATTTCCTGACCCCTCCAAGCTTTGGTTATGCGCTTCCTGGACCACACGCATATATGCACGGATCAACCTTGAATATAAAGCGTCGCAAAATGCTGCAGTAAAACTAAGAAAATTTGACACAAAAAAATCGAAGAAATGGAGCTCGCGGGATTGTCTGCTAAAAAGTTTTTCCAGCGACATTCGGTTTCCGTTATTAGAACGAACTCCTTTTAATATGATTAAGTTTATGTCAGGTTTGTGTTTGATTTTCAGGTACTTTACAATGGGCACTGAATGGTGAAGAGATGGGACCAGCTCCTTTCGACGTGTTGGAGCAACAACGGTCAGATGTATTTTTCCCTATCACGTCAGCGAAAGATGCAACACTGAAAATGAATTTCGGGGATGAACCATTCCGATATCCTCCTCGAGGAGCTTGGTTACCGGTGAGCATGGCCTCGAGAGAAAATCTCGTTTCAAATAGAAATCCCGAGTGGAGAATGAATCCTTATGACATAAGCGAAGGTGTTGAAGTTTCCCCTGATGGAAGAGCCGTTCAATCAGCCCTTGGACGAGGCTGGCAAGTAAGTGAACGATAAACGATTTATCATTGATAGTTGCAAGATCACGAGTGTAATCGATGATGGACTCCTTCATCCTTTTCTCCTATCTTTCAACAGGGCTCACGCGCGAACAAAGGCGTTCAAGATGGCGGGAAGTATTACTATGAAGTGCGGCCTCTGGAGCAGCATGGTTTGGCCCGTGTCGGTTGGAGTACAGAGGACGGCAGTCTTGATCTAGGAACGGATGGCGAAGGATTTGGCTACGGAGCATATCAGGATGGTTTCAGTCTAAGCGGTGATCGTGGAAAGAAGGTGTTCTGCAACGAAATTGACAACTATGGAGAGGTAATATTATGATAAAATTTCATTTACATCGGATAAATATTCAATCATTTATCGACCTTTCTAAACCTAATTTCCCTAGTTTTGTCAATTGCATCACCTGAAGATTGTAACTGCGTTTTAGATAACTTGTGATTTTTGCTGCCAATGAATTGCGTTGAGACTGGTTGGTATTAGCAATGGCATCAACATTAAAATCAAAAAAGTTCTTTGGAAATTAATCGAGAAGCAATAAGAATTATCCGAAGTTTGATCGGAATATGTACGTTGAAGCTAGATGTATCCAAAGACAGTCTTACTTAACAGTGCAGTGATTTTATGATTATGTTCCTCAATTTGTTGAATTGCATGCTCATTATATTAAGGATAGTTTTGAGAATTTTTCTGCTCATTTCTGTATTTGTCTCAACCGAAAATGTATTATAATAATGTTTTTCACTATTTCACTGACTGAGATAAAAAAACATGGTATCGGAAACATGGATCATGAGCTCTTATTCGTGCAATTATATGCCACAGGGTGCGTTATGCTGGTTCACTCTTACATAAGTAAGGTCAAAGTCAATTTCACAGTTCATCCTCAGGATCAAATTTACATAGCCACTTTTCTGCGATTTAGGTGAATGTCAGATAACATGTTTCCCTCAACCAGCTGATTATACATAGAGATTAGTGATGATTCAATTCAGACTAGTTAGTGATAGCTACCTAGTGACCCTGATAAATTCACACAGAAGGCAGCAATTAATTGAGTGCATTTTTGAATGTACTTGCATTCCCTTTCTTTGACATCATGGAGAATAATTAAACAGCTGGCATGTTTGATAATGAACACTTAGTTTTTACATGTGATAATACAATTGGAGAACTGGGTTTACCCTTTCATTTATTGATACTACTTCAGCACCAAAGATCCCTTCATTGAACGCTCCGATGTACGTACCACGTATGTCTCATATGCGTGTCTGGCACCGGTAACTGGTTCATTTCATTTTTTGTGTTGTTTAGAAATCGGTACTTATGATAGACTGCATATTCCAATTAATCCGTAAATCTCTTAGCATTGACCGCGTGCGTGTTTCAATACACAAAATTTTAAGTTTACAATTGACGATGGTTGTCAATAGTGTCTTCTACCAGCACAGTCATGAGGCAATGATAATGACTGAAGAGACCAGCGTAATTCTATTTATCTGTGCCATCAACGCCACTATTGAAAGACAAGACGTGGGCGCAAATGGAGTCTAAGTGTTGGCGTATCAAACTAGTCCTATGTCTATATTAACCATATAAGAAGCGATTTATTAATGGGCTATTCTTAAGCGAAATTGAAGTGAATGGTAAAGCAAGTCAACTATAGCTCCATGATTCAAATGCAAATGTAGTCAAACGTTGTCACTTGTGATATTCTAAGGTCAATCACAAAGTTGATTCAGTTAATGGCGTTTTCAGTATAAACTGCGCAGCAAGGCGACTTCATCAAAACAAACATGTATCTAAGTGATCTTCATTCATATTTCACTTCAATTTTATCGTCTTTAAATACGAAGCCAGTTACGTCAGTCTGGAGAGTTGAAAAATGAGGACTATTGAATTAAAATACTTGATCGCATAGTCCTCCCAGTACATAAGACAGATTATAGCTCTCGCCAAGTTACGATTTTCAATTTGTATTTTGTTCTGTATATAGATTACTCGTTTTTGCGTGAAACTGGAGAGTATACTCAACGCTGCACGTTGGAAGAGCTGATTCCTATCGGATGGCCTCACTAATAGTATTTCCTATTACGTTAATCCTGGTTACTTTAATTTCTTTGCTACGGTGAAATAGTGGCGCTTCAATGGAGTCGTAAGTAAAAGAATTACGTCAAGAGCTAGACAGATTTACTATATCTATTACGCCCATCATGGAGACAACATGTACACACTGATAATTGAATCCCATGTTTGCAGCAGCATTGATACGAGTAAAATCAGCGATTATGCTTTATGCTTGTGGCATGATGTATGCACATCATAGCAAGCTGAAGATCATCGAATGTACAATCGATGGATGCACGTGTATTAGAGGGAGGGGGTCCTTTAACCTCTTGAGCCCGAGGACGTGCACTGCACGTCCTTCATTCATTCCCGCAACAGCCCAGTTACTTGCTGGCTACACTAGCGCAACTGACAAAGACGTGTAGTGCACGTCCTTTATTCATTCCAGCAA
The DNA here is from genome assembly GCA_907163375.1 of Prostheceraeus crozeri. Lineage (NCBI taxonomy): Eukaryota > Metazoa > Platyhelminthes > Polycladida > Euryleptidae > Prostheceraeus > Prostheceraeus crozeri. The sequence goes on from CAJQUW010011478.1 coordinate 276,535, forward strand.
CTGCCCAGCTATTGAGTCGCTTACACTCCCTCAACTGCCCACCTAAATTCACAGTGCATAGCTTGTGATCAGAAGAGTTTTTGTTTTTTAGATTGAATAACACTGTGCGCAAATTAATGGCTGGTATCGAAAATGTAAAAACATGATTCCCATGTGATCACAGTTAAGTAATGGAACTGACATCCATATTGCAGAATGATTCACTGATCTAGACAAAGTAGAAATATTTTCAAAGAGCTAATGAACGCCCGAGTTTTAATATGAATGCTACTACAATCAAGCTTATCGTTATTTAGGAATCAAAGATTTCTATGTGTCCAAAATCGAGAGATGAGATCAATCAGGCTGCAAGCGATGCTTGTGTATCCAACGTTCCTCGTCATCTGCTACTCCTTGTGTATATCTATGCATTTGAGTCATTGATTTATTCGTCATTTGAATGACATTGTTCCGATATCGTGTATAGGAAGACAGAGACATCCTAAATTCGTTTCATTCAGTCATCAACTCATCATCATTCAACATGCAACGCTGATCTCGCAGATTAACAGCCAAATGGACAGTATGATCAGTGATTCTGACGATGACACATCTTCAACGTCAAGTAGTGATGACGACGCTGAAAGCGAAAATATCACATAACTTGAGACCAGACAGTTGGACCATCGTTGACGAAGGACACGATCAAACAGGAAATAATAGCCAGGGATTTTCACAACAGGTTGGCATCAATCCGCTGTATGACATACCAGACAGTGAGCGCACTAATCCAGCTTCTTTTATTGATATATTTCTAAGTGACATCCTATTTGAAAAGTTGTGCAATCGGACTAATAAAAGTGCCATGATTGTTTTCGAGGAATGTGATGTGGGTCCTGAGGGAGATCTGCCCTCTTCTTTGGCAAGATGGCATCCTGTCACTGTAAATGAGATGAAAAAAGTTATAGGAATTTTGCTGTGCATGAAACTAAACCAGAAACCTGAAATGCGAAGTTACTGGTCACACAACATTATATACCGGAGTGACTTTTTTCAAAGTACTGCTTGTCTTCCTCGTAATCGTTTCGAGGATATATTGAAGTTTTTGCGATTTTATGATTATGAGCACTTGGATAAGGATGATGTGCTCTGCAAGATTCGACCATTTCTTTCTTTTCTACAGGAAAAATGTAAAATTGTTTATGTGCCCAAGCAAGACATTTGCATTGATGAAAGTTAGCTTTTATACAAAGGCCGCATTCACTTTCGGAGATACATTCCATCCAAAAGAGTTCGCTACGGAATTTTGACCTACTGCTTATGTGAAAGTGCATCCGGATATACTTGGAACATTGAAGTTGCTGCAGGCAGGAAGGAGAATGACAATATAATTAGAAATATTCCAGAAGAAGCAACATCCTTCAATTTTAGTGAAAAAATTGTGATAGCTCTCCTTGACAATTTGCTCAATAGTGGATATCACTTGTACGTCGACAACTTTTTCTCAAGCGTCCGCTTAGCAACATTTCTCTTCGAGAAAAATACATTAATGACTGGAACAATACGACCTTATCGTGATGTTCCACAAATTCTTCGTGAGAAAAATGTTCCTACAAAATCTCATGCATTTTGTAGAAAGGATGAGGTGCTGTGTGTTAAAGCAGTTGATAGGAAATCGTTGGGAATCAAGACAATTTACCTCGTCGACACAGCCAATAATGCTGGCACTTCTCCTCACTGAAGAATTTTACGTGGTGGAGTCAATGATGATGTCAAGAAATCTTGGTCGGTTCTAGCATACAGCAAAGGAATGGGCGGCGTAGATTCCGATGGAAGTTTGCATCAGTGCAACATGGCAAGAAAATCATATAAATGGTTTGCTAAACTGGGAATGCATTTCATACAAGTTATGATCCGAAATTCGTGGATTGTGTGCAAAAGCTGTGGGGGAGATTGTGATTTTCTTTGATCAGGAAAAGGTCATTGAAATTCTTGTGATGCAGAGTGGTGATGGTCGACGTGCTAGACTTTCGGGTGGCCGGCTACCTCATTCTACGGGATTGAATATTCCAGCAGTGCACGCGCTAAAGCGTCTTTCACCTCGCCCAAATAAAGAGCGTCTGGCAAAAAAGTGCCGAGTTTGTGCAAATGAAGGTCGACGAAAAGAAACAGTCTTTGTATGTCCTGATTGCCCCTCTATTCCAGCTTTGTGTGTAGATCCTTGCTTTCGCAAATTTCACACCAAGTAAAAGACGAATTAGTTAACAATTGAATTTATTGCACAATAGGCTACTTAAATTGTACGTGTAATTGAAGTTTTGCTGACGATGTTCAACATGTTTTGTTAACCTATGGATGTCTAGATAATTATATGCGTCTCAAAATAAAGCAGAGATTTTGATTTGACTTTATGTAACAAGCATTCAAAATAACAGAATATTTATTATATCAATCACATTGTTTCGACTTCGAATAGTGCTTCTACTAAATTGACCAATAGAGCATGTAAATTTACGGACCGTCTTTGTCAGTTACAGTAGTGTAGGTTAGGACGTGCAGTGCACGTCTTTGTCAGTTGCAAGAGTGTCAGCGTTTTTGACGTGTCACTTTAGCACTGAATAGCAAGGACGTGCAGTGCACGTCTTTGTCAGTTGAGGACATTTGCGATTTTTGTAACCGGGGCTCAAGAGGTTTAATTGTTGTCCACCATCCGCATTTTGGATAAAGTATAGGGGAGAGTGCGACAGGTTCGTGCAAAACAAATTAAAATTTGAATTTCTCAACACCTATTCAGTTGACGGGCAATTTGATTGTTGCTTCAAAGACGGTAGGTCTTGTAGTTATTTTCCATTTAATAACTTTAGTCTAGAGTCTTTACTCATCCCGTGATATTGACTTTAGTAAAGTGTCTCAACCTGCACGAACCTGCCCCATGGGTGGGGTAGGTTCGTGCAGATAGTGGGGCACATTCGTGCAAATTACTATTATCCCAATTTTTTTCTACATAAGTCCGCAATAAAGAACTGGTATCTTACAAAACACTGAATGAATTAAATTCAAGAATGTGGATATATTCATCTGCAAACTCAGATAAAAATAACAGATGTAGCTACTCCTCTGCAAACTCAGACAAAAATAACAAATGTAGCTAGCTACAAAAATAACAAATAATAAGCAAACTTTAGCACTCTTTTACGTAAATGCTTCCACTGAAGCGCACGTGAGCTTTGCGTCCGTTACTCAAAATCTCATCAACAGGATTTCTCAACTGACAAATTATGTCGGTCAGTGGAACGGCGAATATATCATTCTCATATTTTGAATAGTGTTTCTGACTCGTCGACGCTTCTGTAACCGTTCATTTGAGTGTCTCCGTCCTCATCAACGTCGGCGGTTGCGCGACCAACATAGCGGAAGTCAATACACTTCTTTCTAGTTCCACCGCGAATCGAAACCAAGTACCACGATCCTGCTCTTGGTGAAAGGGTTCTAGCTCTGGTCACTTCGTCTGCTGTCATCAAGTTGTCGTCATCCGATTCGAAAGAAGGTAATGTCAGCTCCTTGGCACTGGTACCTCTCTGGACTTTGCGGCATTTTCTTTTCTCAGATTCGATTATCTTCAACTTCTCCGGCGTCGAAGTAAGAATCCTCGAGTATCCCTTTCTTCTGCCTGCTTTTCGCTCGGGCACTTGACATCTTTCAGAAATTGATGCTGCACGAACGCGCCCCACCTGTGTGTGAACGAATGTGCCCCATGCCCTTTGTTGCAACGAAAATCGATATTTATGCAATTCAAGAGATGATCATAAATAATGTACACCACTAACCAATATGGCACATCAAGCTCAACTCATAAAGCAAAAATGATGTGGATTGAACAAAACAATGCTTCAGGAGCACGAAAAAACAAAAAAATGAAAAATTTCGTAAAAATGTAAAAAAAAATGATTTTTTTTACCTTGCTAAGCGTTGATTGCACGGTATCAGCTGAAATTACAGTCATAATAGCGGATGAAGATAAGGAATAACATATCGCAATGCAAAGTTAATGCGATGAGTAGTTTTCACACAAACCCCAATGAACGAATGTGCCCCACCCTCCCCTACACTACCACATTTTGTGAATTGAAACTAATTGGATAGCGATGTTCGATTTCCCATGTGTAATAGATGTTTGTCTATGCCTTATTCTGTTCCGAACTGTGCGACCATAATAAGAGCGATTTTTACGAGATATTCAGGCCTCCCAAAAAACCTATAAAAACCTATTTTTTAAAAACTGACATATATTTTTAAAAAATAACCTATAAAACCTATATAAACCTATTTTTTCGGACTTCTTATGATTTTTGACTGAGATGATCACATTTCTTATGCTATTTTACATTTCACGTAAGTTTTCTTGATTATCGATAAGGAAAGCAATTTTTAATACAATCTGGTTTCAGATTGTGTGCTATTCGTCTTTTGAAGGTCGGTGATTGATTTTGTTCCTCGTGTGCCCAATGATCAGCAGTTATTACTCTTGAATGATTTTCGATTGGTTCAGTCTGGTTGTTGAACTGTTCGTATTGTTTACTTGTCAAAAGGAAGGCCTTTTGATACATTATCTATATCCTTCTATGTGTGATTTGATAAAGTCTGTCTTGTTCCGCTTTCAAAACCAGAGTTATGTAAAAGAAAACTCAAAGAAGTTGAAATCAATCGATGTGTCACAGAACCATTTGGCTAATGAAGATATTGAAATCGGACATGCAGCCAAAGACGCGATTGAGAAGGTCGAATCGAAATCGAAGGATGAAGTCATGAAACAGATACTGTCGTTCTACCGAACTGCATCGCAGTACTTGATCGATAAACTTCCACATGATAACAAAATACTTCGAGCCCTCCGCGTACTACATCCAAAAGAACAATCCAACAAGAAAAAATGCCGCCATATCAAAATCATAGCAGAAGCGATGCCTTTTCTCAAAGATGACGACATCGTGAAAATCATCGACGAATGGAAATTGTACGGTGAAGAAAAAGTTAAGTCAGACATTCATGAAATCCGCATTGATGAATTCTGGTCTCAGATACTAGAACATGAATCAGTAAGTGGAAGAAAGAAATGCCCGAATCTTTCCCGTGTCGTAAAAGCAGCTCTCACATTGGCTCACAGCAATGCCGACTCAGAAAGGGGACTGTCAGTTAATAAACGATTGCTTGGTACGGATAGAACAGCGCTTTCTGCAAAATCTGTAATCGGAATAAGAGCATGTAAAGACACTGTCCGATCATTTGATGGCATTACAAACGTTCCCATCACGAAAGACCTTATCAGCGTGGCGAGGGCATCTTCGAAGGTGTATCAACAGGAATTGGAGGAAGAAAGGAAAAAGGCGGAAAAACTTAAACAGGAAAAGAAAGAAGCGAAGAAAAAGAAATTCAAGCAGAAAAGGAACACAATGAAAAAATAGAAAAAATGGACGCGCAAACATGTCTTATTGCGAAAGACGAAGAAAACATTAACGTTGAAACGTCGAGAGCCAATCTTCTATTAAAGGATGCACAAACCCGTCTCGATGAAAGAATAAAAAAGAATGATATGGATGGCATCAGTATATCATCAGATCTTTTGCGATTGGAAAAAGAAAAAATCGAAACATCCGCAAAGAAGCAACTTGAATTACAGAATAAAAAGCGGCAGCTCATGACAACTTACCACGAAATGACAATAAAGAAAAAAAGACTGTAGTAACGAACTTCAACTCTGTTGATGAGAGATAGTTGACTGTAGTGATAGCAATTTGCTTGTCCTCATTTTTTGTATAGATTATTTAACTAGTGTCACATTTTCAGTTGTTGAACTTTTTAACTTTTTAGTGGAAAGATAGGACATTTTTACAAGTGTTTGTTTTGAAGTTTTCTGTTCGGTAAAGCTGTAAGTAAATTTTGTACAAAACTTTACAATTCACGAAGTATTTTTCTTAATTTCCAAAGACTGCTTTCTCCAATAACCGAGAAGTTTGTAATTTTTTAATAGAGTTGTTTTTTTATAATGAATGTCAATATTCAATAATGAATGTCAATAATATGCCTATACGTAATAAGATTATGAAAACTTATAAAAGCCTATATATTTTTTTGGGACCTATAATTTTAGCCTATATTCTCACTAAAATTCGTTGGGAGGCCTGGATATTTGAAATTCAAAGATGATGCGGATGTTCATCACCCCATCATTTCATAGGATGCGTCTTCTACTTAATGCTACAATGTTTCATACAAATTGAAGTGCAACTAGCTGGGTAGCACCAGCGGAAGCGGTTTGTGGGTCTTGAAGTGAATATTGTTATCGATGAATTTCTGCCGAATTTAAGTGCACGAGCATTTGTACATTTAAAAGCTATTATGTGGTATCTAATCATTATTTTATTTTTCAATATCACAGCCCTACGGTGTTAACGATGTTGTTGGTTGTTTCATCGATTTGGACAGTGGAACGGTCCAGTGGTCCAAGAATGGCAAAACTTACGGAGAGGCATACGAAATTCCCAGGGAGTTGTTAAATGGAGCATTCTTCCCGACATCCAGTTTGAAGGATTGCACTTTAGATTTCAACTTCGGTGACCGACCATTCGTACATCCTCCTCCTGTAAGTGATCTCCAGGATTGATTTTGCTCACTACGTTTCATTACTGAAATATGGCATCTTTCAGCCTGAATATTGCGGAGTTTCATCTGCACCCAATCCGAACACGAAAATGGGAAGGAGGAAAGGTCCTGAGGTAAGTTTTTGTTTTCGGCTCTTTATTATTTATAATTTTGGACAAGTAATAAACATCAGAGAAGTACAGCTTGATAATGCAAAAGAAGTCAAGGTTGCGAATAAGTTGTATAACTTCTTAAAGTAGTATCTAACATATCTTTTGAGTTCCCGTACGGAAATAAATGGGTATGAATCACAGTATTATTAAGTATGAATTTTTCATACTGTGAAAACTTCATACCATTTCATAGTATGATTTCGTATGATTTTTTCATACGAAAATCATACTATGAAAATCTCTTACCATTTCATAGTATGATTTCGCATGATTTTTTCACACGAAAATCATGCTATGGAAATCTGCTACCATTTCATAGTATGATTTCGTATGTTCTGCTATGCAGCGAATATGTTCAGCAGATTGATTTTTCGCCTGAGATAGTAAGCTTGTATCATTTATTTTTCATGTGACATGACATTTTGAGGTAAGTATAATTTCCGTTCCTTCGATGGTGATCCGTATTTTATAATACTATCACTTTCTACTAATAAAGAGATCGTCTGAACTTTCATTTCCAATCAATTGCGTGTTTCATGCTAATTGAAAGTGTCAATTCATTTATTTGATGATTAATAAATCCGAAGAAATGTACTTGTTTCTTCCATATTCACTCTTATTTTCATATTTTAACGGTTCTCGCTAGTATAAGTTTGGTGTTGGAATTTTAACTTTTTATTGAAGTTTAACTGAAGTTTTATTGAATTTTAACTTTTTATTGTGTTCAAGAATTTTTCGCAATTGCTGTCAGTTGTCAGCGCCGCTTGGCACACTTCTTGCAATGAAATTCATGTTTTTACATTTGTCGTAGAATATCTGATTGGTTCACTTGTTATGTTCATTGTATAACTGCATAATCAAATTAGATGTTTCGGCAATTTTTTCGGTGAATCAGGGTTCTTAAAGATGGTGACATCGACTTACTGGGAAATGTTGTTAGCCGACAGGCTGAGTGATAGAAATAAGTTTTGATAATTAATGAATTAGTATCCTGGAACACTCATCACTAACATTTGAACACTATTTCTGATTTTGGTGCTCAATTGTTCATGTTAGATCGCTGAAACCATTTCATGAATCAGAAGAAAATACCGATAATTGAAAAATCTGACAGTAGTGTCATACTATCGAAATCGGTTCGTGATCACACGATGAAAAAAGTGACCATATTTAGTTCATACTAAGAAAAACTCCTACTGTAACCATACCATGAGCATGGTATGATAAAATCCTACTGTAGTCAAACTATGATCACACAATGAAGAAATCATACTGCAATCATACTATGATCATACCATGAAGAAATCATACTATGATCATTCTATGAAAAAATCATACTGTAATCATACTATGATCAGACTATGAAAAAATCATACTATGATCATACGTATGAATTCTTACTGTTTTCATACGTATGAAAAGTGTAAAAAAAGCATTACATATTCATGCGTATGATCATAGTATGAATTCATACTATGAACATGCGTATGAATTCATACTGTGATTATATATATATGAATTCATACTATGATCATATCCCATTTATTTCCGTACGGGTTGTTATTGAAGTGACCCAGGAAATGATTTCTTATCTGTAATCAGCGTTTGCGAACGCAAGGGTCGCTACCATATATACATATCAAGAACCCAAAAGCACACTTGGATTTTATCAGTCATATTTTAGGAGTTTTCCCAAGACTTTCCCGGAATCCATTACATTACATGTTTCCTTCCTTTTAGCAATAGTTTGATAATTGCAATGTTCACTTAATGCGTTTTTTATTCCAGTCTGCTTTTACGGTTCGTTATCTTTCTAAAATCACAATTGAATAAAGTTCATATTGAACATGCAAATATCTGCATAACAAATGCATTGAAAATAACAAAATTATATACATATGATTTTATGAATATCTTTATGTCAACGCATGGTTAGTTATATATATATATGAAAATTTCCACGGGAGCCAACAACTCACTAACTTGTATTATCACTGCACTTTCGACCAACTGCAGCATGTAATTTATTTCATTGAAGCAGTCATTTGCTTTCTGGTTTTGGATCAAACAAATGTTTTGGTACATTAAGCGACGAATTTCAATGTACATTTCAGAAATTGTACAGTTGTACAAGTACATGTATGAGTAGAAGAACACGAATTCTAGCTCTATATTGTGCGGTAATCACCTTAAAGCAAGTATCTTGTCGGCTTTTAGGCTGGCGTATTTTAAAGGAAAGCTTGTTTCATATTCCATTGCTGAGCTTTGAGAACCAACCATTCAGGCTCGGAGAACATAGACCTGCTACTTCATTCGAATGGATTCGAGAAGAGCAACGCAGTCAGTGTATGTAGGACTGTGCTCTTTCGTTTTCACTCAATGGTTGAATGAGGGAGCGAACTTTAAAATCTCTGCGGCTGCTGCTTGCTATGTGTAACAGTAAATGGTAGTATTTCATAATTTATAGCCGATGATAGAGAAATAAAATAAATGAACATTGTTTATACTCGGAGCACATTAGACACGGAGCCTTTCTTTCATGTGACCGAGTTGTGATTTTTGATAGTCCTCTCTTTAGTTCATCGCGCCGTTTCATCTTTTTAATAGTTCATGTCCGACTCACAGCTACTAAAACAGTCAATCAGGCGACGCGTCTGAATCCTGTGATTTTTCTCTCGACGAAAAGAGGTGCTGTCAATTTTTTTGTTGCCAAGGAGTTTCTATGACTACTAAATCAATAAATTTGTGAAGTGCTAATGAATTGATATCGCACAACGAGAATCGAATAGCGCAATTGCAAGTCGAGAATAAGATGATGTCCTATCATAAACCCGGGTGGGTTTTTGGATTGTACAAATTCTTCCTGTAACAATAGTCAAGTCCTTTTACTGAACAGTGTTGGTTCACCTTTGATGTTGTTGGATGCGAATTAATCTCATTGTTTGTCAATTTTCTATTGTCTCCAGATTAAGTGAAAATTGGCGTTGAGAAATCAAAGTTTGTTTCTCTTTAACCTTTTTGTAAATATTTACTTACTTATTTCGCCTTGCGGTCTTTCTTGGGGATGTATTATGAACATACCAAAAGATGTGCATGTCCATAATCATCACTTCTTCGGAACTAAGTTAATTGCAGTTCGTTTTGGAGATGTAAAACCTGAAGCACAACTGAACAAAATTCTCCCAAAGGTACAAATCTGTAAATACTACAGTTATGCATTCATACATCGTACGTCTTCTGTGTGACAAAATGTAACTAAACGCTCATTCAGCAAGCTATATTTTTGTCGTATGATGGTAAGAATAAAATAAGCCAAAACTGCAGAGAATAAACTTGATAACATATTGTTCACGTCTTTAAGCTACTCTCAGCAGCTTTGGCTACATTATTCATACATTTTTGCATGACAATTTGATCTATCGTTTACTATCGTTATCATTTCATTCTTGCTGCTGGCTTTTGGTGGACAATCAATATCGGCATAATCACAACTGTGAAAAAATATTTATTCACTGATCATAATTGATGTGACAATTATTATTATATATTATTGATGTGTGTTCGTAGCTCGGTTGGTAGAGCATCACAGGTCTAGGTAATCTGTGTTTTTAGTTCTGCCAGCCGCACATCATGCAAGTTGATTTATCATTCATTTACTTTATTTTTTGTTAATTATAGCCAGCCGACCCAAATTTACATGAATAACAACGAAATGTAATCACTTCTTTAATTCCATTCAGTCATGAATTCAAATTTTGGATAATCCTCTCAGGAAAATGTTTTCTTTGACAATATAGTTTCCAGAAATAAAGTCCTGTGCTGCACAGGAATCAAGCAATATTAGCAGAGTGTTCACACAGCAAGCGTTCTTTCAAAAGGCTCAAATTGTAATTGAGAGTACTTCCACTCTCGTGTCAATAGTTGCTTTGCCGCCTTCTCTAACGACTTTTCGACGAGACACAATTTTTTGGTTTCGCGCAAAATTCAGCACATAATAGTCGATAGGTTCTTTATAGGATTTTTTATCGGTGGACCTTCGCCTGTATTTCAGACTTTCGCCAACGAAAGCATTGTTCAAAATCTTTTGACAATCACTATTGATATTTTTGTAGCGTCGAATGAAGGGCCAATCGTTAGTGGATCCTGACCAATTAGCCAACACGATAAACAACCTCCGAAAGGTGAGTTCTACAAAACTTTGCAGAGTCATGAGCTTTTCTGCATGTTTTACATCTGCTTCCAGACTGGTAAACATCCTACTACCGATCGAGGCGAAAAGGTGATGATGACTCAACCCGATACCATTTCCCGCCCAACTCCTAGACCCCGCGGAGATCTTACCAAAACGGTGACCAACTCCGAAGTGACGGTGAGCATCTTATTTGTCTGAAGCATTCACATACGGCGTCATTTCCAGGGATAGCGATATCTGTACCCTGATGTCTTTTAAATAGAGCTGTCTAGGTGCATTTGTTCTCCTAGACTGAATTTTACTTCTTTTATTTTCTGCCTGGCGTGATCTACAATCCTTCCGGTAGAACAATGATAACACCTGAGTCATGTATTATACTCTTCTATTATTCACGTTGCATCATATCAGTTTCAAGGCTTGCGTGTAAATATGTGATTGTAATGATCAACTTAGTCATGATTATTACAAGTATGATGAACGACAAGACAGAAGTCATTTTACACACAGTTCAGAATAACAGCTCAGTTTTAACTCTGTTAAATGTTGATTTTTCACAACCTATATATTTTTCAAATAAAAATGTAGAAGTCTCAGTGTTCCTACATAAGAGGAAGTCCTTGTACCTATTCTGATAGAATCAAACAAGCTCTGCGCAAGTCCTGTGTGATGAGTCTCCCCTGATTTGACATTGGAGCACCGAAGGAGTCATTGGTTTCACTTGTTTGGTGCGCTATCAGATAACTCAAAATCCATAGCAGTATATTCTCACGACATGCTCTCGAGAGGAGGATTAGAGGCGGTCGTGTCTGTCTGAATCTGTGCCGTATGGAACAAGTTCAGAGAGTTGTCGGCAGTGATGTGCACGAAGGGGTTGTCACACCGTGCGAAAGGAGTCATCTATAAATATTGCGTAAAACCAGCAATGACGTATTGAGAAGCGTGAGCAACGAAGACTGAAGATATTCGTCGCACGTGCACTGCGGAAATGAGAATGCGTGTGGAGTTAGGATCGATGAGAGAAGACGAAATTGCGGGAGTAGAAAGGGTTGAAGTGTTTGGAGCGAGAGTGGCTTAGATGGTTCCGACACGTGATGCGGCGAACTGAAGCAAACAATGATATCCGAGATTCATGGAGAAAAGTGAGGAAGACCGAAGAAAACATGACTGGAGTGAGTATGAAGCGATACTGAGAGAAGAAGTCTTCCAATCTCAAACGGAGATTGGAACGATTGGAGGAAATGGAGAAGTCATCTTCGTGTGGCCGACTCCCACCGGCGGGAAAACGAGCCTGAAAATGGCTACCGTACCGCACCATAACAGCACATTCCACAAAGCTCATGAACGATGCTGCCTTGAAGTTCGTAAAAATATAATAATAATGCCTTCATTTGCATGTCATAATGCTTTCGGAAATGGCGTTACAGATTACACAATGAAAAGTAACATATCTGTTCCATAAGGTGGTTCAAAAAACAAAATTGCGGATCAAGCGTACGTAATGACAGAGCAGTCATTTCGAGATGTCTTGGATTTCTCTTGTTGACTGGAGTTGTTACAAATGGAATTCAAAGTATGAGGACACAATGCTCAAAGGAATCAATAACAATCTTTACAAATAATAAGCAATAATAAAAAATTAGTAGCAGATCTAACTTCTCTTTAATTGCTTTCACGAATACCAGGGACACATGAACAAAGTTGATGTTGGAGCATGCGATTTGTCTTTGTTGTGCAGGAATTATGTATCCGAAAAAAGAAAAGCACTGTTCAATTGCTTGAAAGCTTCAAGTTATTCACAGGCACTTTGTTCATGAAAAGCGAGATCATCAAAGATGTGCGGGCTTGGCACTCACGCAACCGCCTAGAGTCCTGGTCACTCAATGCAATTTCTCGGCTAGTCTTAAGGATTGCGCCCACCTTATCCAAAGAAATGCATCGTCACTTCTGTGAGTGAGACCGTTGAAGACATGTGACATTAGTTGCCAAAGGCGCGAATTCCAGAATATCTCCAAAGACGCTCCAGTCTTAGAGACGCATCAAAATCGAAGAAACAAGTTTTCCTACAGGTGTACCGATTGAGGAGTACTGGGAGCATGTCTTCCAAATTCGAAATGAAAGTGGTCGATACAAATTTCCTGAATTAGCTGCTTGTCGTGTCTGTTCTCTCCTTGCTACATGAAAATTCCGGTCCGGAGAAAGGATTTTCTCTGAATAAGACGATCCTACAGTTTCACAGTTCGTCGCTGAATGAGGATGCGTTAGTTGCATTGAAAAATGCTATTGATAGACTCATCGGATTAGGAGGGGTTACGAAGTTATGTTGCAATCAACGAAGAAATCGAGGCAAATTTGTAACAACGATCTTGAATTAAAGTGAAGATTAGCTGAAGGTGAATCAAAGTTGAAGGCACACAAAAAAACTTAAAAAATGAAACGACAATTCAATATTGTGTTATCCGAGATAGATGAGCAAATAAACTGCAAAGAGTAGGGGATTCGAGTTTTTGATGAGACATAAAGAATGAGACATGAAGGGAATAAAAAGTTGTAGGAGCTATTAATTTGATTGTAAGCTGAAGACTCTCAGATCGAAATGGGGGTTGAAAGAAAGGAAGGAAACTTTGGCGAGAGGTTGCAACTCAAAGGAAGCAGCTAATCGAAGTTAGGCAGAAGTCAGTGACAAAGAACTCATAGCTTGCTGTAATTGCACTGTTTTCAAACATCCTAGTTTGTTCTAATATATTTTTAGGGCATGAAAAGTTATAATTATGTCTTCGTCAATGTACAATCTCTATAAGCAGTTTTAATAAGACCTAAAAAATCTCTTTTCGAAGCGTGGGAGGCCTGCTAGTTAGAGCCTGTAGCCCAGATGAATCCAGCGTTGAATTTGGGCACCGCAGACAGACACGCTACTGAAACTAAAGGAAGTCGTGGTTTCATGAGTAAATTCATTCTCTATATTGGGTGACGTAGGCCCGAACCTGGTGATGGAAAACTGCTTGATTGAGGAAAATTTTTATGCTGTCTATTACTGACTTCAATGTGATCACTGGGCTATTACATATTTTGTATATGAATATTCGCCATATTACCCGCATAGATTCGGAACTCAGAAATATAGTTAGTTAACATGGCAGCATAGCCTGACTGATAATTTAATGATGACAATTAAATACTCATTTTTCAAGATGATATCCAAGCCGGTTTGACTTAGTAGAAGTTGCTAGGCCGAAGAAGATCATGAGGATAATACATGCTAAAAAACGTTGATTTCTGTATGACAGGTCGAACATAGTGAAATATTGTACATCGTAATCACCGTAAGACGCAATGCTCCTTTTATCCGCCCTGTGCTTCTTCTTGACTCTGGCCTTCTGTAGCTATCAATGATATTTAATCGATATGCGTCCAAACTAAGTACCTACCGGTATGTTGGAACTGCTCTTGACATCGGCTGCATTGATAATCGATACAAGCGAATAGTCATAATATCAACTCAGCTACCAAGTTGAAATTCGTACAGCGTATCTCTCAAGCGGCTACCAAATGGACCTGTAAAACATCATCGGTTTAACGGTGTGAGTGTAGAAGAAAAAAATTGAGTGAAAAACTGGTCTCCGTAGAGACAAGGCTCAAAACCGAACAGTATATGAGAGATGATTAGTAACAATGTTTCCACTTCATTCTAATAAGTTCAAATATCCGTCTCAACGTCTAGCAGGTAATGATGCATTTTCAAATGATGACTGGAGAAATTAACATGTGAACTTGATAACTCTAAACTTGACATTTTTCTATTTCATGTACAATGATCAATATATCAAACGAAAACGCTGTTTAGACTAAATTATTATATTTTCACTCGATCGATCAACTGAGCCAGTTGTTTTATAATTAATTTGAAAATGTCGAGTTATGGTTGCTTATGTCTGTACAGCACTACGAATGATTTATGAACTTTTAGGTTTTATTGATTTATCGCATGATCCATTTTTGGTAAATGATCAATTCATTCTTAGCAACCATATGGACGGTCGCCTCCACCAGGGTCAGTGCCCTTGCTTTTACCGCCTGTTGTCAGTTCTGACAACGATGATTCTGAGGAAGCGGAGGCTCGAGAGGCATGGAAGCCGAGTCGTATAGCAGCTCAGCAGCAAAGTGCGCGTCGAGAAGCTCAAATTGTATCCGGTGTAAATAGAGTTTCATCTGATCGACAGAGCAATGCGCGCACGGAGATGACTGTTGAAGAGACAACAGAAGTGAGAAGGACTCTGGCATGAATTACTGGACAGCTTGGTTTGAGTTGAAAGCATGAATTTCAGTCAGCGAGCATGCTGAGTTTCTGTCCAAGCGGTTTATTACATAAGGACTTTACGTATTAATGAATTTGAAGAGTTCTTATTATTTGCATGAAGACGCTAATTGAAGCGCTACTACAAGTTTGGTATTCATATATTATGTATGTTGTGTTTGAAAATCAAGTTATAAAGGTTAATGCATCTGAATGACTGACTGCATTTCTTTGAGATTGTTTAGTTCATGTTGGCATACATCGACGAAGGTGTGTTGGTGATAGAAACTAATGTATATCCATTATGATTGATCAGTCATGTGCGGAGTCGCATTAATATAACAGCGCATTCTATCTCTTCCTCTCGTTTCATTCCCATTTAGTCAAGCAATTATTTAGCATGAAAAACCCATTCTTACGATATTTGTATGTGTAGATCGTAGTGATATCAATAAGTATGCAGTTAAGCTAGATACAGCACGCAGTTGTGGTCTGGTGTAGTGACTTGATTTCGTTGAAAATTATTAACTTAGTGAATTCGGTCATTCTTTTCGATAAAAACTCAAAAGTTAGGCGCCATGAAATCAATCAATTGATGAAGCCTATTTAATGTCACGTTTTTACGGTGTTCTTTATAAAATTAAGCCTCATAGTCCAGGCTATCGTGACTTCTAGTCTTAGTGCTGTGTAAAAAGCTTATTTCAAATGTCTGAATTCGCCACTTTTTGCAAGCATACCGCATGGTTGCTTATGAAATTCATCGATTTTCAATACCGTTTACTATTACACTTATTATTTGGTAGGTATGAGTCGTATATATCGTAACATGATAATCATTCTTACCATAGAAATCGCATATAATCTTACGTTACTTACGTTAGCCGTTATCATCCTTGCGGAAAATGGCCTCCCTTGTGATACGAATCCATGTCGCACGATCGCTAGCCGCCAGCCGCCAGTTCCTTGGGAGTTCGTCTCTCCATCTCTTTCTCTGTCCTCCACGGTTTCTTTTCCCTTCTCTTGGTATCCATACTGTCGTTCTATGGCTCCATCTGTTATCGGGTCGCCTGATGACATGACCAGCCCACTTCCATTTGAGATGTTTCGCTTCTATCACAACGTCCTTTAACCCTGTTCGTCTCCTTACTTCTTCGTTTCTAACCTTGTCTTTCAGAGTGACTCCAATCATCCTTCGTTCCATCGCTCGTTGTGTTGTTCTGAGTTTATTCTCTTGTGATCGTGTTAGAGACCAGGTTTGGGATCCGTATGTCAGGACAGGCAGAATGCACATATCGAACAAACGTTTTTTATTCTTCATCTCTATACCTCGTGATGTTAAGTAGGGCTTGAGTTTCCAAAAGGACTTCCACGCATTTTGTGTTCTTCTTAGGATTTCTTGTTCTTGGCGGGTTTGAAAGGAGATATTCTGTCCAAGGTAAATAAAATCGTCGACATAATCTATGACGTGTCCATTGATGTGGATTAAACTCTTTTGGCCGTTTGTCAAAATTTTTGTTTTCTCGTTGTTTATCTTTAAACCGACCTTTTTTCCCTGCTTATTTAGCTCATCTACAATTATTTGCATGGAAGTCGCGTCATCCTCAAAAATGGCAATATCATCTGCAAATCTCAAGTTCATGAGACGTTCACCGTCGATGTTTATTCCTGCGTCTGTAGGGAAGTGACATGATCTGAATATGTCCTCTAATGTTGCCGTAAAGAGGACTGGGGATATGGGATCTCCTTGGCGAACGCCACGTTCAATGAGGAATTTCGGGCCTCTTGTTTCCAACTACGCATATAATCATCAAACTTCGAATGTTATGAAAACTACTTATAGAATAATTTAGTAGTCGTGTCAGTTTAGAAAGTTAATGGAGGAACTGTTCGACCGAATTTTCTCGTTTAAGAATCCTGTGTGTTGCTGGTTGATAAGTACGTAATTTAATTTCTATCATATTTCCTTGTTTGTGACATTTTCGTTTTTCTAATATTATCTCATTGTCTTCGTATTTCAGTCTGTTGAGAAGGGAGAACCAGAAGTCCTAACCGAACAATATTACGATAGCGAAGGAAACCTCGTCACACGAACTGTGCGAAGGACACGTGTGAAGAAAACTACCACCATGACTCAACAAGTCACAGGAACAACCTTAGATCAAGTAAGACATGCAATTAATTACATAATCGTCTAAGACTTGAAAGCCAATTTCGCCATTACATATTGTCATAGAAGATTTCGTGTGCAGCTAACACATTTCAGAAAAACGATCAGTCAATATTCAGAGTATTCTCAAGTGTAGAAATATCGTACATAACTGCTCTTATGAAAATGATTTGATCTACAAACAGAAACGAAACTTTCCCAGTTTTCTGGAAATCCCATTGCCCCTTCCCATCTCATCCCCGATTTGGTTGCTAATATAATTTCTTCATTTCATGTGTGCCCCCTTCCAGCATCTTGTCAGAACAATTGCATTTCTACTGAACGTTTTATTTCGACAGCAATCATGGGAATAATTTAGTATTTTAGTCGGTCACTAATCGTAAGTCCGCTGGTGCGATGATGCTCGGTAATGATCTTTTCTCATTACTCAGCAATGGGGATGAATTAAATGTGGCTTTTAGAAAGTTCTTGAAACGATTTTGCAATCAAGAGAAATCCAATATTTTTCCTATTTAGAGCACTCTACAGGGTGTCCGCGCTCTATGGAAAATGAAATTTTACCCTGGAAAACCTGGAATTTTGAGACTAATTAAGACACTAATTTCAAGTTGTTAAAGTCATACTTATTCAATGGTTGAAGTGTTCTCTACTTTTCCAGATTTAATTCTTCATATCTCTACTTATTTGTTGCAATTATAGCCTTCATTCTCATACAATTTTTTTGTTTTTAGAATATTTCAGTGACTAGAATCTCCTATCATAACTTATGCAACATAAATGAGACTGAACTGCGTGGTATGGTTAACAATGAACTGTAGTCGAACTCCTTATCGTTGTACGGTATGGTGAATTAGTAGCTATGAATTCCCTCACGCTGCGCGACATGGTGAACTAGAAGTTGTAAATTCTCTCATTAACGTCGTGCGGAATGTTGAACAGTCGTGCGGAATGAACAGAAAGTTGCCCACTGGAAAGGTGGTCTAGAGTAGTATGGACTACGTGTCAACGTAAAGAAATCGAAGATCCTGCATAGCACGAGTTCCGAAAACCGAGTGCTGAAAGAATCGGGCAAATTTCCATGTGGTGTATGCCATCGTGGGGTTGGTAGTAATTCAATCTACTGCGCACGATGCAAGAGATGGATACATCATAAATGCTCTGGAGTTAAAGGTTCTTTGAAGACAGATCCTAGCTTTTCTTGTAAAAAGTGCCGTGGTGTTGCTGCACAAGCTCCTAAACCGACCGCTAGTAAGCTTCGTATTGGTGATGCTGATTATGAAGTTGTGCCTGCATTTTGTTACCTGGGTGATATGTTAGGACAATCAGGTGGCTGCAGTGAGGCTGCTGGACTGAGAATTCAGCTGGCATGGAAGAACTTTCGTGAGCTCATTCCCATACTTACGAACAGAGACATCCCCTTCAGCAGCCGAGGTCATGTCTACTCCATGTGTGTGAGAAGTGTTCTGTTGTATGCAACCGAGACATGGCCAATCAACATCGAGGAGCAAAACCGATTGTGCCGTAATGACAACGCAATGGTGCGGTGGATCTGCTCCAAGCGCCTATTCTGATCGAGTTCCTATGGATGAGCTAAGGTCTAGGCTTGGTATTCATCGACTTGAAGATAGTGTGCGCTGGAGAAGACTACGTTGGTACGGACATGTACAACGCATGGATGAAGCCGACTGGCCTAAGAAAGTTCAGACCATCGAACTCTCAGGAAAGAATCCACGAGGCCGACCAAAGAAACGTTGGCTTGACAACATCAAAGAAGATCTTCGAAAATGGAATCTATCCTCCGTCGACCCTTCGGATCGGACGGTGTGGAGAAATGCCATCAAGCCAAATCGACATTTGCGGACGTCCAACCCTTGCAACACGAGGAAAAGAAGATGGTAAACCGTGGAGTGAGTGAGTGAGTGAGTGGAATGGCGAACTATGAGCTGTAGACTCCCTCATTAACGTCGTGTGGTATGGGGAACAAGGAGCCGTTATCTAGGATTAATGCTATTACACACTTGATTGCCGTGTGACAGAATCTACTGACGCAAAATGGTGCTGAACCTATCAACTTCATTTAGGCACCAGACTTGTTCCGAATGATTCGAGGCTAATATCGAATATTTTCAAACACATTTCAAGTAGGTTTTCAATATGTAATTATGTATATTATTCCCGACACGTCGTGTGCCAGTGAGCTTTCCTCGGTCAATTCTTCTCTGTGTCATTCTCTGAAGCTGATTGTGATTACTCTCGTGCATATGCAGCACATCAACCATTATGATCCTCTTTCTGGCTCTTGGTTTTCCACTGATTCACACAGCAATGCCTCAGTTCAAATGATCTTATCTGAATGACAACGCTTTGACGTTCACCTTGTTGCATTGAGTGGACTTTACAGATATTCCGTTGATTGTTACATTTCATTGTTAAGATTTTTCGTTATTGATTGTTATACTCTATCTATTTTGTTCTCCTCAATCCGCAAGCTTTAAATTTGTTGCGATGGATTATATTTTCATTTTTTTAAAATATAAGGTGGCCGTCTGATGCATATATTGGCATTTTTTGTTTGAAATCACATGCGCCTTAAAAATTCAACCAATATCACGCCACTTCAAATTTTTTTCGTCATAAATATTAATTTTATGGTGTGTAAGCTCCTTAGCCACAGAACTTTGGGTAGATTTTCCCCTCAATTTTTCTTTCAAATTTGACGCGTGCATTTGAGTAAAATTTCCTTGCAGAAAGTCTGGACATTTTCGTTCAAATTTGACCCCTGATTTTTGGTAAATTTCCCTGTAAAACCTGGAAAATGAATTTTACCCTGGAAATCCTGGAAAGCACGTGGAAATTTTCATTCAAATTTGCGCGGACACCCTGGCGCTCTAGCACAAGGGGTCCTTAACTTTTTGTCAGTGACCATTATAATCGATTTCACCTGCATTTGTGTCGAGCAAACTACTACATGTTTTATCTCATGTACAAGTGAAATTGTCTCTGTAAATGGCTTGAATCCTCAGCTTTTCACCCATGACCTTTTTTGTAAACGAAGCATAAAATTTCAGATTTAAAATAATGCAGCTCGTCATTGTGTAAGTGATTTATCTTTTACTGAGGTAGAACGCCAATTGAATATTATATAGTTAGTTGCCTTCGCATCTGCAAAAATTTCTAAGTGCTGTGTAAGCGGAAACCAAGCCACAGCTTAACCGTCAACAACTTTATTTAATGAAGAAAGGGATGCAACATGAATAAGCATTTCCTTCTTCAGATTTTTTTTTGTTTAAAAAAATCCAGGATGGACTACTGAGCAATAGAAATGCACGTGCGACACCGGATTTATTATTGGAGTGGATTAGCTATTGATACTACACGCTAGCGAATCAGCTGACGACAGCGTTTTCCACTCAACAGGGCGATGCAAAGATTGACTGGAAAAAGACATTTGCTGGCAGCTGAGAGGTTCGCAGTGTCTCAAATGCACGTCAAGGGACAGTATCTAGACAGCTATCACCAATTTATAAATTGAATAGCGTATATGTAAACGATGTCTGCACAGATGCTACCGGAAGGAGATCTGATTAAAATTTAGTATATGAAAACGGAAACTGAAGATTCGTCCAGATGGAAGACTCGATAACCGCTTGGACATTGCTATCGTTTTATCTGGGCATTACTACTTAGTTCGCTTCGTTTGTCCTGTATATCAGCAGTTGTGCTGCCTTACTTTTATAAATGGGTTAAGTTAATACAATGTAATAGGAATCTACTTGATAATTTTATGGATTCTCGTCTTATATAACTATAAGCAACACCAAAATGAACAGTGTATGATCTGATCAAATTTCTAAACTGAGCTTCAGTTACAGATTTTAAAGTCGTATACTCTATTTTCTTCGGATATATGTTTTTTGTTCAACTGAACGTGCATATATCTTGTGAACAACACATGTAGATGAAATCCTATTGTGTATGTATCTTCTTACTTACTTCCTCGTTTTGCGTCTCTTCTTCCCGGTTCCGGGGCTGGACGTAGATGCGATAACCCGTTTCCATCACGAACGATCTAGAGCAATGTCTTCCGACACCTCCAGAGACTCCAGATCTTCATGGATACAGGCTTGCCAAGTCTTCTTAGGTCTACCAGGTGGACGGCAACCATCGACTGACAAGTTGTAGACTTCATTAATGACGCCACCATTGGCTCTTCTTACGTGGCCAAACCAGCGCAGACGCCTTTGCCGCAGGAGGACTGGAAGATCGGGCAAACCACAGCGTCTCGCTACTTCTTCGCTTGTAACTTTGTCTTTCAACCTGACCTTTGCCATATACCTCAGCATTCGTCTGTCAGTACTTCTCAGAAGTTCAACCAGCCTTAGGCTGAGGGGCCACGTTTCTGCGCCGTAGATGAGAACTGATCTTACACACATCTCATACACATGGGCTCTACACTTCAATGGGATGCCTTTGTTGGTAAGAAGACGGGCCAATTCTCTCCATTTCGTCCATGAAGCCGCGATGCGAGTCCGAACCGCTCCTTCTGCGCTTGCCTCTGAGTCCACGACATCTCCGAGGTAACAAAAATCTTGGACCTCTTGTAGGACGATCCCATTCACATTAAGTGAATCATCCTCAGGCGAGTTGGGAACATCCGCGCACTTCGGACATCGGAAGCCTGTTATTCCTTGAAATGATCGCAATCGGGAGCACTTTTTGTGACACCACAATTTGCAGGAAACACAAAAGATCGAGTTTTCTCCGACTCCCCTGCCACAACAACTGCACAGCCACTTTCCAGGCTTGGTGCGTTCTTTGCTCTTCCCAGTTACCATGACCTTGGACTTCGCCCCGTTGATCTTCAAGCCACGCCCCTCTAAACCATCCTTACATCTTGAAAACATATCAATGGCTTCTTGCTTGGAGGCAGCTGTTAAAACCAGATCATCGGCGTACAGCAACTCCCATGGGCCGGATCCTCGACAATCTTTGGACGCTTCCTCCATCACTGTAATGAACAGCAAGGGGCTAAGCGCTGACCCTTGGTGTACTCCCATGCCGACGTCCAGTTCCTCCGACAGACCAAACTTTGTCACGATTTGCGTTCTTGAACTCCGATACATGGACATTACAACCGAAACCAATCTCTCAGGAACTCCTTGTCTGCGCAATGCCCATTCGATGATTTCTCTAGGGACTCTGTCGAAAGCCTTTTCGAGATCGACGAACACATGGTAGAGCTTCTTCTTCTTTTGGCTGTACTTATGTATATATGTATAAATTCGTTTTGATTATTTTTTATCATGTCATTTCTTCACGTTGCAGTTCCCGCAGTTTGAGGAGGATGATGAAAATGACAAGGTAATTAACAACATTTTATGTCAATTTTATGTAATTATTCTAATGGTGTCTTTCAGCGTAAAAAATAGATAATCCCATAGACAGTCCCTTATAGCCATCGTAGGAGTGATAATTGAAATGTATTACCTTATGCAAGACTGTTTTATAGTTAATGCATTGACTGCCAACTTCGAAATTGTGCACAGGGGTAGAGAGACAAGAATTGTCGTATGTTTATTGGGATAATGATAACAGTTTCAACAGCACGACTTAAATTGTTTTGATTGACCTTGACACATCCTGACATGAATGTTACTTGTCGATATTTACATCGAAGCGCTGATGCTGGCAATTGATGTTGACATAAATCATGTGTTGGTCTAATACAAAAGTATAAATGATGGGAATTGGTAGACGAAATTGTGAGAATATAATGAGACTCATCGAAGTGCCACTGCTCAGTGATGAAGGATCCTCCCAACTCGCTCTTATGAATGTTAGACAGATACATTGTTTCAAATATTTAAATTTTTTTGATTAGGTTTAACTACATTAACTAAATTAAATATTTGATTAGGTTTGCACTTCAACATTTCTGCTTAGATTTGAACTGTAACCAGAATTTATTTACATCTTTTTCCGAGGGGAAATCAACTGCTAGTGGTTTACTCCTAAATTAGGAAAAAAGTTGTGACCAGCTTCATTTTAACCGAAGGGAGAATTAGGTAATAATGGTTTTCTGGTGAACTTTTTCCTTTCGGCAATTTAGATAGGTTGAAAGAAAAATATCACAGCACCGATTTATGAAGGCTGCCCCACTTGAGTATAGCAATAGTCCAATAGATTGCTGTACAGAGTTGCATAATCGCAAACGCAAAATGAGCGTGATCGTTTTCAGAAAAAGTGATTGCTAGATACTTTCCTCAACACGCGTACCGAGACGCATCACCAGCACCGATCATATGAACCAGCTGTCGATCGGAAGCATGCATGGCCTGTAGAGGCACTAAGCGGATCCATTGCTACTCCTGCTACTATATAATTCTTTTGTGTCTAGTTTTGACTGTAATGCCATTGTCACTCGAAGCGTTTATTTAATTGTGATCTTATTGTAGTTTCATTTGTAATCTATTTCATGCTGCAGAAATGCCCAGCTGTTCGCAAACCAAGTGCATTTGTACACAGCATTGCCATCGACTGTCACTTGTGAGCTCATCATTTGCAAAAGAAAGAATGAACGCGATTGCAATTTAAGAAGTGATCGTTATCCCTATACGTAAGATGGTGACCGCATCGCGAACAACCCTGTTGATCTAATGCATCCATGGAATCGACACTCGTTTGTACATTGGTGATCGCGTAGTATTGTGGTAGAAAATCGAAGAATTTTTCACTAGCGGTCTTCCTTGTCCCAAAACGCATTGAGCTTAAGAGACTAATGGAAAACTACGAAACCTTTGTGGTGACAGTACTCCTATTCAAACAATCATCTCAGAGTCCAAATTTTACATTTTCAACATAGGCCTGAATTAGCTAGGTCAATATGCATCAGTTTGAGCTAGACCTCGCGGGGATATTTTCGAAAAATGCCGGAGCATGCAGAATTTTCCAATCTGTTGTGAATCATCGTTGCATCTACAGCGGAGTAGTGTATAAAAGTAACGAGATAGGCGTTTAGAATTTTTGTAAATGAAAAATAAGGCTTTTGAACATATTTTCAAGTTGGAATTATGCATTTCATCAGCGTTTCGCATTACGTCTTCTTCGGTCTGATCAGCTCAAGGCTGACAGTATACATGAAAAAGTCAGTACTATCGTGGCTATCAATAGGTTCAAAACTAATGAGCATATACAGCAAGCTGAAGCGCAATCTCATAGCACGATGAATTTATGACAACATTTGAACATTGTAGTGTTTGTCGTCTTGCCGAAAATTAGTCATTCGCTCGTTATTACCACAAGTGGGCGTAGCTTTCTGGCTTTCGTAGAAATCATTTGAAGTTCTATATATTTTCCGTTGCAGGCCTTTGCTGCTGCCATCTTAAAGGTGACGGGAGTGGATCCTGATGCGGTCGTCGTGGGAGATTCCGTGTCCGGTGTGCAAATTCGAAGCCATAAATCGGAATCAGATGTTTAAGTGACGATTTCCTACTGAAATTATAACCGCTCGACGTATCTTGCTGACATGTACAAAACTTATGTGGGCTCTTGTGCCACAAAAGCCTGTTATTTTAGAATATCATGGTAAGATATTGAAATCATCGAGTTATGAAGTGTGACAGCACACCAAACTTGATGTGTGAAATTGGTCTCTCTCTGCTGTCGCTGAATGCTTTTACAATATTGCTTTATGTATTTCTGCAGTTGTTAACATGTTAATTGGAGGGAAGAAACTGTTATTTATGAGACGATGGCAATGTCTCCTATTTTTGACATCATTTATATATCTTTGCGTTTCTTAGGAGTAAAGATGACAATTTAATTAGCAGTTAATTCATAATTGGCGATGATTTCTAAATGTCATGCTTCAGAGCTTGCCATCTACTCGTTTTTCATTTTTAATAGACAACTATTCAATTGTTTTTCACCGGATATCTGTAACAACAAAATTCCTTTCTCCCCACTTCTCTTGGCGTAAACTATTAAGGTACATACAGCATAATCATGTGTTGTAAGCTGTGCTTTTCGTGATTGGCGATTGTGCCCTCAATTCGTTTTGTTTGAAATGAAAGCACTTGAAGTTCAGTTTGCATGCTATCAATATACCAAACCTTAATTGCCCTCAAATATATACAATTATGCTTCATTTTCATTTCCTTGATCTGATTGTTATTCAATTGAGTCATTTACATTGTAAAGAGAAACCTTATTCAGACGTTGACCTTTGTTTTATAAGGTGTCATTGCATCACTCCGCATGCAAAATCGAGTGGTCTTTCCTATTTAGGTTTATTTGTTAGCACTTGTCGCATCATACCGGGCGGCTGCATTCAATGATTTCAACCATTACAAAGTCGAATGTCTTCTGCATATTTCCATGCGTTTAGATTGACACAAGCTTGGATAATGTTTCAATGTCTATCATGCTTATTAGCCTTACGATGGAGAGGCGATGAGACGAAAACTAGAAATATATTCATATATATATACATACAATTTTGTTCTTTATTTTCAAGAAAATGGGAGTGGAGATTCTACAGTTGAAGTATAGATAGTATAGCAAATTAGAATTATCAGTCCCCGTATCAACTTGTGCAGCGATACATCACAATTAAAGGAAGGAAAATGGGAACAAAATCTTAATCTACAAGGGCGCACTATAATTGTATCATGACCGCCGATAAGTTGGCCTTCGTTGACCAACACCTTGAAAATCATTGATGAAGGCTTTAGGACTGAGGGAATTCTCTATCTCTGAACTATGTCGGCCTTGGTCAGAGAAGCGCCCATATCGTGGTCGTAATTTAAGGAACGTTGAGGGCACATGCACGAAGTTTCGTCACCATTAAAAGCTTTGTAGGCCTATATTTAGCATTATGATGGTCGCGCAGGATGGCCCTGCTCTCAGCTCGTAGAAGCAGCGCAATTATGTTTGAAAATATGACCAGTGCGTCTGCTTTTAGCTTGGTAGGGCCTACGCAGATGTCTGCAGTATATACGAAGTTGCCTGCGCGAGTTCTTAGGGGAGCAAAAGTGCTGCTGTTCATCTGCCCGCGTCACGATGGCCCAAGTTAACCTTCTAACGGTAATTTGGGTCAGCGTATGACCCCACATCATTTTTCATGATCATATTTATTCAGTGAACAAGTCTGAATATGGCTAACTGCTTGTGACAATTCTCAGAATTAATATGTTGAGCTCAAAATAAGTGCTATTTGGATTATCGCTGTCCTTATCTACATCGCTCATCGCGGCTTCAAAATTAAAAAATATGCACTAATGGCAATGTGAGGTCATGCTGACCCCCATTCAACATTGTAATTTACGAAAGGCTATATAATGATCAAGTTGTTAGAAGCGACTATTTTGATACTGCCGGCATTGACTTGACATATCGAACCAATAATTTGAACATTTTGTTGGGTCAATTGTCTCATTTCAACTGTAAGCCTAGTGTACATTTAGACCTAGAGTATGCATCAGATTGTTGTTTCTTGAAACTATTTTCTTTCAAGTGAGCAACCCGAGAAAAAATAACCGAACAAATTTATTAAGTCGACCCATATAGTAATTCAGACATCAAAACCTGCTAAGTACCCAATAGGTTTATTCTGCATAATTGGTCTCCCATCAGGTTTATTCCAGTTTCGCTGGTTTGCCTACTAGGTTTGTTAGGTTCAATCCAGTATCCCATTAGGTTTATTCCAGTTTCGCTGGTTTCCTACTAGGTTTAATCCAGTATCTCATCAGGTTTATTCCAGTTTCGCTGGTTTTCCTATTAGGTTTGTTAGGTCTTATCTAGTATCCCATTAGGTTTATTCCAGTTTCGCTGGTTTTCCTACTAGGTTTTTTGGGTTTAATCCAGTTTCCTCTAATTTGGCTCGGTTTTATACGGATTCCCACTAAGTAGCCTATAGTATAGTTTCCAATTAGGTTTTGTCGGTAATGCCCTGCATCCCACTAGGCTATGCATTTGTAGTTAAGCTTACCCAACACCTTACACAGCCATTACAAAACAACGATAATGTCAAAACATCACTGTACCTTCTATAAATATTCAGATAAGATTACATCAATTTATATGAAAAGCCACACATCCAAACGAAAGGTGGAATTAAAAAATTAGATTTCTTTCCTGAGTTCCCGAACACCAAGAGCATATAACAATAAAATAACGAGATAGCAATAAATTGATATCTCGAAAAGATACGATCTCGTTGCGATACGAAACAGAAGAAATCTTTTAAACACGAGTCAATATATTGGCTAGTTTGAGGTTTAAATTTGATGAATCGTTCCAAAAATTACGCGTTTACATGACTTTTACCACTTTCGAAGTTGCATCAAATGTTGAAATAAATTGCTTCAAAAATTTCAAGCAAAAAACAGCAAACATGAGAAACAAAAATTATAGTAGTCAACCTTTCAGGAAATTGCTCATGTTCATAATTGTTGATCACTTTAACACCAAAATATGAATCTTTTTCCTTAATGATAATAGCGTGATGGGAAAATTCAATAGGCGAAATCTCGCGGATTCCTCCCTTCTTCAAGATAAAATGCGGACAGTTATTTGACAATTAGTCATAAGTGGTGGCAAATTCAAATTACTTGACAATGAAAAATTGGGAACATGTCATCACATGCTCTGCACTACACAATGAATGTTTCACGGTTAATTACATTCAAAGCTTTTATCTTCGAAAATTTACGAAGATCATTTAAAAAACGTAGCATGACTCACATTTCAAAAATTTATTGTAATTAGCCTACTGGTATATGAAACACGATCATCCACTTTAAATCTTTTGAATGGTGGCGATTTTCAGATTGCATGCGGGAACTGTTTCACAATATTTGGACGATGAAACGCTAATTTGGAAGTTCAAATAGCGATAAGTTTTCGAATGACATTGCTGAGACAATCTGCAAGGGACCAAATCGACGGACTTGCTCAGGAAGGTCGAATAGACAGTGTAGGGTCACAGTTCTCACGGAATCACCTAATAGACTCACCAGATAAGATTGAAATTTCTTTATGTAAACTTCAGTGTCAATAATGTCGCACTCATTTTCAGACCATAATAAATACACAGACGTCGAGAGAATTGACAGTAAACGGAAAATATATCGTTAGATTGTTCTTGGGACAACCGCAAGCAATACATAAAAACTAAAGGCGCGGCGAATATAAGAGGAATACTCGATGCTCTTGCGCTTTCCACAACGCAAATTCAGTCAAGATATTTAGGTGTTTCTTCTAAAATAATGAGGAACTACCACTTTTTCGATGGTTGAAGACAAAACCAAGCAATCCACAAGCTCGTTCTTGAGAATAATTGAAAGCAATGCCTTGTTCACACCGAGATAGAAAAGGTGCATGGGATCAACACCACTAGGCTAGGCAGCTTCAATATATCAGAAACTTTAGTAAGCCCTTTTACTCCAAATGCCGGAGAATTCGTAGAAACAACCTGATATAAATGCTGCTGGTACATCTCAGTTGTTCTTGTCGATAAGTCTCCGTTACATTGAATATAATTTTTCTGAATTGATAATTGTAATCACCCATCACAATTGGTAGGAAGGACATCCATACCTGAAAAGTTGATAATATAGCATTAAATAGCAAAGTTAACTGACCATTACAGGTCAGGAGCAGTGCTGTGACATAAAACAGGCCCAAAGATGGGGACCGGAGTACAAATTCGGACCCAATTACCAAAACGCCAACATTTCGTCAAATAATAAGCTAATTCAAAGAAATAATTAACTGATAATATAAAGTAAAAATAAATGATTTGGCAGTAATTAATTATAGGCCTAAAGTTGCCACTCGAAAAAATCCTTAAAAGATCGCAGACAGTCAGTTAAGATAAAAAATCGAAACCTGACCCAAAATGAAGTTTACTTATGTAGCCTACCTGTACGTTACATTATGTTACATAAAAACACTAGTAGATAAAACCAGCTAACATCCAATCAAGATCCTCAGTAAACATACGAACTTAATTTCAGGCATCTGTGCATAAACAGCTCATACATGCTGAAAACTTTTTAAAAAATGTTGGAAATAAAGTATCTATCGGATGATGAAATTTGTATCTGAATATACATATGAAAAACAATAACTTCAAATCTAAATTTAAAGAAACAACGTTCTTTGGGTAGAATTGTGTCACTAAAACGTTCATGATATCAAGAAGATTTGTGTCAAGCTGTCTTTGTTTGAGTATAGGCTAACTCGGCTGCTGCCGGTATGACCATCGTCTAGGTAACTTCACGTTGCGCTTATCCAGTTCCGCTACAGTTTTATCCACACGTTTGACCTCCTCCATTCATTGAATTCGGTTGTATATCTTTCATACTATATCATTTATAACATGTTTCATGAACAATAATGCATGTCGGAGATATCTCTTTTATCATTTTTTGCATTGACATCAAAATGATAGGCGCAATATCACTCAAAAAGAGCGCAATGGTGCGGAAAACATCGAAATAGCTCAGGAGTGGCAACTGCGATTAATTAACAATCTCAATATCAAGATAAATATACCTCAATACAATGAACAATACAATGTTGAATAGGCATTAACGAAAGCAATGTTTAGTTTTTCGAGAATTATATGATCAACTGAATAATATTAAACTTTTATGAATGCAATGATTGAATAATTAATTATATTTGCAACATGAATAATACATTTACATAATATAATTCATCATCTACCGCTACAAAATTGCAGGTTCGTTCTGACATTTCCATATAGGCTAACACACTTTCGAGAGTTTCAAATAATCATCCATGGATACTCTTAAATATTTTTGAAATTGCCTCTGACTTTTGCAGGAATTTAAAAAATGTGAGATTCTTGATGCAACGCGTCGAGATTCTTATAGCGAGATCGAGTGACAAAGTATAATTTAGGAGCGCATAGCAAGCAAAAATTACAAAATTGTTTAAACTTGATATTGCAACGAGAATAAATATGTGTAAAAATGCAATGTGGAAATATGTATAAGATTTCATAAAATATGCACAAGGTTAATCAAACCGCGACTTATCTTGGGGAGTGTTATAATATCATCAACGTCCTTAAGTCAAAAATCTCGAGTTCTTTTTTCCTGTGAAAGTCAGAGACTTTTTCTAAAAAATTAAGATTTTCCAGGACCGTCTCTACAAAGGATTTTCTTCAAGATATTCTTGGATATCTCTCATCGTGTGAATATGTGTATTTGATTGATGATATTGAAGCAAAAATATCATATATATGTTTGGATAACTGATGCATTTTGAATCACCATCATAAATATTCTTGTAATCTGATATAAATCAAAGCATTTCCCAAAAGCACAATAATGTTTCTAGGGATTCCGATTGTTAACATATGAATGAATTCTTTTGACGCCATATCACTCATAAGCTTAAATAACACTGGTTGACAAAATTGCGGGAAAATTGCAATAAATTTGCGCAATAAACTACGAGGAATATACCGATGAATTGCAATTTCTTACAATTTATTTTTTTATATTAATTTCAATTATTTCATATCACTTTCTATTACTTGCAATTGTTTTATATTTTTGGGTATGTTTATTGCAATTTCGATAAAGAAATGCTATATTTATTGCAATGCCAAAACAAAACAATCCTCATCGGATTTCTATTAATAATTAATTCACAAGATTTTTTGTTGAAAAAAGATTTTAGACTTCATAAAACTGCACAAAATTTCACATAAAATGGCTGAGGATCAAGGACACAGAAACATTTTACTGGAACATGATAAGTGGACAAAAATCCAATGTATGATATTGATTACCATAGAAATCGGATCTTAACGTTAGTTTTAGATAATGAGACTAGAATGGCATACAGCTGATTTTACTTGGTAAGGCTCGGTTAGGTAGCCTACCAAGTACTTCAAAGTCAATAGAGGATCACTGTTTTCCATGTTATCTTCAAATGACGACTGATTTATTCGTGGTCGTGGGACCGAACACTGAATTGTGACACTCCGCTATTCATCAAATAGAAGCAACCGTTTAATAGGTATAGCTACAGAATATCAACAGAGATGCGTGACCACGGCATTATTTATTTTGATGCAGATGTCCGTTCTAGTACATTAATATTATAATGTCAGATTTCTATGATGATAAAACGTAACAACACCCATCCAAAATCTTAAAATCAGTTTCCAACTTTCATGTCCGTAAGTTAGGAGGAAACTAATTATACTCAAAAACAGAAGAGCAAGGCATTATCAATAAAATTGAGCTATCAATGCTCGAATCGAAATCCTTAACAACTACACAAGGATCCAATATGCAAGCAAAAGAAATACTGTCACACATATTGGAGTAAAATGCCAAGAAATACAAAGTCTGCTGGTTTATCATTTCGACAACATGTTCCGATACAAAGGGCAACTCCAGATTATTAAAACTGAACATTCGGACATATCGTCGTGTCAAATATTCAACATCAGCAGTAATTTCTCCATCAGAACGCCTCTCAAACTTTAAAACTTTTGCGAACTTATGTCCTTCAGCTGACTGTACTTCGTAAACAGTACTAAGACCTTTAGATTTCCTTCGGTACGCTTCTGAGTAGAAAGGCTTGTTTCTGTAAATAACATGACCTCGGTCCACGAAGACTATTTCATTTCGAATGTTATCTTGAAGAGAAGTAATGCGCAATAAGTCATGCTTTTTATCATAATTGTCCCGTCTCAAAAATGTGCTGCCACGCTTAATCAGCATCACTTTCTCACAAATTTGTTTCAAAATTGCTGTGTTACCATGAATGAAAAGTTTGAAATTCCAAAATTGGTGTTCAAATGAGAACATGGATCCAAAAGGTAAAGCACCAAATTTTTCACACTGGTCGGCTAAGTGAAGAAGCAAATGCATATTCATAGTACATATGTTCACATCGTACAATGTCTTTAACCTGGAGTGAAAATAATCGAAAATATCACGGATACGAACATGTCGAGACCTCGCCTCTGGTGAGTAACAATATCTAGAAGCTATCACAAAAGCTAGAAAATGAAATGCATACTCCTTACATGATTTATGAAATAGAGACACATATATTGTAGGAATACTATAATAAAACAGGTAACATAGAAAGTCACGTGCTTTCCAAAAACTAAGTTCATTTAAAGATCTTGGTCGCTGCAGGAATTGAGGTATGAGAATTCGATCAGCTAATTGATCATAGTATGATACATGCCTTCCCAGAAAAAAAGCACATCGAAAGGATGACGAATCAACCAACTTAGCAAAAAGAAGTTTCGAACAATTCTCGAATAGTAAATGTAACGGATCTAATAAGATGTGGGAAGGTATCTTTAGAAATGGCTGTAAACATGAAAGTCCTTTAACACCAAACACTGGCTCTCCCGTTAGTTGAGCAATTTGACTGCATTCAGAATATGATGAATCTGATCTTAAATCAATAACTCCACCATACTTCCTGCTATAAACCCCTTCCTATCTTGGTAACCGTACCTGGTGCACAACGAAATATGCATCCGAAACGTCCGTTGTACTGATGATGACTTAATACACTTGCGAGGGCTGGCAGATCGAAAACTGCCGTGTGAATGATGACCTTAAAATCCACCATTGAATTTTGCACATTAAAAGTTGTTACTTGTGAAAGTAATGAATGTTTCAAATTTTCAGTCACGAAACGATTCCAATCAGGTTTAGTGCTACTCAATCACAATCCAAACAGTAAGATATTTTCTTTTTTCGATCTGATGTACAGAGGAAGATCTAGAATGGTAGCATGGAGAGGCCACAAGGACATCTTTTTGAACCGGAAAGGTTGCAAAACAATTGGATCTCGTAGATCTAAGTCATCGGATGAGCACAACACGTCACCATTTTCCAATTTCAGTATTTCGCGGTAGGTCAGAAGGCTGTCGAAATGAACATCCAGCACACACTTTAATTGGGAGTGCAGATCGAATACAGCCATTTCCCAATCAGGTTCAACCAGCAACTCAAAGCCGGGTCCATCTTCATGAAGTGCACGCTGTACCACCCGTTTCATAGATCTCCACGTGAGCCGTTCATGAACCATGTCCATAACCTGAAAAGCATACAAGAGTAGTAAATAAAGCTACATCATAACAATTTTATACACGTACATCATAACAAATAAGTATATAGGCTCACTGCCCTTGTAATCTCTAAGCAGCGTGACAGTCATGGTTATACATGCACACCGGTATTAGCCTATAAACCTACAAACAACCAAGCATTTTCAAGCATCATGCCTACATCAAGATACTCGTATATGTACCACATTCAAGAGAAGCTGAATTGGCCTACTTTTCAGGTTTCCTATACAATATTGGTTACTTCAATTTTCTGCTTGATACGACATAATGATCACTTACATGTTCGCAACATTATCTATTGATTCCAGAAATTTTGTCTGTCATTTTAGACCAAATATGAAATGAACGGCAAGTGAACGGGATGAATTAAATCATGAACGTGAACTGAACGGCGTTTATTTAAGAAATTTTGAACTTGAACTGAACGGCGTTCAAAAATTTGGAGATGAACGTGAACTGAACCCCGTTCGTATTTTTCTTGAACTTGTCACTCACTGCATGTTAGTACCGGTATACATCTACGCACTTACATTGTACATGTGTATAGGTGCACATTGAAAAGATTCATCGACATAACGTTATAAAATCGACAACTGAATATCCTATTTATTAAGATCAACACCAATATCGTTTAGTACGATCAGATTAATCTTTTCTTTCAAGTTTAAGTCACAAGATCTAGAAAACAGATTTGATCTGAACGCATCAGCATTTGAAGTTAATCCAGGATCATTACTATGTCATGGTCGTGGTGGATAAAATTTTTGATGCTGAGGGTATTCATCAGATTCGTAGTTTTTATTACTCGTTAAATGTGAACATTCTTGTGCAGTCACCACCCCTCCTGTCTCGATAGGGACTTCTTTGATTCCGATAACTTCAGTCAAATTAAAGTAGATAGATTTCCGACAGCAACATTTTTTGGTTAAGTTAACAATATATGTAAATTGTGTTTTACTTTCGAAAACCTAAAACTAATACTCTGAAAGAATAAGACTATCATAGCATTATCATTCCGCAGCAAAGCTGATGTCTTCACTTTTAGTCATGTTGTTTCCCCTCCTACTACAGTTCCTGACCAATCAGATAGTTGCTTCTTACTTCAAAGGCATTTACAGATTGAACATCGAGAATTTATAGAATGATAGAGAATAATACTGATGTAATAAATTTGAACATTTTTCATTATAGTACATACATACGAGTATATACATACTCGTAGAAGCACGCGCTACATTGAAGGCAGCTACAGATATGTTTTCGACGATCACCATTAACATGAGAGCAATTGAAGGCAGCTACAGATATGTTTTCGACGATCACCATTAACATGAGAGCAATATAAACAACTAGCACCTTGTCACCCTTAGGGGCAGCCTCACTTTCAGAATCAGAGTGTTCCATGTCCCAAAATTCATGATCCTCATCATTCCATTCCAAATCATCACAGTAGAATTCTCCTTCGATATCGTTATCATTGTCTTGTCCAAGGTCAACATAACTTTCCATATTTCCGTCAATACAGATGTCATTTCCTTCATCACTTTCGTTTACATTATTGTTAGACCTCAAAGATGTTGATGTTCCATCGGAATCACTGAATCTGAAATAAAAAGGGTAAAAATATTCTATCCCATTATCCAAAACCAAATGTAGACAAATGTTTGAAGGGTAAAAATGGACCACGAAAGTAACAGATCCATTATCCTTTCAATTTTTAGAACCTATGTGGGGTAAGACCTACACTTTGGGAGGTAGAATGCCGTAGAAATAGCCGTAGGATCTTTTTTGAATTTTTTTTACTTTTAGCAAATCTCTCCTCTAGGGAAATCGACAGCGTTTCAGAACTTCAAATACACGTGGCCACTTATCTGTTCTTAAATATAATGACCAATCGGATTCAAAAGTAGTGGGAAATCTTAACAAATCGGATTAATACTCGCAGGTAAATAATGATAATAGGTCTATAATTTTGGAGGGATTCATGGAAAATACTTTATAAATAAGTTTAGAGGTAGGAGACTCGGTTTTTCGAATAGACTATCAAGATTTTCGGCCTATTTTTGCATCATGTCATTTAAGTTCTAACTCTTATTTCATAATACCGGGTAGCCCTAGTAGCTACAAGGGATCGAATTGTAAGATAGCCTAATAGCCCTACTATAAGCACAGTAGAAAAATGTGTGGGAGACACGATAATTGCGAATGGTTTAGGGTTATTTGGGTAGTTTACATAATTCAAGTTAACCTGTATGCGGGATGTAATGGACAAAGCTGGAAGCCTTAGGTATCTTATAATTTTTTCCTCTTGTCATAAGCTTTTACATGTGATAGACACACATTCAGCATTTCAGTAGGCCTACATATTCAAAGTACGTTTAGATAACCTAAACAAGCTAGCAAATAATTTCTGTATAAATAGTAGCTCCAAGATCAAACCCGCTTTTTACGAAGCATCTAGGCCTACATGTAGAGCGTATTAAGTTAGGTATACCTTCTAAAGAAAATACAGGTACCTAATTTCTCGTAGACTCGTTTACTGATTCGTCTAACTGATGTTGAGTGAGACATAAAGGTAGACATAATTACATATGTGATAGGCCCTGGGAAAGTTACATCCCTCGAGCATGGGTGGTACGACTGTACGTTGTTGATTGGCTGAGATTGCCTATTCTTCCCTATGTGTAATAGGAAATGAATGCTAAAGAATAGTTTTTAACTTCTTTTCGCCGTGCGTGAGTCGAATAAACCTTCAAGATAACTTTCTAATAACTCTCGTCAACCGAACTCGAGTTTTGATTTTGATGGACATGGCGAGCGACATGTCGAGGCCACCAGGTCTTCAGTTTTCTCCTCCCTAAACATATTCTTACCTATCCAATGCAATTTATAATATGAATAATACAGGTTATTAAAATGCGACTCTTACTGTTTCGAGTCTCAATTCAAATAATTATTAACCATAATTCTACATTCTAAAGGTACAACATAACATTCTAATACATAATTCAAGGGTATTCCGGGGTATTCAAAGAAATATGTTACATAAATAATTATCAATGGTTGAAATTTATGCGAACGTTGAATATTATTTATGTCTTATTCACAGACTATTTCGCTCAATGGCTAATCACACAAAAAACGATTCGACAGACGTGTAGTTAATTTGAAAGAACAGGAGCGTAAGTTTTGCAGTTCTCACTCGTCGAAAACAGCAAATTCTAATTTCATTATCCATTGAAAGCCGTCGGCGTATTCTCATTGGTCTATCATCAAATTTAAGCCAATTAAAAAGGAGCGCTGACTCTTTCGTATGATTAAGTTTGTCACTTGTGTTGAATGTTTCATTCCATTTCTGATCTGAAGATCATTTCAAATGTCCCTTAATTCACAAATGATATCTAGATCCTTGATTTACGCTTCAAGCATAACTTTTCATTGCTCTAGAACTCAAAACCAAATATATATATATTAATTTTCTGCTCAGTGAAATCTATCACATGTGCAGAAATGTCAAAGTTTCACAAGTTAAAATCAACGAATGATGATTGAGATGGAGCACGTGATTCTCAAATCAACGCTCTGCTAGTTTCCCATATGCTAATGTTAATGAATGTGAATGAGAAATGAAGACTTTGATGGGGTGGGTGATAGGAGAATAATTGATGAATCTTAATTGCTGAAGAGGTGGATGGATGGAGCACCCGCTGAATGTCACTCATTGTTAACTTGCTTACGTCATTAAGCTGACATTGAGATGTTACAACTGCATTGCAATGAATTCCAAAAGACGTTGAGTGATACGGTCATTTTAAGTCAGTAAGAGCCTCTCGAAATGTTATGCGTCTTATAATACGGGCGTAAAATAATAAGTCACCGCACCTACAGACAATCTGATTCATACATTCTAACCATATTCTAAGTCATTGATCTCTTTGAGCGCCATCTACAATACTTAAGTAAAATTGCATTTCATATGATTTTATTGCAATAGATATAACTTTCAGAAACTGCAATTTTTCAGTTTATATATAAATTGTAATAGTTTTATATCATCAAATTATAAATTGCACTATTTCTGTATTATCACATATATTGCAATTTTTCCGCAATTTTGTCAACCATTGAAAGTTCTTATTTCTTTCAATCACAACTTAAAATATGAATTTACATGCTGATACTTACATGTTGCGATGAAAATAATCGGCACAGGAACATGAGAAGCATTGATCTCGAACCATAGAGTTGAGAAACTAGACGACAAGTCATTGCCTACGGAGATAGAATTTGTTTTGACTGCTTCATTCAAAAGACTCTACTGATGTCTCCTCATTTTCACGGCATAAATACATGTACCTATGAATTTCCTCAAATCTGCCGGATGAAAAGTTGCACTCGTTCGAATGACGAATGGATGATTTAATCCATGTGTCACTAACTTTGATAGGCGATAAATAGACAACACTGAGATATATGCTGGTCTCTATCGATAGACGAAGGATAGCAGTAATGGCGCGCGTACGTTGAAGTCCACCCTTCACTGCTATATTTGACGTAACAT
Source organism: Prostheceraeus crozeri (assembly GCA_907163375.1). NCBI lineage: Eukaryota > Metazoa > Platyhelminthes > Polycladida > Euryleptidae > Prostheceraeus > Prostheceraeus crozeri. The sequence goes on from CAJQUW010011478.1 coordinate 314,681, forward strand.
CATCAGCTTCGCGATGCAATGAAGGAGAATTTAATGCTCGCTGCTCGCTTTGTGTGTCGCTGCAAGCGAGAAGCGTCATCATCATTGATCCATCTGTAGCTGTCTGCACGCAAACCCGGACAAAGACTAATGTTATCGAATCATGGATATGGATGGAACTATGGGATGGAATCTCCTTGCTGACGCGAGAAGAGCGGGGAAATTGCGCAACCGACCTTGCCTGTGTAAAAGCTTTCAAAATCACATCACTTTCGCAGATTTGAGATGCGAAGTATACTACTAAAAGCAAACTGCTTAGTCTTTAATATATACATGTACTTGGCATTGGGCCCCACTGTTATACCATGTGTGCTTTTCACTGGAGAGGGTTCTGATGTAAATAGTTTGCTTGGTTATTCTGGCAAGCCTGCACAAAATTTTCAGAAAATTCAAAAGGTCAAATCGCACGGCACACCGGAAAGTACACTTCCGGTGCGGTGGAAAGTTTGCTAATTTTTAGAATATTCTGTAGTCTTGTTGGAATCTGAGTGCATCGACGCGACGAATCAATCCAACAAGACATGTGATTTTATTCTGGCATGGAATTACATGAAGTACTATAGACGGATGAAGAAACTGGCGATAACAAATTCAAGTGAAGAAATAGTATTTTCCATGTGTAGTCTTAGGTATAGTGTGTATAGTTTCATTGCTTTCGGTGTAGTAGAGTGTCATTGTAGTTCTATTGTTTACCTCCATTATCCACTTTCCACTTATCCACTTAGTGTAGTGTCAGATATAGTTCACTTGTAATCAGTGTAGTAGCATAGTTGTATTTCCATATTTTACCTCCACTTTTCCAATTTTTATTCATCGGTTTCTTGTTGTTTTATAATATCCATTTTTAATTTCCTTAACCTATGGTGACCATTGTCTTATTCTATTTCCACTATCAGCATCTGTCGTCGGTACAGTATATTAGAAGTCTGTTTTGAACGTGTATACGGCAGTGTTTGGAATCTATGGTATTAGTATATTAACAGCAAGAATGAGTAGTATTACAAGTCTTAAGATTTCCATTTTTACCAGATATTGGGCCAAAGCTGATCAATTTTAATTCGTTGCCACGAGAAAGCTACATTGAGTTCTTTTAAAGAACTGAAAATGGCTACTGGGTATGCTTTTCTGCATGGTATGGATTGAATCACATAATTCAGTGCTCAACGTGGAAACGTATTCAGTTTTGAAACATATATAATTTCGGCCGTGATGGCAGCGCTTAGTCTGGAGCCAAAAGCGCTGTAACTGCACTGCGTAGAAATCCCAAAAACTGAGAAAAGTCTCAAGTTTGTCTCATTTTACAACTCCCTGATGAACTTCCATGTATTACACCACAGTGAGGGTGCATATGTCTCCACAGTTTCGTTTTGGTGTTAAGAAAACTCTTCATCAAATTCTCATACACCACACTTTTCAGATTTCAGTCTGCGAAACTGTGTAGAATAATTCTCTTACACCACAGTTTTCCCCGACACTCACTCACTTCATAGAAAGGTAATAAAAAGGGCTTTCTAAACATCTCTCACTGTGTACATTAGGTCGGTGAAATGTTTAACAAATAAACAATTAAGCACATTGTAAGAAGTTTAACGAGGATCGCAATAAATCATTGGAAGAGAAGGATAATCTTGTCATAATGTCCAATAAAGTCGCTGAGGTAACACACATTTCTATTGAGATTTTTGCTAATGTAAATGTAAATGTGAATGTGAAATCTTTAAGTTGTGTTAAGCATCCATGGCGTTGTTCATTAACTAAACATTCTGCCAACATTAAATTTATCCGAATAAAATATTCTGCAGTTTCTGAACGACAGTGTAACACCGAAATAGGCTCAGTATTGTGGTTTTTCGGTGTTATAGAGTCTTTCAAAATAATGTACTAGTAATTCTGCCTGACAGATAACTAAATCGGTTCACTTTTCTGTCGGTCGAATTTTTAGTCAATTAGTGAATTTAAGTTAATTGCTAGTTCGGGCCTTGGCCTATTTCACACGCTTCAAAAAATTATCTATTTAGCTAAAGTGTTTAAGCGGCTATCGATTTGATTACATAACATTATAATTCTGATGTTTGCAACAACTTGTCCCGTGTGCGGGACAAGTGGTTTTTCAATGTGCAAATGGTTTTTCTTTATGTTTGTAACTGTAGAAAAACTTCTCATACACCACAATTAGACCAATTAAGGAGCAAGAAAGTATGATGAGATTTACACCACTGTTTTGTTCTCGTGTTACGAAAACTCTTCGTCAAAATCTCTTATAAGAGCACTGTTTTCGGAATGTAGTCTGCAAAACTGTGGATGTGGAAGAATGTTTCTCTTACACCACCGTTTTCCCCCGCGACTCACTCACTTCACGAAATGTTAATGAAAATGGCAGCACAACAGTGAGGGTTGTTAAGAAAACAGTTGTCAAAATCTCTTATAAGACCAATGTCTTCGGAATGTAGTCTGCAAAACTGTGGATGTGGAAGAATGTTTCTCTTACACCACAGTTTTGCCCCGCGACTCACTCACTTCACGAAATGGTAATAAAAATGGCAGCACAACAGTGAGGGTTGTTAAGAAAACAGTTGTCAAAATCTCTTATAAGACCAATGTCTTCGGAATGTAGTCTGCAAAACTGTGGATGTGGAAGAATGTTTCTCTTACACCACAGTCTTCCCCCGCGACTCACTCACTTCACGAAATGGTGATATAAAATGGAAGCACAACAATGATGGTGTATCTGTTTTGTCTGTCCAAAACAAACTACAGTTTTGTTTTGGTCTTTTGTTAAGAAAACAGTTGCCAAAATCTCTATACTCCTAGAATGCACATATCAATGTCAATGTAAACTACATGCATGGCCCTCTTTATTAGCGAAAAATTTAGTCCTCAGAAAAATTCAACGGGTTAAAAATTCTGTCGACTTTCCTAAAACATAAAAATCATAAATATCCTCTTTTGTTGAAGATAAAATCATAAATACCTCCTCACCGAATTCAAACTGAGAAATAGTCATGCTTTGATGTTCATCCACTTCTTGAAGTTCGAATGCCTTGTCGTTGTAAAAACAGAGTTTCCGTTGAAGTCATCCGTCTGCTCCACATCGCTTGCCCGCGACAGCCATAAAATATCCGGTTTCTCTGTTTCTGGCTGAACAAACACTTTCCCCCTCATGCGCGAACCGTGGAAAAAAATCTCATACACCACACTTAGGCCAATGTAGGGGTAAGAAACTGTGGTGTAATTCGGTTGCACCACGAGTCAATTCAACGAGCGCGAAGCGACCGGATATTTTATGGCTGGCGCGGGCAAGCGATGTGGGGCAGACGGATGACTTCAACTGAAACTCTGTTTTTACAACGACAAGGCATTCGAACTTCAAGAAGTGGATGAACATCAAAGCATGACTATTTCTCAGTTTAAATTCGGTGAGGAGGTATTTATGATTTTTATGTTTTAGGAAAGTCGACAGAATTTTTAACCCATTGAATTTTCTGAGGACTAAATTTTTCGCTAATAAAGACGGCCATGCATGTAGTTTACATTGACATTGATATGTGCATTCTAGGAGTATAGAGATTTTGGCAACTGTTTTCTTAACAAAAGACCAAAACCAGACAAAACAGATACACCATCATTGTTGTGCTTCCATTTTATATCACCATTTCGTGAAGTGAGTGAGTCGCGGGGGAAGACTGTGGTGTAAGAGAAACATTCTTCCACATCCACAGTTTTGCAGACTACATTCCGAAAACAGTGCTCTTATAAGAGATTTTGACGAAGAGTTTTCGTAACACGAGAACAAAACAGTGGTGTAAATCTCATCATACTTTCTTGCTCCTTAATTGGTCTAATTGTGGTGTATGAGAAGTTTTTCTACAGTTACAAACATAAAGAAAAACCATTTGCACATTGAAAAACCACTTGTCCCGCACACGGGACAAGTTGTTGCAAACATCAGAATTATAATGTTATGTAATCAAATCGATAGCCGCTTAAACACTTTAGCTAAATAGATAATTTTTTGAAGCGTGTGAAATAGGCCAAGGCCCGAACTAGCAATTAACTTAAATTCATTAATTGACTAAAAATTCGACCGACAGAAAAGTGAACCGATTTAGTTATCTGTCAGGCAGAATTACTAGTACATTATTTTGAAAGACTCTATAACACCGAAAAACCACAATACTGAGCCTATTTCGGTGTTACACTGTCGGTCAGAAACTGCAGAATATTTTATTCGGATAAATTTAATGTTGGCAGAATGTTTAGTTAATGAACAACGCCATGGATGCTTAACACAACTTAAAGATTTCACATTCACATTTACATTTACATTAGCAAAAATCTCAATAGAAATGTGTTTGTTACCTCAGCGACTTTATTGGACATTATGACAAGATTATCCTTCTCTTCCAATGATTTATTGCGATCCTCGTTAAACTTCTTACAATGTGCTTAATTGTTTATTTGTTAAACATTTCACCGACCTAATGTACACAGTGAGAGATGTTTAGAAAGCCCTTTTTATTACCTTTCTATGAAGTGAGTGAGTGTCGGGGAAAACTGTGGTGTAAGAGAATTATTCTACACAGTTTCGCAGACTGCAATCTGAAAAGTGTGATGTATGAGAATTTGATGACGAGTTTTCTTAACACCAAAACGAAACTGTGGAGACATATGCACCCTCACTGTGGTGTAATTGCCTGATAAACTTTGTAGGACATACTTTATAAATCCTATTAAACCTACTGGGATACTGATGAATCCTAATAAGTTTATTCGGTATTTCTTGACTTCATAAGTTTGTGTGGTATTGTTAAGGATCCCAGTAGGTTATTTCGGTATTATTTGATCTCCTATTAAGTTCATCAAGTTTTCTTTCTCGGGTAGGTTTTACAGACTATAATGCATGCATTACATAGTTTAGATTGTTCCTAAGAGAGTAGGCATGCATATATAGGCTACCTACGCATTTTCTTGATAGGGGTGGGTCTACAGCCAATTTATTACAGTCTACAGGATGAGTAAAAAAACGATATCTGAATTATGTCGGAAAATAGTCTTCGATTGCCATTGATTTTCTTCGTCTATTGATGCTCTATATCTATGGTGGCGTTCTATATCGCTTGGGCAGTATTTTTATTATTCGTAGTTGAAATTCAAATCATGAAGTCGATAGTTGATCCATCCAAGAAATCTGGTCTAAGTCATTTGAACTTCATTCAAGGTATGGAAAGGAAAGCAAAACTTGTCGCTTGGGCAGTCGCATTCGAAAACGTTGCTGAGGCGAGGCGCAAGTTTCGCGAAGAATTTGAGGAAGAAGCACCAGTCCCTTCAACGGTTCATCGCTGGTGAAGAGATTCCTGGTGTACGGTGACAGTAACCATCGTGAGGAAGGTAGCGGTCGCCCAATATCTGCAAGCGGAGACGATATTTTCACTTCGATAAAACCGCTTGTGGAAAGTGATCCAAACATCTCAACACGCCGCCTAAGTCGCGAAGTTGGTGTATCTCAACGAAGTGTTGTTCGATGCCTACACCGAAAAGGATATCATCCGTTCAAAGCGACACATGTACAAGAGCTGTCTGACGATGACCACGATAGACGCCCTGAGTTCTGTCAGTGGATAACTTCACGACTTGAACGCCAACGGAACTTTCATCTGCTTATCGTTTTCTCGGACGAAGCAGTTTTTCATGTTAACGGATCCGTCAATAAGCACAACATTCACTACTGGAGTGCAAACAATCATCACGTCTTCATTGAAAAGCCTCAAGATCGAAGATCAGTGACAGTGTGGGCCATGATGGACAACACAGGAGTGTTGAGCTTCGACATCAGCTGCACAACAATGAACGGTGAACGCTACTGTGGTATTCTAAAGGATCATGTCATCCTTTTTTTCAACGGGCTGAAAACAGAAACACCCCGTTGAAAAACTCCGGGTGAAAACAGAAAACAGTACAGTTCTGCTGCCCGCGCTATTCTCGACAGTAATCTACCTAACAGATGAATCGGTCGACGAGGACCCATCGAATGGCCTCCACGGTCTCCGGACCTCAGTACCTGCGATTTTTTTCTTGTGGGGCACTTTAAGAGACTCAGTTTATGCGCGACGTCCAGATAATACGACGGAGTTGGCCGCCAATATTCGTGAGGAGATTACAGTATTCAGTCGCGACACATGCCAAAAAGTTTACGATTCGTTTGTTCGCCGATGCAGGGTTTGTATTGAACAGGAAGGTGCTCAATTTGAGTCAGTTCTTTAGCGTGCTTTTGAGACATTTCAGCTTATGTTTTGAGACAGTTTCAATAAATATTTAAATGGATATTAATTTTTAGTTAAATGAAATACAGTATAACTATTTCGCCTTATAATCAGATTTCGTTTTTTCTGACTCACCCTGTATATTACGAAATCATCATTCCGAATCATCAATTATATTTGTTACTGCATGCTGCTGTGACTCAAGCAATCCGCTTCTGCACCCATCACGTGACCTCGATGCATCGGTATGGTCGCGTGATTTCGAAGTACAGAGACAAGAGAGAGCGAAGTAACATACGATTATCTGACAATTTGACCTTGAAGACGATTGCTTCAAGGGTAGGGTCGACACCTTGGACAAACTCATCAGCACATAGTTGCAAGAGAAGGACTCGTCGATGGCACATGGTGGTATTCTCTTTTATCATCGACACTGCATGCTGCAGTAAATTCATTTATTGCTTACACCTCCTTGGTTGAGTACAACAAAAACAAGAGTCATCGTCGGCGGATGTTTCTATTTGATCTCGGCTCTCAATTGATTGAAGATTTCGTCGGAAGACGCTGTCCAGACAAAGTCCAAGGTCCTCTTCAGCCCAGATTAAAACTGAATGCAACTGCGGATTCTTCCCCAAAGCGTTGACGTTGCAAATCATGCACAAGGAATTTGGACAGGAAAGCTACAACAAGGTGCAGTGTTTGTACTACTTTTATCTGCAAGGATCACATTTTCTGTGACTCATGTCCTTGACTGCACATGGGGTTTGCAATTACATGTAGTATTTTTGATAGACAACGTATTAAGTTTTAGATACAATTTACTTTGTTTTGACTACAGACAATATGTGGGATATACCCCATGACATAAACAATTCAAAATGCTTCCTAGTTCTGAAAGGAAAACGGAGCAGCAACCAATACCAGGAACAGTACATTGCAGATTGCACGTATACATACATCCACAAAATACGCTCAGCTGTATTTAGCCTAGTGCCAAAACATGATATACAACGTTTGCTACTACAACCGGATACTTCAGACGCAATTATGTTTATTATTGATGTTTATTATAACTGTGCAGATAATTGTTATTACACTGTGGATACGTGGGGTCAGCTTATGACCCCCTTTACCAGTATGACCTCTTTGCATTGTACATGCAGTAGCATGCATAAAATAAGCCTATTTGCATGTTCTAAGATATACTGGTACAACGCTTATTACAACTGCATCCTACAGAAGACTCAATTTTGCTTATAACTTGGGGATAATTGATATGCGGTCATACGCTGACCCCATTTACCGTTACTGTGATTTTGTTTCATTACCGTTAGAAGGTTAACGTTCTCTATTCGTAGAAGCAGCCGTCAATTATAATGTCGGCATTTGACAATACTCGGTACGACCATTTTTGGGGTTGCATGAGTTAATTGCGTACGCGGAAGCCCGTCCAAAGGTAAAACTAGTTTCATGCCAATTCGAGGAGCAAGATTCGACTCCTGAGACTCCGAATTTTAAATTTTGTAAGGGTCCTCTATGTATTCTTTATTTAAATTTTTATAAAATTGCAACTTATTCTTAGGAACGTCCAAAAAATGTCTGATGGTGTCACAAAAATCTCCGGTCGGATCTTGCCCACAGTCACATCAAAGTGAGCATCATCGCTATATATATTTTACGTCAGATGTTGCCAGCCGTATGGCGTCAATTTAATGGATAGCTGTGCACATCTTCTAGCGGCTGGCCTGCAGCATATGGCAAATTGCATCACCGTCTGCTTGTCTATTTGCACTCTCCTCACTTTTTACAATTACGTTTAGGCTATACTCGAGTTAATGCTTCTTTTTTGATGAAGCAGCCCTACAGCTTTATAGGGCTGACAACAAACTCATGCAGTGCTAGCAGTCACAAATCAAATTCTGGATGGGAGCGCGCATTGAAAAGACCCTGTGGGAATGCATCTTGCTATACTGGCGAAGTAGCGATTTTGTGGATAATTTTTTTAAAGGTTCATTTTCGTGTAAAAACTATCTCCGCATGTGAAAATGGTCATCATCTATCAAAAAACATGTGCAAAATTAAAAAACGACAGTTGGCGAAAAAGTTGCTATAATTAGTTGGTAAATATTTGTTTACTAATGCGAGCTGATTTTTCGCCAACCGGCGAAATCGTGGATATTGTAGCAACTATAATTAGTGATAGGTAGTATATGTTCGTATATTACCTTTACATGAAAATACAGGGTGGCGCACGTAAACCGCCGGATTTTAAACTTTTATTACTCCTCAAATATTCATCTGATCGTCATGAAATTTCGACTCATACTAGTTTGGAGTATAGGATTGATGTATACCTGTTGTACTGAGAATTGTCAGAAAATTATGATTCTATTGACCGAATGACATGTACTCATTTTGTTGACATGAAAAATCTAGATCAAGTTAATTAACTTAACATGAATCGTATTCTGCACAACGAATTGTGCGCAGTCTTGAAGTGAATATTGTTCAGTTTCTTCCATGTCATACAAAATACCATTCGACGATTAAATCACTATCTGAAAAGAATCGAACATGTAAGAATGGATGATTATTCGGTTGCAGAACGAGCAAAATGCGCGGCTTGGTACGAATGGCTCAAGAGTCCAGTGGAGGTACAAAGTCTTTATCATTCAGAATATGGCAAGAACGCGAGATCACCGGATGCCCGTACTATAAAGCGGTGGCACAAAAACCTGTTGATCAGTGGTAGTGTGGTGACTGTCAAGAGGGACCGGTCATCTTCTGAACGAACGGAGCAGAATGTGGAACGAGTTGTGCAGCACTTCGAGGAGGACCCAAACACATATACCCGTCGTGCATCTAATGCTCTTAAAGTGAGTCGCCGCACTATCCAGCGCATGCTCCATGACTATGGATGGCATCCGTACAAGGTCCAGATGGTGCAGCGATTACACGAAGAAGATCTGGAAAACTGAATGGAGTTCGCAGAACATGAGCTACAGCGCATCCAAGCCAACCCGAGCCATTTAGTGGAACTAATCTCCCGAGTAAAATTACCGTTGTCAGTTTAACAAATACTTACCAAGTACTTGGCATTAAAGTCCTAAACATTTAAGAAATATTTAAGAAATATTTATCAAACTTAGTACAATTCCTAAACTTTTACTAAATATTTAGCAAACTTTCCAAACTTCCACAAAATATTTGGCAAATTTTCTGAACTTTTACGAAATGTTTAGTAAATATTTTGTAAATTTTCCAAACTTTTACAAAACATTTAGCAAATTATTTCTAGCTTTTATAATATGTTTAGCAAATAATAAGCAAATTTTATCCTACTTCATAGGCGATTACGAAACATTTGCAAATTTGAATTCATGAAAAATATCTTCTTGTATGAAATGTTTTATATTTATCAAATAGAAAACCAGAACAATCATAATTCGGCAAAAAGATAGCTAGTAAAACGCTCTTAAACTAAAAAAATATTTATCTTCCATAAATGTCGCAGTAAATACTATTATATTATTCAAATATTTGTCATTGTTGTAAATTATTGAATGTCAAGAGATGTTATGAAAATTGATATAAGCGGATTCTCTATATTCTTATCACTATCAAAGAATGATAGTCTGCACTCATTTCTTAGATAGATTAGCCATATGTGGGTGATGGTGAGGAGGTGAGGGAGAAAATAGAGCCTCGGCTGTAGAGGCGGATTACTAAAGAAAATAAGAGAGAAAGTCAAAAGTAAAAGGTGGCATACAGAGCGCGAATTCGCGAATTGTCGCCGGCGAACTTCGCCAGCGAATATGCTAAAAATTATTACTGAACTATTGCATGATAATATGTAGCTGATTATCTGCCAGCTTCGTTCCCACAGGGGAGAACTTGACGGAATGACCCTACAAGGTGATCACCCTGATTCTACATGACCCTACTTGGCAGGTGAAGCTTAGGCATCAATCAGTCGTGTAGCATTAATAATACAAACAAAAGCGATAATTTGATTGAATATTGAAACATCCCGAAATAACACGCTGTAAAGAGGACTACCGATGCAGGGGATAGCCGATTCATCCAATTAAGGACTTGCAAGCTACAACATTAAAAACAAATAAATTAGACAAAAAATATCATGTTTATAGTATAGCGCAGTCGGATAGGAAACAAAAATCGGATGGTACTGAGCCCCTCCTTTCTATTTAACATCCAAAGGAATTATCATTCCACTAAAATCAATTAAGAACAAATGCGATTTTAGACTTTTTTATTTCTTTGTTCATCATGAAATATTCCAGCTGTCGTCATGCACATAGGCCTACTCGTATATAACAGAGCGTCATCACTAAGACTGAAATCCACTGCATCTTGAGACAGTTCAAGTTCAAACACCAAAGTTTTGCTAACCTAAAGTCTCAATGACTACTGTTGGGCAGTTCGACGAAAATAAGCGTCAGTCAAAATTCTTTTAGTACTTCGGCATTTGCATATAGGTACAGTTTGAATTGTCACTATATGTTATTGAAATTTGAATTTTCCCTTCTCACCACACTTTCATCACAATCAGTAAAAATAGAACTATGAATGTTGTAATCAAATATTTCATAATATAGCTTAGCTTCAAACGAAAGCAAAAAATCACTGAGCACTAAATTAGGAATTGAATAACACATCTTCATTTACATTTTCTGAATTAGCTCATCTTAGATTCTAAGCTGATGGCTTTTCAAAACCGCAGCTTATCTTAATTTTAGAAATTCAAGTGTCGAAAGATAAATAATTGGCTATAAATGATCATAGCGGTTAGAGGACATGACAATCGATAGAATTTTAACAAAATATAGTTTATACGATTTTCTATCGACTTCGCAATAACGAGGAAAATACAACTAGATCAAAAAAGAATTTGTGATAATAAGCACATTTTTATGCCTATGGTATTATTGTGTTGTCTGGCAATCAGCACATCTCGAATGTAGGCAGTACGATGACCAAATGGCTCCAAACGTTGTTGCGGCTCACTTTTATGAAAGTAATATGACAAACAGCCAACATTGAAAACATGGAATTACCAAAGCGAGATTTCAAGTTTAGTAAGGTCTATCCACGATTACACAATTTGAAACTGTGTATTTCATCTACCATCTTATCATCAAATACAAGCTTGAATAATTAATGAATAGTAGATAGTTGCCTCCGACGATGGGCAAAAAGCATGAAAACGTGCTTGTACTTCCTGTGAAGTCACTTGCATGCTGCATCACTGATAAAAATTGTTGGTCTATCAGTCCACTAATTTACTTATGCACACTTAAAACAATGTCCGCTTTAACCAGGTTTCAATTCAACCTTGGATTTGATGAGTCGTTTTCCGAAAAAGACACTTATTTTTTGGTGTTTGATAGCAGTGAATATGGTAGTCAATTTATGAATCCGATGACATCTAGTCCGGCAACCAGAGTGAGTTTCTGTAGGGAAATGACCGGAAATGAGACTTTCACAACACGATGTGCACCTTATCGCAACTACGACTCTGCGCATCTGCTGAGCTCTACCTGGTTCCTCTTTTTGTCAGACAGGATCAAAGAAAAACACATTAATCCAGTGGGACGCCGATTGAAGTATTTGGTTAAAATGAATGCTTTTGCTTATTAATTTGAAAATAGTCAGTCTAGAGGCATAATTATTGACATGGAAAATCTTCAGGTTATTTCCTATAGTATGCATGTGTTATTATCATGCTTGTGATCCGCAATGCATGCGAAAATGTGGTTAAATGAGGATTAAATTGCTCAAAATGCCTGTGTTTACCGACATTCGGAGGCTTTCCAAATGTGAATGTGTTTAGCTTCATAGACAGAGGTGCATAAACATGATAGAAAATGACCTGAAGACATTCCATGTCAAAAATTATTTTTCCGGGCTAAGCACTTTTTGCTAAATCAGAAAAAATCGAAATTTTCATTTTAACAAAAAACTGCAATCTGCTTCTCATTGGACTAACATGTGTTTTTCTTTGATCGTGTATGACAAGAAGAGCAATCAGGTAAAACTCGCCTGACGCGCACATTCGTAGTTGGCAAAGGATGTAACAACATCCTTCAGTTGATGCTAAAAATAGCTTTCGTCTCTCCTTGAAATTTATTGACCAGATTAAAATAGTTAATTAAAAGATATGCCTATCTTTTATTTATTTTTTATTTTCAAATGCTATTTTAGAGCATTTGAGAACTAGTCTTGTTTTCGATGAGTCTGTTTCCTTAGGTGGAGATGATAAGATACCGTCAACTCTTAATAGCCTTTTGGAAAAAGGTCCTAAATTCAGAGTGCCTCATATTTGCCTCATATGGCAAATAACGGAGTCTATCCTTTGCGGCCGATCGCCTCGTGCATAAATAATCCCACGGAAAAAGTAGACTGGTAATTGAGCAAAATCGTGTCTCAACTTATGACCTTAGTCCCTTCACACATCACAAACACTGAAAATCTTATTGAGCGGTTAAACAGCAATAACTTCCCAATAACTGAAAATTCAACTATTATATCCTTAGATGTGAAAAACCTATACCCAAGTATACCGATCATGGATGCTATTGTGGCAGTCATACAGTTTACGAAGGAAAATTGGAACAAAATAAATAACTTTGGCATTGATTTAGAATCAATTGAAAAAATGCTCAAGTTTGTATGTTTTAACTACGAGATCGAATATAATGGCAAAAATTACCTTCAAATTAAAGGCTGTCCTATGGGAGCCCATTTTAGTCCGCCTTTTGCGGTTTTGTTTATGCATGGCATTGAAAGTAAAGCTCTGCAACTTTTGAAATCACAGCACAATATATCTCCAAGCATTTATGCTCGATACATTGATGACGTAATTATGGGTCCTTTTGACAAAGACTTCGACTTTGATGTAATATTAAGGACTTTTAATGGTATCGATGAGAATATTGAATTTACTCTGGAAGTTCCAAAAAACCTTACACTTAATTTCTTGGACATAAGCATCACGGTGAAAGAAGGCAGTATGAATTATAAATGGTTTGAGAAAGAAATACATTCGGGTATTTCACTGCGCAGCGATAGTTACGTGCCTAACCATATCAAAAACAATTACGTAAATAACAGCATCAACTACGTAAAGAGAAGATGTAGCAACGAAGTTAATTGCAAGGTAGCTTTTAATAAACTTGAAACTAAATTAAGTAAAAATGGATTTTCAATGAAACGAAAACATAAAAATAGTAGAAGATGCAAGGAAATGCGTAAAAACAGTACGTATTTGAAACTCGGATTTGTTAACGATAAAACTGATCGTGATATCTGCAAATTAATTAAAAAATACGAGTTACCGATAAATCTTGTTAGCTCCCCTAATAAAACTTTATATAATGCCTTGAAATTCAAACAAAAAGTAGAAAAACACGAAAGTTGCCTTGTTTGTGAGAGTTTGCCTAATAAGATGAAGTGTACAGATCGGTTTTTGGTATACAAATTTACATGCCATCATTGTAAAGATTTCTATATTGGTCAAACCTCGCGTCCTTTTAAGCATCGTTTTAATGAACACAAGCGTGCTGTAGATAAAGGTAATGTTGATTCGAGTGCTATGGCAGAACATTGTCTGAAATGTAGATCAAAACGTTTGACTGACTTTGACCTTGAAATTCTTGATAAGTGCAAAGATGCATTGGACACTAGACTGACTGAAGCTCGTTACATTAAACAGTTGATTCCAAAAATCAATCGAAGAAAAGAGTTGACGGTATTTTAAACATCTCTCGACTGTTAGCACTGTACGTATATAAGCAGCCCACATGAGCGGCCAGATCAGTTGGTTTTTAGCGAATTACCCCCTGAGGAAGAGCGAACGCTCGAAACGCGTAGGGGTTGTACATATCTTTTAATTAACTATTTTAATCTGGTCAATAAATTTCAAGGAGAGACGAAAGCTGTTTTTAGCATCAACTGAAGTATGAAGAACCTCCTGTTGGCGGCCATCCTGTATGTAACAACATCATTCTGTGAAAGTCTCATTTTCAACCTCGTTCCCTGCAGAAACTAGTTCTGGCTGCCGGACTAATCATGCAAGCTAGCCGAAACGACGAAAGTTTGGGAAGAATATAAACCATGGTATAAGTATATTCGTCTGTCGTGCAGCATCATTGCAATAAAGTGTCAAACAAAAAATGACAACAAGGATATAAACGCACGGCATGCCATTGAATACCATCATACGTCATTGCAGCTGAATGGTTCTCCCAAAGTGATCTCGTCACCTGACTGATAAATGGTTTTCTGCACCGTTTTCGACAGGGCGAACGGAATCTGCGAAAGAAAGCAAAAAGCTCAATTATCACGCAACTATTTATTTCTGATTGTCAGTGATATTTCCATCTTTGTAGCTTCTCATTCACTTATTGATTGTGAGTTTGATTTTAAGCCAGAACTTTATCACAACTTCCTGCAAGATTAAGACTACTTTCTACCATGGACATCTGCAACTGTGAACCGGACACTCCATACCTCTAGAGGTCGCATAGATGTCTATGTTGACAAGCGCGATATACGTATCTCGACCACAAGGGAGCAAGGCACAGAATCATCTTCAACACATGAAATGAACAATCATACATCACCGTCAAACTGAACTTCATGGTTTACAGATTTCATCAACGACAATCCAGTTAAACAACGGCAGGTGTGAAGTTCTAGCAGCAGCTCTACATGTAAGTTAATAGTAGACAGCACTGATTTTAGACAGCACTAAATATGTCTCGAGGACATTTCAAAATTATAAACATCGCAGCTAGCTGAATGGTTTACATCCTCTTTCTCTTATCTCTGAATTGATTGTGGGGACATCTATGCTACTGCATACTCATTATTATTTTCCTGAAAAATTGAAGTGTTCAACTGTTAATAAAAATGATCACTTTATGTTTTCATTTGTCAACTATATTGACATTAAAACTTTTGGTGTCGAAAACGACATGTCAGTGAAAGTAGGGGGTACATGCCTAAACAATGGTCCCCTGACCGCCTTAGTGCATCAGTATCAAGTGTTGGTGCTTCAATCAGAGGCTCATATCGAACTATGATAAGTCAGTCACTTTTAGGGGTGACTTTTTAATCGCATCGATACGATTAAACGATTGATAATCGCATCATAAAGCGATTAAACGATCAATCGCGCGATTAATTTCTTATATAATTTAAATATCTACTATTAATATATTAGATAACAGTATTACTGTTATTATGTAAGCTATCACTGCTTATCAACGCATTGTTAAGTTCTATTTCCCATGCACAATCACTTTGTCTTTTGTATTGATGCAACTTATATTAAAAGTATAATTAATATGATACCGCAGAGTTGACGGAGATTGTCTACTGGATACTTTGAAGACAGAGTCGCAATAGGCACATTTCACTGACTTTTGATCACAAGGGCACTGTCGACAATGATCCCATATGCTCGAACGTTTTTTGTTATTGGTAACCATCTTGCTTCTTCGATGTCGATGTCGTTGTCCATCACTAGAGTCACGTTCCCGATTCGATGCTTAGGGATCTGCTATGAATATGATGCGGTTTTGCATTGCATGCTAACGGTGGGAGCAGGAGTGGGGGACTGTCCAGTGCGGGCTGTCGCACCCGAGACCGCCTATATGGAATATCAGTGCAGTCTAATGCTACCAGAAGACTAAAAATAAAGCATAGTCATCGAATCACAAGTGAGTCATTCATTTCCAAACCTTTCTGTTCCGTACCGGAGAATTCCAACCTTCACACGAAACGCACTAGTAGAATAATCGATTGATCAACTTAATAGAAAATTCAGTCATTAACACTATTATCTAAAGAATCAGTCAAACGATATACATGTAAGTGTTTTTTTTGCATTAGAATAGAAATGCAAAAAAACGATTAATCACAAGCCTGTGATTACATGCAACGGTCCTCGGGCTAAGTTATTTGGATAAAAGTTCAGGCGCTGTTCGTATGGCAACTATTGACCTCACTAAGGCTTTTGAAAGTCTAACACATGAATCTATTATTGAAGCCGGTCTTTTATCTAGTCTTCCTAAATTCTGTATTCAATGGATTTTCAGTTATCTGTCTGACCGAGGTCAGCGTGTTTTGCTGGATGGGAATTTGTCTACTTTAGAGAAGACTAACCTGTGGGGTTCCTCAGGGCAGTGTGATTGGCCCGTTACATTTTTCGCTTGTCATGAACTCATTGTCTCCAACTTGTAACAACTCGTGCTTTATAAAATATGCAGATGATCTCACTGTGTTACATTTTCTGAGAAATGAAAGCGAGGATCAGCTCCAGGTTGAGATTGATGCTATATTTGAATGGACTACCCTACTTCACACAGTTTGAACATCAATCTTAATAAAGGTTGTGTAATGGACGTAATTTCGAAAAAGAGTATGATTTGTGAGCCTATTTATTTATCCAGCTTGACCCTTGATAGGGTTAGTACTGTGAAAGTTTTAGGTTGTAATCTCTCATCAGATCTAAAGTGGAAAGTTTTTATTGATTCGGTAATTAAGAAAGCGTCCAGACACATGTATCTTTTGTTGTGTTTGAAGCGAGCCAATTGCCCTTCTCCCTTGTTATTTAGAGCTTATTGTGTTTACATCAGACCCTTACTTTTGTACGCTTTTCCCGTAACATGTAACATGACAGATTTTTTAAGAATTCGTTTGTCACGGGTCGAGAAAAGAGTGTTTCGTAAGAGTTTTAAGAGAACCTCATCATCCGCTTCGTCTCTTTTTTGAACCAAGGCAGTTGTCGTTAAGGAATAACTGTTGTCTGAGGAAGCCTTTGGCAAGAACAAACAGATTTCAAAACTCTTTTATTAAGTATTGTCCATGATTTTAGGTTTATGTGTCCTTTTTTTATGTTTTTATGCATCTACTACCTTGTCGAATTCTCACCGCTATTGTGAGTCTAAATAAAGCTTTTTGAATGCATTTCTTAAGTATTTGAAGCGATCAAACGATAAATCGCTTAATCGCTTTGCACCCCTAGTCACTTTGCTACCTTTACGAAGAATACATGAAAATTTAGCAATGTACGAGTACAAAGCTTTCTTGGTGTCGAAAACAACACTTCAGCAATTCTAGTGTTAATCGTAGACAGCACTGATTTTTTTTAGATTGAGAATAGGGCTACTATTTTATATTATTCAAGCCATGAAATGCTTCCATTCAGAGTTGAAGCCGATCACCGTTACACCGGTACCGGTCAGACCTCTGCACCGGTTTGTTTTTATGCGTAATGTTTACTTTTCAACACAGTTAACATGCATTTCCTGCGAAGAACATTGTACGCAACCCATGCGTGTATGGGCATTTAAGCCACATAATATAGTATATATACGATATGAACATATATTTCACTGTTCTACCAGCGGCTACAAGATGCAACTGATATTCGCAGACCATATCTAATACATTAATTGGCATGGAGAGATAGAGGCGCAGCTGAACAGCATCATTGTTTTGAAGAGGTCACTCTCGTTGATGTTTCTTCTTGAAAACGTAGTAAAACGTAGGAAATGAAAATCCAACTTTACCGGACAGTGGTCAAAATATGAAAATCGCTCAATTTACAAATTGCAATTTTTCAAAAAGAAAACATGCAAGCATGATAATTATTCAGGCACGAGGCGAACGGGTATTTTCTAGCCTTTCCTTTGATACACAGCACATCGAAATCGGTTGACTGGAAAAGGAATAGTGCTGTCGTGAAGTTATGACAATATCGTGACTTTGATGACTGAAAATGTCATTTTGTCACTTCTTCATCAAAAACATTGGTGTTGGTATCTTTAGAATCCTTACGATGTAAGGGAGATGGTCATGTAAGACCTTATTCAAATCAACTCAATTGTTCTCTTTCAAGCTTCTTTCAACATCTTTCGCATGACTACTAAATTCTATTCGATAAATGGAAGAACAGGAATACTCAATAGTGGACATCTGCGGTCGTCTCGGGTGGGTGATGACTGAAGAGAGAACAAAGACACGACTTCGCTATTGTTTGTCGGT
The DNA here is from genome assembly GCA_907163375.1 of Prostheceraeus crozeri. NCBI lineage: Eukaryota > Metazoa > Platyhelminthes > Polycladida > Euryleptidae > Prostheceraeus > Prostheceraeus crozeri. Next base: position 333,055 of record CAJQUW010011478.1, read on the forward strand.
TACCGTGCAGCTGCAGACTCGACTGAAGTTGTTTTGAATCTTCGTTGACCTTATGGTGCTTGTGTACTTTAGTGGTCATGCGAAAGATGTTGAAAGAAGCTTGAAAGAGAACAATTGAGTTGATTTGAGTAAAACTTATATGACCGACGTATTCCTTACATTTTGCAAGTAGGGATTCCAAAATCCCAATCCCGGGATTGAGTTGAATCGTAAATATCCTATTACGAAGCATTGATATAGGCGTAAGTTAATAGCATCGGATACCCGTAGGGACTGCAATCCCGGGATTTCGTTGGTTTGTGCAAATCCTGAAATCCCAAGATAAATTTATTAATTTAATTTTTATTTTGGTACCAATATATATCGGTAGAAGTTTTACTACTTCGCTAATGGAAACCGAGTAGATTTTCGAATACTTTTCTATCTCTTTCTTTGAATCACTAGTTCAATATTGTAACCTATATTACAGTTGTGTCAGCATACTTGAATGTGTGATTATACACTTACGCTTTAACCCTTATGTTTCCAAATGATATGTACAGGATAGAGATGCCAGAATTCCGGAGAATCTCGGTCACAGGATTCTGGGATGAGTGGAACAACAAATATGCTATGATAAGGCACATGTGTGTTAATAATATGGGATTCCGGGATGTGGGATTAGAGACCCGGAATTGCCAAAAGTCGGTATACTGCCAACATAACAATTGACAAGTCGACTTAAAGTTTATTCCGCTTTATGCTAAAATTATGGCAACGGCACCCTTGAGAGTAGTAGGGAACAGTTGCGAATTCCCGATTTTTGCACTTTCAATCTGCGAATTCCTGATTTTTGCACTTTCAATCTGCAATTTCCTGAGATTCGGGATTGGCAGAAAGAAGATACCGGATGAGAGCCTGCCTACAAAATCTCGAATTTTCTTCATCCCGGGATTCGGAATTAGAAGCTCTGACCCCGGATCGAGATTGACAAAACACAAGCATAGCAGCTGTAATTTCAAGTAAAATGGCAAGATAATCAAAATCACAACTATTTCCTCAATGCATTGCACTTGAGATTTCAAAATCCCAAGCTCGTGATTGCGCAATTGAAGAATCTCTTATATGCCTTTTTTACCGCAAGCTAACCTAATGCTGTGAATAACAGCTGTGGTCAAATGAGAACTTCCTTAACAAATCAATCCCGAGATTGAGTTAACCAGTGGCTAATAATGTAAACAAATCTGTGATCTATTGAGCAATTTGCCTTCTAAGGATCTCAATCCCGAGGATTAGCCCGGTATTGTGCAGGTCTATTTCGCCAAAGCTCATCTTCAAATTGGTCATGCATTCAAGCATTGTCAGCTTTGGCAAATGACAAGCTCAAATTGAAGTCCTTTATTCAAAAAGCCTCATCAAAGGATTATGAAAAAGGTAAAGTTGACGATTATGCTGAAGTGTGAAGAGCCTATATCTATCGTGTATGGATTTCTGGTAGTTTTATCTTCACCAATTTGTCTTACCTTAGACGGAATACAGCTATATTGTAAATTTCTCAATCCCGGGATATTGAACCTTCAATCCCGGGATTGGAATCTCTAATCGCAAGGATTCTAAAGATGCCAAACACCAATGTTTTTGATGAAGAAGTGACAAAATGACATTTTCAGTCATGCACGGTAACAGACAAACAATAGCGAAGTCGTGTCTTTGTTCTCTCTTCAGTCATCACCCACCCGAGACGACCGCAGATGTCCACTATTGAGTATTCCTGTTCTTCCATTTATCGAATAGAATTTAGTAGTCATGCGAAAGATGTTGAAAGAAGCTTGAAAGAGAACAATTGAGTTGATTTGAATAAGGTCTTACATGACCATCTCCCTTACATCGTAAGGATTCTAAAGATACCAACACCAATGTTTTTGATGAAGAAGTGACAAAATGACATTTTCAGTCATCAAAGTCACGATATTGTCATAACTTCACGACAGCACTATTCCTTTTCCAGTCAACCGATTTCAAAAGAAAGGCCAGAAAATGCCCGTTCGCCTCGTGCCTGAATAATTATCATGCTCATGTTTTCTTGTTGAAAAATTGCGATTTGTAAATTGAGCGATTTTCATATTTTGACCACTGTCCGGTAAACAAAATAGCGGATGCAAAGCTCATTTGAAACCTGATAATGCAAGCTTTCCAATAATGCATGGCACGTTAACGTACGACGTGATTGGAAGGCATGAGAATCGTCTGAATTTCGACATAATTCAGGTAGTCCGTTTTTTATGATCAGGGTAGTATATAGTCTCATTGCAATGCTTTATATACAAAATAATCGACTGTCAACATCGCTACTCACCATGTTCATCAAGTTCATCCAGTGTGTAGATTTTCTCTGTGACAAAGAGATCAGGTCGGGATGGAGCTCTTGACAGAACACTTCCACCTTCTTCACTTTCGCTTTCATCGCCATCTTCTCCACCGAGTGGATCAGGGGCTAGACGATTCTTCCGACCCAAGCGCCTCTTCTTCTTTTTTTTCTTTCGGCCCTGATCACCGGATTCGGAGGTTGCGGGTTCTAGAGGGTCAAGTCGATTGACAGGCTTGAGTGGAGCAAGATGGGAGGGCGGTCGAACTTCTTCCTCTGATCCCAGCGGTCCCCGGGGACTGTAAAATTGACCACGCACAGTAGAGCCCGCTAACACGGGAGGCGGCAATGGTTCCTCTATTTGTAGATTTTGAGACGATGAGGATCCAGATGCGGCAACATCTGGATTGGAGGCTGCGGCAGCGCGCTTCTTTTCTTTCTCCATAGCTTCTTTCCTGTAAGAAATGAAGAATACATGAATACATGACGCACACGACATATGACAAGAACTAATGACATTTGAATATCTACAGTGAATGACTTGCTCCCCAAACTTTCCTCCACTGGTCGATTGATACAACCGACTAGACGAAAAGATGCCGTGTGCTCTGTATACTGACCTATTCCTTTATTTTGTGTATAGCTCTACTTCGTAATCTGCATGAGACATATAACTTCTGACTGCACACTGAACTGACAGATTACCATCATGTCTTGAATAAACGCTTACATTATTTCTTTTTTATTCTGATGACTTTTAAATGACACAATGACAGTAATAAACTTCTATCTCACTTGGTCTATGTTTGTCTGACGAACAACTACGCCTCGCTGCTGCTCCTGTGTCTTGGACCCTTGCATCTGTTGAGCATCTGTATGCTTGTTGCGGCGCTGTTGCGAATAGTGACGGCTCACGTGGCTGCGTCTGCTCCAAGTGCTGGTCAGCATTTTCGTTGTTCTCTAAAGAAGTATGGATAGACGGTTGCAGTCAGCCGAAATGTCGAGGCGGCCATGTCTACTTCCCGATCAGAACATCAAAACGGACGGTGTAACTCTGGCGATCTGGTTTCACCTGCGTTTATCCCCTCTCAAAATATTGGCTGCCTACCGCATTGAGAGCCGAGTTCTTTGAGTTGTCGGTCGAAAACTATCCAAATGTGCTTATCTGTCAGTGGACTTAGTTGTCCAGGTGATTCTCGTTAAAACTTTTAACGGTCTTGGTGACTTGTCCCTCAGGTTTTTCAACGTTGCAGATTCATCAACGTTTCACCATTGCAGTGACAACTGGTAGTGCATGCGTGCTGGAAACTCTTCCGGAAATATTTCTTGACCTGCCTTGATGCGTTTCAATAATTTTTTTCATCAAATGACGAAATCACAATTTTGATGAAGTATTGATAAAACACATCATGAAATTTTCGAATACTCAGTTACATCTTCCATGAATTTCCTTCAGAACTCATCAGCGAGTCCGGCTCATATCTTCTGACATCAAGCTAACTTTCCTTTTAATTAATGATGCAGCCACACCGATGTAAGTAAAAGGAATTTTGAAGACAGGGGAAACTCTATTGATGTCTGCCAAATAATGCAATACATATTTTGCAGTTTGATCCATTTTGACTTACTTGCTTCAATATAACCAGTTATCTAGCAGCTTTCAAAGCACTCGCAATGGACATGCAATATAAGTAAGACTATTATATTGCCATTTTTATCATTATTTCAATCTTTAGAAAAGTGGTCTCAAGCGTACTTATATCACATACAAATATCTCAAGATAGAAGTAGAGGGTCAAACCTACCGATAAACCAAACGATATTTTGTGAAGAAAAATACCCTATCTTGTTTTGCGGATTGCAATTTTATCAGAATAGACAAGCCCTTTTTTCGGAGGATTAAGTAACTATCATATTTGCATAAAAAGATGAGTTGACAGCCTAATCTCAGTTCTTTTCTCAACATTCAGTCGCTACGGCTAGAGATAGAACAATTGATGACAAAACTTTAAGGCAAAACAGAAATCACCGCGAATAGTGTATTCATTATTGAATAGTTTCATGTCACAAGACTACAACTTTTCATTTCGCTATTGTTGACTTTGTGCCTAATTTCGGTCGTGAGTTGATATGACATCTTGAATAAGGAATGCAGCACACACGCTCGAGGGACTTGCGTGTTGCCAAATCACCTGTTTTAGGTATTCCATTCTCCAATGTGATCAGCAACTGGTGCTGCAACACAGCTCTTGCATGAAGTTTCACAGCAATTTCTCAAGAAACGCCGAGCTGAAGTGTCGACAATAATATCGATGTTTTGACTGCTTTACCGAGGCAGGACTGCTAAGGTTCCACTTACAGGTGCTTTCTTGCGCCGTACTGGATGTGTGCAATTTCCTGAATGACTCCATTTTAGGAGATAGGCACACTTCGTGACAAGCAACAAGGAGAAAGATTGAAGGACAAAGTGTTGATATTTCTATTATATAATTTCTATTAGTCAAAGTAGATATTTTCTAATTTGCTGAAGAGAACTGGAGAATGGAATACCAAGAACAGTAGATAAAAATTCGATAAATAAAAAAAATTATAAATAAAAGAAGGATAAATAATGTGGTGTCCGTGGCACAGTGGTTGCGTACTTGGACTAGCGATCTCATGGTCCAGAGGTCGAACCCGGAAAGTGTCATTGGAAGTCGGCAGGAAGGGCATCCGGACTACAAAGCACCACAACGCTCCAAACAAAGTCTGACTTAAGTCAGCACCGTCCAAGGCCCCAGTAGGGGTAAAAAGTGACGTAAAATACGTAAAAAAAAGGCTACATGCGTGTGAGTTGCCTTCATAACTCAAGATGTCACGCCAATATCATAACTAATTGAAAATGCTGCAATCTTAAAAGGGAAAATATTCAATTATTGAAGTGTATTACACTATTAGGTGATTTGCATGCTTTCTTTTGTAATGCCCTTTTTCACAGGTGTACTTTCGTACTTTTGTAGAGCGTATTTTGAACGGTGCTATTTTAGTTAAATGCATTCAATCTAAATACGCGTGTAATTGATAAATTGCTTTAACATGCTTTAATGTTATGTCATGATATGAAAGAACTTAATTATGAAGAAGGCTACCAACAAAGAAGAATTAAAAAAGCATTGTGGACTAGGAAACGCAACAACCAGAATCGTGTATTTGTGGACATTGGACATCTGTATGATGAGATTCTTTGATGAACCGCTTTTATATACTGCCCTGTTACACTGTCCTAAATTTCTATTCTTTTATAATTTCCCGTTACCATATGATGCTATGTCCACATCTTGACATACTGGTGTAGATATTTTGAAATTAGTATGTTGTAAATGGTATTGCTTTGAAAATGGCCGGTGGTGCTGGACCGAAAAACGCTTTAGCGAATAATACGGTTTTCGATCCAACAAACGAATTGGGTGTCCTCAAATCGAGCAATGTCTTGATGTGGAGTTATGTCATCTAATTGTTTTATTTCTAGCAGTGGTGACTAATGGCGAAAAGATAAATTGACATTATCTCACCTTTTCATGTAAAATAATAGGCAATATTTAATAAATCCCTCATGACAAGCACCGTGCTTCTTTGAGTAGTTGCCGCCCTCGAAGCTTTGAAGCTGCATGTATTCGAAACTTTGAATCTAAGTACCCATGAAACCATCTATGCAGGCTCTTACCCCGCAAACGCCAGCGCAGCATAAATGCTACTCCGAGAATAAATGAAGGAATAACATGTTCCACTTGCACCAACCCAAATATGTCATTAGATATACGTCACTTCAAAGAGCTACCTCAAGGTCGGCGACCAGTTATTCTGCGAGTAATCTTTGTTGGTACAGAGCTTTTACTATTCTATTCGCGCATTGCTAATCCTTAATAGGAGAAGACCTCGAATAGAGCCCGCATCCAATGATGGCAGCTTTTAACAGTCGCAGCTACTATTCGAATAAATGCATCATCTTACATAATATAATCTAGGGTACTTATGGGTTATCTCCCCCCACGTTTTCAAATTCGTCTAAAATCCGTAAAAATAAATCAATCGGCACAAAACTTTAGAGACATGTATTCAAGCATATTTTCTACCCACATGCAAAAATTTATGCAGATCAGACAAGTACTTTTTGAATTAGGGACGATAACTTGAAGTGCAGCGATGCCCGCAGCTTGATTTGACTTCGCCTGAGCAGAAAGCACTTGAGGTCAACAAAGTAATTTCCCGACAGCTCGCATAAAGTGATAATGACCAGGCGACATGCCTTAGACAAACATTTCTAGCGTAAGAAAGGTGTGACAAGGTGGTCGTCATGGGAAGATTTCAAATAGTAGTGGATGAGACGAAGAGGGAGAGAGAACAATGCACACACGAATGACAATAACGCGACGAACGTACGAAGTCAAATTAAGCTGCTGATATCGCTACACTTCACGTTATCGTCGCTAATGTCAAAAGTACTGGTCCAATCTGCATAAATATTTGTATGTGGGTAGAGAATATGCATAAGTACGTCTACTTGAAGTTTAGTGACGATTGATTCATTTTTGCAGTTTTTAGACAAATTTGAAAACTTTGGGGGGGGGGAGATAACCCATAAGTACCTAATCTAGCTTGTTCCCAAGTTCCTCTACTATTCTTCATTCGAAGCGCGTGAATCAATTCTAAGTATTTGCCTGAAGAACAGATGCTGAACTGCTGAATTTCGTAGACGTGGTATTTGACGTGACGCCGATATCTTGCGGAACGTTGTTTAGGAGGCAAAATTGTTGTGAACATCGAAATTGATGATATCTCACCCAGCGAATCAATGCATGACAGTAACTTTGACTTGCTCGACGAGATTGCATCCTAAGAATCATCCTTGTTAATTAGAAGGTAATTGAACAGTCAGCGCAGAGCCATCAGGTTCTCTAATGAAAGTTTCATCACGAAACACGTCTGCCGAACATTTCAAGATAAACATCCTTAAATTGCATTGATCGCTAGCATGATTTCTCATTACATTAAGAATATTCTCTATCGTGCTGATGGCGGATGATAAGCTATAAGAGCTTGCATTTCCCGACGCGATTTAAATCAAATCCAATTGTGAAAAACATCATACAAAATCAATAAAATAATTATGAAAAGCTGACTCGTAGGGGACGGAAGTCGATGGGTAGAGACGAGACAGTCATGAGAACAGAGTTGAATTTGTAGGCGGAGGGGTGCAGAAGCTTCACTTGCACTAAAACCGTTCGCTCTCCTACGAGAGATACGAATGATTCCCTGTTGAAGCAGACATTCATCCCAACCGATGTTGTGAATTTTTGTCTGAATTAATACGTCCAATCCTCAGATATTTTTTAAATTCACGAATAATTTAGTTTGCCGTATCATCAGATACAGACACAGACATGAAATTTAGACATTATTGTCAGATATCATCTGTGCATCATCATTTATCGTGCACATCACACTACTTTTGCATCGACGATAGTAGAACACATATAGCACTATCTTTCCTTTGGAGTGAAAATCTCGCAACAGGTGACTCATGTTCATAATGAACCTGCCTCTGTAGCCATATTTGGATGTGGAATCTGTTTCCATGCCCGTTGTCGCTATCCGCAATGATAGCATTCAGCTGGTTTGCAGCAAGTTTTCCACGAAGAGCAATAAATAAATGTAGCGTCTCATCATAATGTAAGCATTCGGCAATTTAATTTTTATAACATAAATGAATGTTAATATTTCTTTTTCATCGAACAGTAGACCAATACCCTTAATAAGCTTAATTTCATCCGATGAATCATTAAATTCGGATATCTTAGCTTTATCATCATCAGAACTGATCAGTATAACAGAAGGGAACTAAAACTTAGCTTGACGAAGATCGCGACTGCATGTATAATATGTCGAAGAGTATTGGGTCGCAGTCGCAGCCGTATCCACCGGGCTTCGACATGTACATGTACATGTAGTCGGGCCGCCAACACGAGACTGAAAGTGAGACTTTCACAGAATGATGTACACCCAAAGGTGACTACGAAACTGCACATCTGTCGAAGTCTACCCGGTACCTCTTCTCAGACAAGACCAATGAAAGCACATATAAATCCAATGGGACGCAGACTGAGGTTTCTGGCAAAATCACACTTATCTGCATTGCTTTGATTAAGTGGGAAGTACTACTTCAGTAAGTGTAGAACCATACCTAGGTCATATAGTTCATGTAAAGCTAAACACATTTAGATTTATCAAATCGTTTTTTGTCGTCAAACATAGCATCTTGATAAAATTTTCGCTGAAACTTACTGCCTTTAAATACATTTTTGTATACATCAACGATCGGAGGCATAAGCACATGCAGGATAGAAGATGACCACAAGATATTCCACGCTAAAAATCATGACTAATGACTTAACTGCTGCTTCCCACTTCACCTTTTTACAAGGCATGAGTAGCAGAGGGAGCCATGAAAATTTCATCTATTTACAGGAAACTGATTAAAGTTCTTAGCGACCGCTCTTAGCGCTCTCAGAGGAGAGCACAAATATTTCATTCTTCCAGAATGAAGCATTACTAATTAAAAAGAAGTATTTTAGTCAGACATATCGTTTACAGTTGAAGGGTTATAAAAAACGGCAGGCAACATCCACTTGATCTACATCTTGTCTGATGAGAACAGAAGCCAGGAAAAACTCGGCAGACGCGCAGATTCGTAGCAGCCTTGTACAGGGTGTAATGCATTCTCCGAAAGCTCAGTTTTCAGCGAGTTTGATAGAGTAAGAGAGAGGCACATTTTCAACTGCTGAAATTTATCAGTGAACTTCTAAATGAAAGGTTCATGTCCCTGTTCACTTGAATTAATCTTCATTGGCTCATGATTCTATCTGTCAATTTTTACTTTTTTATTTGTAATAATTAACAGGTGAAGTCACTAGAACGTCGAAATATTTATCTGAATAATAATAATTCTGCATGCAACAGATCAATTACTTTCTTATTCCGTTATAACTGTTCCGGTGTGCATGTAGATAGATATACTTCTAATTTTTAGTAATTTCAGCAGAATAGGTAAAGAGAGACTTTGAAATCATTCATGTGTCCTTATAACTACAAATTTTGTAGAATATATTAACCAAGTTTGCGCGTCGAAAAATTTTACTTCGAAAAACTGCAAGTTATAAGGACATAACAAAATATAATTCAGTTGAATAACATTTGAAATTTTAATAATACTAATTTGATTTTGCAACATTTATTCATTAAGAATCCTATTTAACTTAACTTCTTGCACTTTCTTTTCCTTTTTTAAAACTACATTTCAAATATCTGCTTATAACATTCTGTATACAACAAGCATTAGCTTAATAGTCAGTATTAGTCCCTGTGAGGACATTTGCCCATTAGGCGCTACCCAGAGAGTAAGTATACAGGTAGAGTGTCGACTCAAAAAAGTGTCTGTATACAGTGAAAATTTTGATGTGAAAAGATTCAGTCTTTTACGGAGATTATGTTCCTGTGGTCCAAAAAATTATTTGAGCAGTTTTTAAAAAGCTAAATTTTTGCAAATTTATATGCTACCGACATGAAGCCACTTTATAGTTAGTATGAAACAAGTTGGATATCAAAAGGAATAAATATTCACTAACAAGCATAAGCGGAAAGTAAGCTGATAATCTAGAAAATTTCATGAGCCGCATTATAATGCAAGTCCCTGCAAGTCTTCAAGGAAAAGTTAAGATCTCATTGTGCTTCTTGGCTATCAAGAAGCTCTGTACTTATGATGCTCTGCTCTTTCAGTGGTAGTTTGCGGTATGATCACGCTTAAGAAAATAATCTTATCATAATAACGCTGAGCTTTATTGTAGTGGTAACTCATCGAATTACTAATTTAGCAAACTATAAATTCTCCACGTTGTCATGACATGGAGGGTTTGTGGAATACTTCTGTATTGCTATCATGATCAGTCAAATTCATGTACATTTCTCCACAAGTGAAAAGATTTGCATATCTCACATGTGGCCTTGGGTTTCAACTCAAGTTCATTTAATAAAATCGAAACTGTATACACAGTGGGGATTTAATAAATGCTGAGTTAGTACTCTACCTAATATGCATACTCTATGGGCGCTACATTGAAGATGTTTTCACTGTCATCTTACCTTCGCAATTCCTCTACATCTAGAGGTTTGAATGGATCAGATGTAGGATCGTCGTCTTCTTCCGGCTCATTTACAATCTCCCCTCTTGCCTCTTGTTCCCTTTCGCGTTCCTCACGAATTTTTCGAACCCTTTCCCGTTTCTTCTGTCGTTCCATTTCATCTGCCTCACGCTGGGCAGCCACATCGGAGTCCACTCGAGATTGCAGCTCTTCAATGTGAGAATCGATGTAACCAAGTAGCCATTGGAGACCTTTCTTGATTGGTTTGTCCAATTTTTTGCCGATTCCAATAGTTGCAGCGCAACGTTCCTATCAATGACATGATGAATAAAGAAGAAGAAAAGCTCATGAAGAAGCAAACTTACCAAACGACAAGGAATTTGATTGTGATTGATGATGTGCACAAGATTTAGAACTTCAACAATTTCTCCTTCGTCCAAGGCACTGTCCTTGTCTTGCTTGTTTGCTAGCCTGAAACACAGAGTAAGTATGTGTCGACTCAAATAATGTCAGCATAAAGTGAAAATTTTTATATCAAAGATTCAGTTTCTTGTGGAGATTGCGTTCCTGCGGTCTAAAACAATATTTGATCAATTTTTAAGAAGCGAAATTTTTGCAAATTATTCCTGTGTTTACATACTAGCGACGTGGACTCACAATATAAGTAGCATGAAACTTATTAGATATCAAAAGGAATGAACAGGCATCTTGATCAGGCGGAAATTAAGCTCATTTCAAGGAAATTTCATGAAAAGCATTATAATGCAAGTCATCATCGTAGAGTTGAGATCTTATTGTGCTTCTTAGCTGAAATTTCAAGTATTTGATTCAATTTTCATCTGTACTTTATGATTCACTAAATTTATGTTCCATTTCTTGAATTTGAATAGTGACGTGGACACATTTAATAATAATAATACTAATAATAATAAATCGTTTTATTGAGAGAAAAATCACAACCCCAATATTGAGAAGCGTGGGGCACGAAGTTAACACAACATAGTCACTTGATAAAAATCTTAACAAAAGAAAAAACATAATGCAAATAAACATTTTACAATCAGATTTACAATCAAAACATTTACATCTTTTTAAGTTAATTATGATCATTGTCTTTGATTGCGCTACTGTGTTCTTGCAGGTAGCTGGTGATATGATCACGCTTAAGAAAATACGCTTGTTAAATAATAGCTAGTATACACTGTATTTCAACTATACTCAGTGACAAAAAGAATGAAACAAGTCCTGATATGAATACTTATGACTTAAACTTGGTTGTACTGTACGTTTGTTTGTTGTTTGTAAAAGGAGAACTCGAATGCTTTACTCAAAAACATTTAATTTGATACTCATGATTTTATCAACTTAAGTTAGAAACGGGTGTGACCTATTAATTAATTATATATTAATATTAATACCTAAGAAGGTTTCGAAAAAATATTTATGAATACAAAATTTATATTAATTAAGCCATACATACATGTATACTGCAAATGCTTCTTTCGTTAAATTTTAAAAATCAAAATATATCTTTCATAAAATTGAAAGGTGAGTGACAAAAACGGATTTCAGATTCGAAATCAGGTTAGTCAAAATAATATAAAGCAACTGTTCGCTTAAATGAATATTTTTCAAAGTAAAATTATGCTGCAGTGCAACCCATCGAATTGCTAATTTAACAAACCTCTCTGGCGTTGTCATGACACGGAGGACTTGTAAAATGCTATTATTCCTTCTGCACTGCTATCATGATCAAACAATTCCGTGGTAATTTCTTCAAAACTGCAGCATTTGTTTGTCCAACATTTGGCACTGGGTCTCAAATCGTGTTTATTTGAAATTAATGTAATCGAAACTGTTTCCTTACTTTACTTCAGATAGTAAATACGCATTGGAAATTTAATTAATACTGAGTTACTACCCTACCTAATGCATTTACTAAATGGCAGGAAAGAGTCGCAAAATATGATAGAAAATTCATGAAAGCAACCTCATTACTTCAGAAAATCACCGCAAGTTTGATCATTGTTAATTATAATTGAGAAAATGTTCCAGGCTAGAGCAATTTAAGCTCAATATTCCGGAACAGGCATAGACGTTCTTCTTTGTCTTACAAAGTCACGTCAGTCAGTCATAACCATAGGAGAAGACGTTGTTTGTTATTTTGTGTGTTAATGGCTGTGTTTAAATAATGGGCATCAAAATGGATCACGGAGGCTTGTTTATGGGATGTTTCACGGACTTTCCGATATAGACCGTACATTTGTGGGCGTACATCAAACGGACGGACCCTCCTAGCCCTAAGGCTGACCCTGCTGTGAAAAGCAAGATGCTTGATGTCTAATGCATGCCATTGGCATGCTATCGAGTCACTATGGCAATGCCAGTGTGCTATCGTCTGCGGAACACCTTCACCCTCGGTCGAGTCGATGATAGGACACCAACACAAGATTTTCTGAGAACAATTGACAGTAACATGATAACTCCAACAACGCCGCATTCTTCACAATAGTCGAATGCGATTGCTAGAGCAGGGAATACAGAGGGTTCCTGAGGGGTACAAATTTTAATTCATGCAGTGATTTTCAACATTCTTCCCAACTCTAGGAGCTGAACGTCTGCCTGGTCCGCGTTGGTGGGTGTGGTCACGGGACACAATTAAGCGCATTCAAAAATACCAGGCTTTCAGGTAGGCTATGTAAGATGAGAAAAGTACAGCTTCAAACAAATGAGAAAAAAATCACTAGACACGACTCAAATTTTACAGAAATGAACAATGACAAAAAGTTTTCAGTGGTCCAGGACTTCACACAGATGCCCAAATGGACCACCAAAAACGTTAGATCAACGGAGAAGGGGAACACCTTGAAATCAATGTTAAATAATCGCGGAGGTGGGTGCACTCTGCGCACTCCGGCAAATTTCTTGCGCTCCGAAGCGCAATTGCCTCTGAATAATCCTTTATGATCCCAGGAATCAAAGATCAGCAGCCCATGACAGACATTTTTAGTAGAGAGGGGGCTCTAATCAAAGATCAGACATCCAACCGACGCACAGCACGGATCTTGACAGCAAAGATGCTATTTTTGCCACAAGATTAAGTTGGGTGCTAGTCAAATGAATGCTCACCCAAGTTTGCGCATGTACGTGTAAGCACACATGAAATGAATATGAATAACATTGTCATTCTTAATTCACTCATTGCCGAAGTATCAAGCTGATGCTATCAAAAGTACAGGTGTCAGAGTGGACACTTAACCGATTTACCGATAATCAGGCAGTACTTGCTTCATATACCATGGATTTATCTAATTACCTAATTTCCTACAAATTTCATGAATTCATTTCTATGCTAGATTAGTATTGAATATTCATCACTGACAAGGAGTCTGATATTCTTTTTCAAAATTTAAGGAATTGATGTATCCATCAGTGGACAATGAAGATATATTATCATTCAAATGACAGCCTAGATCTGTAGAAGACTCAAATCTATGATAATTTTCTACATAGCCCATGCAGCTCAGAATATTAAAGTATGCCAACTTTGAGATGTCTACGAGTCCAAATTGTGAACCATATGAATCACCTCAATGCCATTTTCACTGAGGGTGCGGAGAATGACGGTGAAATGCTCCTACCTCAATGGTATTATATAGACGGCCTTAATTCTGCAATTAAGGCCGTCTAAATTGGAGTTGGAGATATATAAATGACTTTCATAGAAAAATGACAGGTGAAATATCGGCTGACAGACCTACTTACTCAGTAACAATGATCCACATACACTGCATTAACAATGAAAAACTTGAAAAATGTCGTAAGTCTGCACCCGGTCAATAAATCAGAACTTATTACTACATAGACATCTGCCAATGTTATATCACAAAGAATACTTACAGTAGCACCGGCTTCTCCTTCACTTTTTCATTTGAAAATAGTTCTGATAAATTATCGCGAGCTTCTTCCATTCGCGAAGAATCACTTGAATCGATAACATAAATTAGACCATAAACTTCACTGAGATAACTTTTCCAGATAGCTCTGATATTCTTTCCACCTCCAAGGTCGAATAACGAAATGTTGAATTTATTGATGGCGAACTCAATTTTATCAAACCCCACTGTTGGTCCGATCCCTTCTACTGATTCTGCAAAACATGAACGGAAGCAATCAATGAACTTGAACTGGCAAAATACCTTAGTTCAGGTGATTCGATGACTCAAATGGTAGAGGGTCGCACTTAGGTACAGAAAGTTCATGGTTGGAGTCTGTTCGCCTGGGAGGTGCGACACCACGACTATCTCAATAGGTTAATAAACAAAACTTGGTGAGATGACCATAACCTGCTAGCATGACTTTGTGCTTTAGATGAGACAGGGAAAAGTAAAAAACGAAATGCTAATGGCTGTCGTACTGTAGCAATTATCTATGGAAGCAAAAAAAGAAAGTTTGTCTACAAAAAGACAACCTTGTACAGAATTTCGATTTGTTTGAAAAGCACTCAAAATGAATTTCCGAGTTGCGAGATAATAATGTAGAGTTGTCGGATACGTTGCAATGAAGACATTGTAGCTCACTCTATATACACAATCCCAAGTTGGTTCAATTCAATTAAAATATTATTCACGACATGTGACCACTGTGCCAACATAGAGGTGAAGTACATTACTGTCAAAATGGAATAATATTCAAAGTGAACAATTCAAAGGCAGACATTTACATAAAGATAACAATGAAATTTAGGCCTACACCATATTTAAATTCCATCGCTAGCACCCATCTTCAAGTATGACAAAAGAAATGCTCTGATGGTGTTACATGTAGATCGTGGAAAGCTTTCGCGAATGCCAAAAAGCACTTTATTGGATAAATTTGTCCCATAGAACAGTAGCGACTAGCGAGTTGATATTGAGAATATTAGATCATTATGAAAAAAGGAGCCATATATATTTAAAGATGTCTAAATAAGTCACAGATGCATACTTAACAAACAGATTTTCTGAACATGGGAAGAATGACTGGGTGACTTTTTCTGGTTCCCAGAATTCGTACCGACCTTGGTAGGTCGATCTTTTATCGTTGCTGCAGTACGTGCCTGGAATGGTCTTCCTTCTCATCTCAGGCAAATTGACAGTCTTTGTAAGTTTACGAAACAGGTCAAGAATCACTTTTATGAACATTCATTCTTTAAGTCTATGTATCATTGCATGATATGTATTAATGTATCATCTTATTATCATTGTAAAGTGGTCTTGCAGTCCTGTCACTAAATGCTACTAAAATATAATTCTCTTGAAATTGAAAAATTGAATCTATTCATTGAGCGACAAAACGAACATTATTAGATTTTTTGCTTACAAAAACGTCATTCCTTCTCCGCTAGCGAATCGGTTTAGGCTCTAAGATATCATCAATTTTTCGCTCAGTATCAAACATAATGAAATTAATAGAATTAGAAAATTTGGGAATAGGTCAAGTGTTTATATTGACAGAAAATATAAAAAATATAAAAGATGTACGAATTAAACAAATTACAGTAATCTCCGATACGTATTTCATTAACCACCGGTCAATATCATCAGGGAGTATAAAATATTACATAAAGTATAAAATTTTTATATTTGTATTATGTTTGATTTATATGTGCAGCTGAGAATTTTTCATCATGTCAATTGTCACAATTCATTTATTGAGTGAAAAGGCAACTTCCATCTCTTGCTATCAATTATCATGACTGAAGCTGTGACAAAATTGAATAGTACAAAAATTGACCTTCACATTTCTATAGCTGATGATTTAGATATTTGATATCAGCAAAAAATTATTACTGTCAGTGAGATTGAGTATACATAATATGATTATTACCTCCTTTTATGCTTTTAGCCGTTGTAGTTTTTCCAGCGTTGTCGATTCCCAATATTGCAAGAGCAATATCTCTGAAAAATGACAGGAGAGAATCGAATAAAATACTCGTATTCATCCATTCAAATGTCGAGGAGAAATCTCAATCATATTTTTAGTTAATATTCTATGTAACTGAATGTGAAGTATCTATGATCGGAACAGCGGTATATTTTGTCTTATTCAACAACACCGGAAAATTGACATCTGAAGAAGTACCACGGCTTAGTGATTAATGAAATCTATTTATTTCGATGCAAACCAGTGTCCTGGCCAGGGATTTTCATCAAATTTACGCCCCACCCCAAAATTTACGCCCTCTGCAAATACAAACTAGGCCTATTACTCCTATCACTCTTTTTCACCCAATGACTCGACTACCTAGGCTTCTTGTTGCTTACATCGCTTCAACTTTCGATGAGTTTTTACAACAAAGTACTGCAACACATTTTCCTGTTAGCTATGTTTGCGCTTGAGTAGAATGAGTGAAAATAATTTTCCGATGACTTTTGAGGTATTGCGGTGAATTGTGGGGTGGACCATAACTCCCCACTATAAGTATGCTTGCAAAATCAACTGTCAGTAGAAAGTGTGTTCAGCCAACTGTCTTTGTTTTCTCGAAGATGATCAACCATGATACATCCCCACAGTCAAAATCTCCATTGGTGCTCAGAGCATGACTTGCTCAGAAGAAAAAAAACACATTTATAAAAAGAGCGATCAAATTTTCGTAAAAACCTAATTTGGGGTACAAAAATTTAAAAAAATTAATTGCGCAGTCAGAGGCACCAAATGTTTTTATTTACTATGTTTTCGTTCACATATGCTCGAAAATTGAGTTTCAGGTAGGAAAATATGACTCAGAGGAGGGGGTGGCCCATAACACACCGTTCTCCTCTACGTACTCCACAAATCATAGATTGCAAATAACTGATTTATAAATGATAAATTTGCGCCCTATTAAGTCATACATTTGCGCCCACACTTCTCAATTTACGCATTTACGCGCAAAATGTGAAATTTACGCCGGTGCGCGAATTTACGCTCTGGCCG
Organism: Prostheceraeus crozeri; assembly: GCA_907163375.1. Classification (NCBI taxonomy): domain Eukaryota; kingdom Metazoa; phylum Platyhelminthes; order Polycladida; family Euryleptidae; genus Prostheceraeus; species Prostheceraeus crozeri. The sequence continues at coordinate 350,530 of CAJQUW010011478.1, forward strand.
GGACACTGATGCAAACACGGTTGTAGATACAAGTCTATTGTACATCACTCATGCCAACTCAAGGTAGCTTTCTGTAGGGACTCACCACATTACTGGATCCCGTTGCTTGCGTAAATACCAACAAAGTGTTGTAGAATTTCATAGAAAACTTTTATATCCACATAACGCTTCGCTTCGGAGAGCTTTATCACATATGAATTGGTGTCGACTATAAATATCAATATAAATATATATTATACAATATGCAAACAAGCTCTGTAAACATAAAGACGTGTTTTTGGTAGAGCAGTATTTTCGTTTTTGCAGCAGCGTTCATGCAGCCTGAATTTCATGACAAGAACTACATGCATGCTACATTTTTTCCAAATAAAGTTGAGTAAACTCTCTAAAGTTTGGTCGAAATGTATTCTTTGGTTTAGTAAACACATACGTTACACGGTCTTCGGCGTCCTGTGCATTCTATCAGTCGATGGTAACAGAGCTTGTGAAGAAGATTTAACCTTATGCTTTCCAGAGATGCATGAAATTCGGTACCTGATATTTTCGTTTAACTGATGAAAAGGTCATGAACAGAAATTCATCAAACTCTAATAATGTCATCAGCCAATAATACAGTGCAAGTTTTGAGTGCCTGAATGATGATTTTCACTGTTTAAATTAATTTCGGTCGAGATAGTTCAAATCATACATAAAATTTCTTTTGTCATATGTTTCATGTGAACCAAAATTTTATTGAAAAAGTATTGGTAGTGACACAGTATTTCTGAATTTCAACAGGAACTTATTGAATTTTTTGTGAAATCATATTTCAATGATGTCATCAATCCGAGCTCGTTGATACAGTTGATATTTTGCATCAGACCAGTGTATGCATGGAAGGCTAATAAATACCGGACTGTTTCAAAATTATCAGGATGCAAAATATTCTCCTGATGTTGAAACTCTGTGCATGTAGATGAAATGTTTTTATTATCAATTTATAATGCAATGGAATGTTGTAGCATGTAGCATATGGCTCCGTATCATTTCACATATTCTCATTTCGCATAACTCTTTGTTGTGCAATTTAATGCATAACACAGATATATCATTTCGCATTCGAAAAACTTAACTTGTTCTTTGTAACTATTGTAAGCTATTATCTGTTTAATTTGAGAATTGAATAGAAATGGAAATTGGAGTGATAGCTGAAGTATCAAATACCAATTTCTGACAATTGGCTTGCGAATGACCACGGGATAACCGTTCATAATGTATAAATAAATAAATTCCGTTCATAACGGAAGGTGCTGTGATTTTATGATGAAGACTGGGAAAAATAAACGTGGTGGCAAGCTTTTAGAATTCCGCGTACAGAATTGCGGCGTAACGGCAGTCAGATCTAGTAATCAAGACTCCGCGGCCTACACAATCATGCGCCAGACTATAAGAACATTGAAATCAAAAGACTTTGAATAATGTGAAGAAGAGGCGATAAAACAGCCATTCAAACCTATTAAGCGGCGGACGCCTTTGGAGACGCATTGGCAAACCCTGACGAAACCACAATGGATAGCTTGCCATCTTTCAACAAGTACAGATGTACTTTGTACAGGGCAAGATCAAAGCGTTTGCCAAATATACCACATTCCAGAACCAAACAAACAAACGATGGAGCAGAGGACCGTATTTTGATTTTCGGCACGGCGCAAAATCTTCGTTATTTGTGTTTAGCTACTGAAATATTTATGGATGGAACATTTAAATCCGCACCAGAAATGTTTACTCAAAAGTGATGGAGCTGTTGTGGTGGCCTTATTACCAAAGAGAGACACACAGACTTACAAGCTTCTGCAACAAGCTGCCGAACGCTTTGGCCATCGACTTCAACCTCAAACTGAAAGCCATGATTGAAAATCAACTATTCCCTTCTTCGAGGATTCGTGGATGATTTGGCGTAAGGTACAGGCATCGGATTGAATTCAATCGTCTTGTTCGTCGATCTTCGGCTCTCCCTCTGATTCCCTTAGAGTCTGTTGATGAAGTATGGATGGAGGCACTGAACGCCTCTGCCGCAATATTTCCCAAGGAAATGTGGAATCATTTTGACAATATCGACGGATTCCGTACCAATAACCACTTGGTTCTCAATAGAGAGTTAGTGGAGCACAAACTGCTGTGTTATGCTGGTGCAGTTGCTGGTGCGTTGAAACAAGGTGTGATAAGAGGGTGATTTTCATGAATACAATATTTCAAATGTTTCATCTTGCGGTTTTGATTCATAATAACTGGGCTCATAACACAATTATCGATTATCTATATTTAATAGGCCTTTATTATAATATACAGGCCTTTATTATATTTATGCGAAATGAAACTACAAGTAATGATGCAACGGAAGATATGCGAAATGAGACTATGCGAAATGAGATTATGCGAAATGAGACTATGCGAAATGAGATTATGTGAAATGAGACGACACCGTCCACACCTAGCATATAGTATGGAATGACCAATATTTTTGTAAGACATCTGATTACATCTATTCACATGGTTCATATGGTTTGAAATTTAGTTTTCTTAAACTTTGTAGTGGTAAATTACCACAAATTTGATGACGTTTCTGAATTTTTTTCTGTATGAAAGCTAATTTGTGTTCAATAGATTGTCTGAAAATCCATCAATGATACAACAATTATGATCATTACATATTGGAGAGTACCGGTTCGCTGCGCGAGAAACAACCAGAGTTGTTTCCTCAGACTTCAGCAATATAAACACAGAATTCACTTGCGGACGTAGACGCTTCGTTTCGTCCTGCAAGTAATGACTCAGAATGGCTGACCAAGCTGTTGGACTGCACGACAGGCTGTTCTAATTCTATTTTCCTGTCTTGGCTGATTGATATATGCAGTGTAACTAAACGCCGCTTAATTGAAATAGTTCACGATTTCCGTGAACTTAAACTGACCGGCGTTTGCATATTTTAGAGAAGAACGATGATAGAAGGCTCCCGTTCAATTGATCCCTTATAATGTTCACACGTGATTAGCCGAAATTGCCAACGTAAGAATGCTTCACTTGAAACTATTTAAAAAAACTGTTAAAAAGCTGAATAGATAATTTCCCGATTGTCAGACGCCTGGCGCTCATGATGACACGTATGCGCAAGACAGAGTTCTTAGAAATGTTAGATGTTCAATAAAGGACGACCAGTAAACAAGGCAGATGTCAGTAGCCTTCAACGCTTAGGAATCCTTAAACATGACGTGAATGTGGAATCATGCAATTAACATCACACCGAATAATAAAAGAAAGCAAATGTGGTGACGTGATTGAATAACGCACATCAAATCACATGAAGAAAACAATAAAATGAGAGCCAAAGCTGCAAAATAAGCTCTAGCTATGATATTCTACCCAACATTTCGTCTGTCACATCTAGCTTCAGTGGAGCAAAGGCTTGAAAAATCTTGGTTCGTATGATTTTTTTAAAAAAACTAAAAGATCTATGGCAGAGTTGGCAATAAATGTGAAGATTATAGCGATGCAAAGATACTGATGAACATTCAAGAATAGAAGCAAACAAATATTAAATGGTTCTTCAACAACGTGGATATCCAAAGCAGCTTATTAAAGCATTGGAAAAACAAGGAGACGACAACATGCAACAACGAATATGATGTACTTCAAAACCCCTTTCCTCTCCAACAGTGTTGATCGGAAAATCAAACATATTTTCAAAAACGAAAGCATCTGCAATCTGCATTCGATTACCTCACAATATGCACACTCTAAGAAACGCTATCTCAAAAGAAAACCTGTGCGGCCTTGCAATATGTCCTCATGCATATTAAATAGTGAATTATGCAATAGAAAGGGCGTTGCATAGAGCAATTAATATAATTATATTAATAAATTATATAATAAATTATATTGCATAGAGCAACTCGGCATTAATTAAATCCCCAATGTATATACAGCTTCGATTTTATTAAATGAACTCGAGGTGAACATATTTGGAATTGTTTCTTAGATATATGCAAATTTTTGCAGTTTTTAAGAGATTATCACGAAATTGACTGATCCTCCGTGTCATGACAGCCATTGGAGATGTAATGTCTGTTAAATTAGCAATTCGATAGGCTGATATTTCTATCATGCTCAACCTCAAGAGTATTTTCTTAAGCGTGATCATATCACAAACTGCCTGCCACTGAAAGAGAAAAATAACGTAATCAAAGACCATGATCATAATTAACTTTAAAAGTGGGTCCCCATTACTATACAGATTCAAGAGATAAAACATAAATTTAGTGTATCATAAAATGCCGATGATGATTGATTCAAACATTTGAAATTTCAGGTCTACCATAAAGACTTCCATTATAATGCGGTTCATGAAATTCCCTTGATAATCAGCTTAATCTCCGCTTAATTAAGATGTTTGTTAGCAGATATTCATTCCTTTTGTTATCCAACTTGTTTCTTACTACCTATAAAATGGCTTCATGTCAGTAGCACATAAATTTTCAAAAAAGGCTTTCTAAAAACTGATGAAATAATTTTTTGGACCACAGGAAAGTAATCTCCGTAAAAACTGAATCTTTTCATATAAACATTTTCACTGTATACACACTTTTTTGAGTCGACACTCTACCTACTTTTACTTGCTCTATGGAACGTTGTATATGAATTAAATGTCTACATTGCAACAACGTGTAGACAACATTGTAACCGCCAGCGGCGGCTTTTATAGCTGACTTTTTAGCTCACTCTTTGTCATTTAAGCTGGATATGTATGTCTAACTGGCCACTATTTTTGGTGGCTTGCTACAGAATACATGACTGACTGACTGGATCTTGATCTTGAGATATCATGGTTTCCATCATGGTTGGCGTGGGAACCGCTTTTGCATTGCCATGATCTTTGCGTTTATTGCCAAATCTGCCATAGATCTTTTAATTTTTCAAAAAAATATCATGAAAACTAGGATTTTGTAGGCCTTTTTTCCCCTGAAGCTGGCTCTGGCAGCCGAAATATTGGGTAATCTATTCATGTAATAACACATGTTGCAGCGTTGGCTCTCATTTTATTATTATACTCAACTGTGCTAATAAAACGGAGCTTCATTCTACTTCATATGAAGAAAGCATGCCATCTTTATTCTATTAAACTCATGTGCATTCGGCTACTTGGTGAAGGATGGCAAAACGGTAGAATGATAGTATGATATTGAGAAATATGACTTGCAAAAAGTAAATTTTTCTATTCCACGTGAAAGTCACAGTGGTTATATGCAAATTAGACACTTCACAACAACTGTTTACAGAATTGTATCTATAAGCTATTAAGAATACATAAAATTTCGTTTTTACCTGTTGCCTTTTTGATGCTTGCGTATAAATGGAAAGCAATTACCCATTCCACCCAATTTGCTCATTCTGAAAATGTAAAGCATGAATAGAGTAATAATGGAAACAAAATTAAGCAAAAAAATGAAGGTGTACTGATAAAGGCGACAGGGAATTGAAATTGCATTTGAAATTTTGAAAGGGAATTTAAAATGCCAAAATCATTGAAGTTATCAAATATATGTTCTTTGTATATTGCCATTAATAAAGGCAATAAAGTTACTATTTCTGACTTTACTTCAAGCAAGCACTTTCATCAGCAAGTACCTCCACTCCATGTTCTCGCGTAAATGTCTACAAATCATTATATGTAGGAAATAACGGGGAATTGGACATTGATAAGAAAGCACGAAATATATAAGGTAACAGCCGTTTAAGTGTTTCCAACGCTTTTTTGCTAGAATACGACTGAGCATGATCACAATGAAGATAATCATAACAAATTCCAATATTAACAAAAATAAACAGTGGATGAAGAAATATCACATCACATTTACCCTGCCACCGTTTTGGGACTGGACTGATCAAGGTCTTATTCTCTGAAGCTATTGTGCAAGGTGCCCAGTAAAAACATTGTCGGCCGACCACGATTCGTTAATGCGAGGTCGCAATAATCATGTCGCGGTGAATCGGAGGCGGCCCAACAAATATCGCAAATTAATGTATTCATCACATTTTTAATTAGCTATCATGATGATCAAAATATTTAGTATTTGGACTTTATCTCTGATGCGGACGCCCTCTTCTCTTCTTTTCTTGTGCTCAATATTTCCTCTTTAGCTGTGCATCAATTACATGGACATTGCAAAACACTTTCATTTATGCTTTCAGAATGGATTACTGTGAATCTGGGGGTAGTTGCAAGAAAGTCTGATAGCACTAACAGCGACTATTAGCGGCGGTTTTCGAAAATTGCGTTTCACCAAAGCCCACAACAATTCTGATAAGAAAATTCTGTTAGCTTATCAGAATTTGCATTTCAAGAAAATCCTGTTAGTGCTACAAAATATACGTTTCACGAAATTCTGTTAGCGACTCTGTTAGATGAAATCACTAACACTGCCTCTCACCACTTTTACGGAAGATATTAGAGATTCTATTGGTTAAAAGATTGTGGTGCATAGGTATAAAAGTTGCATAAAAGTCGGCCACATTCCTCTGTTTCTTTCATTTTTAAGAAAATGTGGAGAGTTATGTTTGATACCGCGGAAGAAATTCAATCAAGACGTTTCCGAGATCGCTTAGATCCTTTTGAAGAGTTGGAAGACGGGGAATTTTTTGAACGTTACCGCTTTTGCAAGGAGCATGTTTGGGAGCTCAGTCAGAAGTTTTCTACTTATCTCGAACGGCAAACTCAACGTTCGTTAAGTTTAAGCGTAGAGCTACAAACTTGTGTAGCACTGCGCTTCTTTGCTCAAGGAGGATTTCTCTGCCTCATCGGGGACATTCATGGCATTTCTCGGAGCAGTACAAGTCGCTGTATACATAGCGTGGCCAATGTTCTGTGTAATCTACATATTAAATTTATCAAATGGCCAACACCCGAAGAATTTCGCCAGAGTCAAGAAGCATTTTATTCTTACTCTAGCTTTCCAAAGGTGGTTGGTGCTGTTGATGGCTGCCATATTCGAATCAAATCTCCCTCGAATCCATTCAAAGAAGCCGCATTTGTCAACGCATTTGTCGATGCATTTGTCGCGTTTGCAATGCAACGTGATCGGCTGCCTTCTTCTTGACTTGACTCTTAAAAGCCTGCCACTTTTCCTTCACCGAATTCAGGCTTCTGGAACAGCCACCGGTGGAGTTCACTTGTCTCCAGATGCTTTCTATATCTGGCATTCTTATCAGCTTGTCTGACCGTTGAGTCATGCTTTGCCTGTAGTATCTCATCGTTTTCAACAAAACCGTTGATGATAACATCCATCTCAACGGCTGAATAGTCCGGTTTACGGACTCGCTTCGTTGTACATGTAGGCCTATCAGCAAGCTTGGTTCTCTTCTTCGACTTCTTGGTAGCACCACTCTTCTTCGTACTTCTACCCTCATTTGTCTTCATGCTTACGTGATAATGAGGCTCTGTCTAGACACAGCGAGATTTTATACAACGAGGTTAGGCCTAACATGAGCTCACTAGTCACTACCTTCATCACGCTGTCTTGTCATTGGTTTTCAATCAGTTCAATCATCTTTGTCCAGACATGGACGACACTTCTTCTGCAGCACTGCATACACAATGCTGTCTTAACAGAGCAGCCATTGCACCTACCTTAGAACAGTGATAAATAGGTCCGTTAAAAGTTATATCATTAAGCCTAGGCCTATAACAACTTAGATTAGAGGAGGGCCTGAGCGCTACATGTACATGTGTATGTACATTGTTCATGTATGTGTAGATCTGCATGCAGAGCTATATGCAGCTAATTATATAGCTTGATAGCATTACAGACCCACAGGGAGTAACGTCATACATTTTTTTGCGATGGAAAAGATAAAATCGCCTCTATTCATGCCAATGACTATTCCTTTTCATGATGTCATTCACAGAGTTATTTATAGAACGTCTACATTATCGGAATTCTACCCTGGTCATGTGACTTGTTTCAGACGGTCACTATCAGAGAAATCACTAACAGGATTTCAGCTTAACAGGGTTTTCGTGAAACGCAAAAGGCACCCTCTAATAGTGATGCTCTTTTAGTGTCACTAACAGCTGTTTCGTAACAGACTTTCTTGCAACTGCCCCCTGTTTGTTGACCTCGTGAATTCGCAAATAATTAAGTAACGGTCATATGAGCAATTACAAATGTCTGAATAATTTTACCAGCATTCATTACATCTCTTGTGGTGTATAAGCACATTCTCAGTTGAAGTGTCTTGTGAATTCAAGAAACTTGAACTTTTTAAGTGGTCAGATTAAGTTCAATGTATTTTCAGATTCTTCTAAATTACATATCTTGCTAAATTAAGCGACTACTATGATTGAACCTCAATGACACTCTAACTAGTCGATGTAGTGTGCTGTTTTCAAATGAATATCAAATACAGAATTCATGTTTTGGCTTTAAAAAGCAACAGGTCCAAATGTCAACTGCATCAAGTAAAATTCTGAAGTGAGAAACAGACAACTTTATCACACAGGTTAAGAGTTTTCAGAATGCACCGGTCGGTTTTTGTCAGACAAAAAAGACAAATTAGATGACACGTCGTTTGTTTATAAATGTCAAGATATGACTTTCAGATGGAGTAGATAGTTCTCCTACAAAGCCCGCCAGTAAAAATATGAGATAAAAATGAAGTTATTGATGAATTAACCCATTGGTTTCCACTGTTCTATTTTGACTGATGGCTGACATTGACATCGAACCGAAGGTACATGTGTACACTATATTCGGTATTCGATAAAAAGATGCCAATGACTTTTCTGTGGTGGTTATTAGAATATCGAGCGATACCTACAACAATGGCAATTCTTGACAATTTTTGACAGCAATTTAGAAATAAAATGAGTTTGCAAACGGCACAACTTTAGTACGAGTCAATTGTTTAATATCAGACTCTAAATTAATAAAACATAAATCAGAAAGGTCATTTACAATATAGTATGAATTATATAATAAATTTGTATTCCTAGAAAAGCGTTGAGCTGAAAGCTTGAGCTTTTTGAACATTATTTGGATCAGTAAATCTTCAAATCGTTAGTTAGTCTTTCTAAAATGAAAACTGTGCAGCCAAGAAAAAATACGAATTTTTATAAGAAAAATCAGCGTTGTGTCACAGTAGAATATTTTGGCAACATAAGTGATACATACACACAATGACACTCATCAATCGCAGGAATTTTTGCCTCCAAAATGCCTTCTTAGTATGATGTAAAGCAACTTTTCTGAATTGTGAGACTTAATATATGAAAGCAAGGTCCTTGTGGTCTCAACTATCTATGCATCATGACCGATCATCCATTGTAGAACAGCTTATCAACCTATGCTGTCACTACTCTACTATGCTTATCACCTATGCAAGTTTATGATCAATGGATTGCAGGCGCAGAGTCCTATAATCAATTCCTGTTTCAGCTAATTTTTGGGCTCAATAATTTGATATACTACTTAGCCTCTTGAATAGTAATATTGCGGGAATTCTATTTCTCTGACAAAATTGACAAAACGCTGATTTTTCTTGGAAATTCTCATCCATTGATTTTTCAATGACCCGTTGGGCCATGTCATCCAAAAATCAACATTTTGAAATTCCAATGATTCTGTGAATGAACGTACATGACTGCTTAAAAAGCCACATTCAATTGTGCAAGCAAGTGAAATATTGTTGAAACACACAGTTGAAATACGATGACTCAGTTGATCAGACCAAAAGATCTTGATAAAATGGATGGTTATGGATTCGAGTCCTGCCAGGTGCACGTATTTTTCATTGCATTTTGGATCTAGCGTTTATGTCACTTCAATGCAAAATACCTCGATCTACTATTTCTGGTGGTACACACGAAGTTTTATATTGGTGCTGCCAAAATTTGTTAAGGTAACACAAGTGGCCAAATTTGAAAATAATCGAAAAAAATATACCGGACGTGAAATTTTGCATGATGAGTGGGCATGGTTAGATGTAGATCACCTGCTGAAAGACGAACAGCAGAATCTACTTAGAAAATATTCGTACAGGTGTAGCTCTTGATATTCATTTTCATCATGCACAGGCAAAAAACTGCAAAGAATTAGTTTTTCCATCTTTCTCCAAACCTACTCAAAGAATTTTGGAAATATTCCACATAACCATACTCAATCAACAAAGTTTCAAGTCCGGCATATCTTATGATTATTTTCAATTTTGGCCGCCTGTGAACGGCGATCATATTAGATAGTGCAATTCAAATGCATTGATACATGAAAATGATTAGAAGAAGTCTCTTTAAATCTAAAACAGCACTGATCAGCGTGCATATGTACGAGCACCACCGCTTATTAAGCTGGTAAAATCAAGTATACGCAGGCCATATTGAAAATTCTTTCACAAATACAATCAATTTCAGCTACAGATCCATCATGAAGAAATGAAGAATCATTGGTGAAAGAAAGACAGAAATTATTCTTCAACCAAATCATACTAAATTAGTTTAAAGAAAAAGGACTATTATTCATTCTAACAATTTTTAATACTATTTGGTCAAAGATACCACTATGTGTGATGTATTCGTTAATTCGATTGTGCAGATGGTGCATAGTGCTACCAAGTGTTCATGATATAGATAGCATGAATAATCATGTTTTACTGCGGAAACAACGATTGCGATCGGAAAAGAGAAAGATTTCTTTAATAGAGTACTTCTATAGAACATCATTTGTTGTCTCATGTTTCCTGTAACGCAAGACTGCCGACAGGCTGACTCCTTCAATAATAAGTGATGCTATACAATATCCAACAGGTGATGTCGATATTATACAAAACATGATAATTTTCAAAGTGATCAAAACATGTTCTGTCTTCGAATATATGAAAAATGTAAATCAAGTTCAGTGTTGTGCAACTCAGCCACAAAGCGGCCATGGAGTAGTAGGTAGTATTCTGCATTACGCTTTGCTAAAACGGACTAAAAAAGGGCACATTTGTCTGGCGAGTGGAGATGACAGCAAATGGCAATTTAGTTTAATGTCTCTAACTTCCCTGTCAGGTTGTCCTATTCACGGAATCTCTGGGGTTGGCTCAACTACAACGTCTATAATATCACGCAAGCAAAGTTTACAACGATATTAATTGGCAGTTCAAATTCAAAATACACAAAGTGTGCTTTGAAAGAAAATTACAGATATACACGTAGATAACAATTTTAACTGCTTAATATAATAGGCCAATTAATGAGATAAAATAGAAATTCACAAATTTTGCAACACTCCCATTTTTCGCAAATTTCATCACGATTGACACTGAAACATCTGCATGTAGAGCAACACTGACATCGATTTCTTCAGGCTGCATAAAGTAATTGTCTATCATCATTGGTTTATGGTGAATCTGAGAGAAGATGGGAAATAATATTATGAAGTGAGTTCACGACAACCTGCTCAGTCAATTCGGTATCTACAAGTCTCGAATGATGGCGTCTACCTTCAAACTGCATGAAGCGAAGTTAAGTTAAACCATGGCAATGGCAACGCATCTGCAGCATGAAGAGTTAAGGTGCCTGTACACGAGACAGTGAAATTGCGACAGTAGTTATATTACCCAATCACAAAGCGTCTTTTTTCTTTCCGCGTCAGCGGTCTGAGAGACTCCAGACAATTTTCTCTCTACATGTAAACAGCCTCGTAATAATCCCGACCTATTTTATCTGACCTTCAGTTCTTCTGTCATAGTGTAATGGGACACGTAACTAAATTTGCGGAGGCAATTGAGGATTGTCCGACAGAATGAATCACTTATCATGTCGTCCGTATATCATCGGCTGTCTGACATCGTCAAATTGAATAGAGCATTGGTCTATCTGAATGGAGTGTCTGAAGGTGAAGGAAAAAAAGTGTAGAAGCCCTCTAGAAGTAGAGTGTTTGATATAACAATACAGGAAATCCCTGTTAGTGGAATATTCAAAACGAGGATTGTAAGAAGAGCATCGAAACGATTGAAAAAAGACGATGCTCTGTCCAACAATCGCTACAACAATCGGTACTTCTCCATCAGAATTGTTCGAAAACTACATATTTTAAGGAGCCAGTTTTTCACTGAGTTCCAGAAACAGAAAATCGTAAAATCAGGAAGTGCTGCTGCTCCAACATCGAAAGAGTTGTTTTATTCTTTGTTAGATGTGTGTGTGGTTTGATTGTTGATGTGTTTTTGTTGATGTTAGGTGATTGTGTGTTTTTGGCAATAATATTTCACGCCTTGAATTTCTTCGCGATGAGTGGAAGCAATGAATCAACATCAAATATATCGACGGTAAGTAGGCCTAGATGTCATAACAACACAATTTACATAAGCTTTTATTATCTACCTTAATTTCATAGTCATAACTTTTTTCAATACTATCAACCCCCCCCCCCCCCCCTGGTTTAACCTTGACTTAATGAATACCGGTAGGCCGGTAGGTGCCGGTTTCGTTGAGCAAGTTGTTTATACGCTCCCAATTATCTCGCCTCAAAATCCACTCACGAGTCAACATGATCGGGATCTTCTCTTCGTCCCTGATTCACCTGCATACACAATTGCTGCCGCCGCTAACTTCTGTCGGTTCATGTTTACTGTCCTAGTGTACATGGGCTCGTAAGTTTTATTACAGTATGTGTCAGAGAGAAACGAGGAGAAAAGAAGGTCAGAAACTCATAGAGGTCAGACAGAGTTTAAGTACTTGCGACACGTGTTTATTTCAGTGCATGTACACAGCCTCGTAATTCTGTCAGCCATAACTGTCGCAATTTCACTGACTCGTGTACAGGCACCTTTAAGGCCGGCATGTACTTCTGACGTATAATTACGCTGCTATAGAATCCAGCACACCGACTGGAAAAAGGTCCAGCCCACTGATAATGTCAGTCGACCTGCTCTTTCCTTTAATCAATGAAAGTCAGCGTACAAGTTTTCAAAGTTGAGGCGCAGTCTTTGTGGAGTGCAGTGATGATGACAATCAGTCGACTGGTTGAAAATGAAGTTGAATCGCAACTAACTTTAATGCGTTCTCAGAAAAATCAGTCGACTGACAGTGTGACCCTCCAATCGATCACGCCGGTTACAGCTAACTGCAAATTTTATTGTCGAAGTCAACCGACTAACGTCATGCCGGTTAGCGTTGACCTGCGCGTTACCCCAGAAGTATGAACATGCCTTTAGTAGTCTTTGACTACTGGTGCACTTAAAAAGAATAAAACGAATTTGCATGTGAAGTTTCGTTTTGCTCTTCAAATCCAACGAATCAGGTTTTGACCGTGCAAATTTAAATCCGGTGCACCTCTAATTCAAACACATTATCTTTATCTTAAATGTTTTACAATCACAATATTCTCTAAATTTTAGAATGGGTAGCTAAAGAGTTCACATCAATTGCAAGTTTTAAGATAAATAATTATAAACCTGCGAATACTTGATGTTTTTCAACTTAATAATGAATATGGATTATGATCAAGGCATATTTCATAATATTATATACTCTCACAGATTTTTTTCATTTTTTTCTCATAGATGAGATTCCATTTCATAAAACAAAAATTACAGTCTAAAATATACACATGTACAACAGATAAAAGTCACGTAAATGACTTCTAAAAACACATATCTGAACTACAGAAACCCAAATATGTCGAGTAAAATGCCTACGCAATATATAATAGATTGATAGTATAATAGAGTAATAGATTTAGGTTAATGGTCCATCATTAACAATTCGTTGCGGAATTTGTGGAGAATAGTTTTAAGAATTTTTTAAGCAGAATTAATGCATCCGGTGCCATATACCGAAACTTCTATTGTACGATAATGTGCATGCCAACAAAATTGCAGAGGGGGAAATCTACAATTATAAAATTCTAATAGCGAAAGAGGAAATGCGCAAGAGCTTGCAAATTCTGATAACAAATTCTGTCGGTGACAACAAGACCTGCAGTTGACTGGTGGTCCTTATAGCCGAGCACAGTCAAAACAACAAAATATCGATGTCATATAGTAAGCAATTGCTTTATCTTACTTTGAATGCAGTTCGGTGCTATCTGAAACAAAGACAATCGCACATGACAGAAATACCATGAATATAATTGCTAAATTTTGCTACAATTTAGAATTTCGACGTCAAATATGTTTTGTCCAACACCCTGTGTAATGAAACTGAAAACAGTGAATACAATACTACAAATATTGTATGCTGTCTTCATTTTGAAACAAGCAATGTATCTGTGCAATCAAAATAAAAACATAATAGCGACTATGGGGGCGAGACGTTTAACAATCATGCAATATTGAATCCGGCTGAATATTCTGCCGATGTTGATTTTGAGAATTTAAGAGTTTTGTATTGATATTAATAGGGAACATAGTCGAAACAGAAAAAAACGGAAAATTTTTAGGTATGGATAGGATCAAAACTGAAGTACTCATAATTGTAAAATTCTGGAATAAATATTCTGAATCAACTTGAAAACATCATGGCAAATATTGCAGAACTATAAACCTGTCGAGTCATCTAATCGAAATTGCTTTCTTGTTTTCTGTGTGTATGAAATGCAACGATGTTAGTGAGAAACATCGAAGGTCGAGAATCCTCTAAGCTGCGCTGCGCGAATGATGCAGCTCTTATAGCCCGTACACACACAGAAATTCAGCTGAACAAACATCGATGAAGACGGGAAAGAACAGTTACTAAAATTGAGTGACAAGGAAACTAAACTAGTGATAATTAGCGCAAGACAAACCGACATGGATGAGGCAGCGAGATTGGGTTTGTGCGGCAAAGAAAATTATCACTGCTAGTGCAACACAGATCTTTGAACAGGATGGCCATGACAAAATGAAGAATTTGCTCAGACATCAATAACAACATGGAAAGACTGATTGCTCTCAATTTCTTTGAAAATGAAACTCGTCAGTGTGCTAATTGCATTCAATAGTATCATACTACAGAGAAAGATTGATACTGCTAAAACAGAACTATCGTAAACTCCAGTGAAATGTGGTTCTGGCGAGGCATGCTGCCGGTCAGATGGACAGATTAACGAACTAAACAAGTTAAGGCATCCCGAAATAGCTGTCTATGAACTGGGGACCTGCGAATCGATAAATTTTGAATCTAGAATCGACTACGGTTGTGATTCGCGAATCTAATCTTTGAAAATTTGCATAGGCCTACTTAACCTTTTTCATTTTCGGTTTCCTTAGCCGAGGAATATTGAAGATCCCGAGGATTCTTAACATGAGCAACGAACAAGTCTCTCAAATTGTAAGTGCCGATAGGTAGTTGTTATTTAGTATCAAAAAGGTTCTACATTGAAAATTTTTGGGATAATTATGGGAAAATGTACGACAGAAAACTTTGCAACCACTAGAATGGTGAACGGTAAACGAGCTACAGGCAAACAAAGTTGGAATTTGAGAATACGACATCAAAAGAATGCAATCTATCAACCATTAATGTTATCCAGGCACGAAATATTGTGATAGATGGAGAAAACTGGTCATGTCATGATCCTCACGTTCCTGTGGATTATGGGCCAAAAGGAGTGGCCAATTGTGCTGTCAACTAATAATGAAGTACAAATGTATACAGGCATACACATAGAGAAGGGATTTAATAGAGTGGTAGTTCCGATCAAAAAAAGCTCTGTCTTCGCGTTAACCCTGTCGTCCGCCCTGTGGCACACAACTCGTTCTGGCACCCTACTGTACCATCAATGCATCCCTTCCCTTTGCACCTGCTGAACAATCATGTCATTATTCAATTACTTATCAAGTGAAGACGATATATGATGTTCCCAAGGTCACATCAACACTTCATCACATTCTCTGACAGGTTCTTCATCACAGAATATTTGAGGCATTCTGCATCCCGCAACTTCATCTATTCACTTAGGCTTGCATAAAATTATTGCAATCAAAAGTGTTACGACATCACGAGCTAGTGCTAACTCGCCTGATGAACCAGCAGGTCTGCGACTCGTCGTGAAATACATCAAAATTTTGGAAGATTGGTCTTTTGACTCCGTTTTGGAATCTCGAAGCTTTTCAGAACCCTACTATGAACCGTTCTCTAGTATCTCATGCACAGGAAAGAAAAATGATCGTTTTAAAGCAATGAATACCGAGGCGCAAACCGAGCAACAAAATAGCTCAACAAGGAAAGGTGGACGGCAAGAAGAGTAAAGGTCGCACCATGTGGATAAAATATAACCTTGGACTGAATGAATGAACGAAATAAAAATTGAAACACAAGACCAAGCCCAATGTTCAATTGGTTGGTCGAATTTTTGCTAATGAACATGCCATGGGAAAGAATGATGCGCATAGGAAGTCGAATCCACTTAGAAATTACACAACAACATTATGGATTTCTGCTCGATGAGGTAGCAGGCTATATAATCTTCCTAATGAGATTATTGAACGAGAGAGCGTTCAAATCTCACGTTTCTCTTCAGTAGTGTTGTGACCTGCTCACAAACATATTTTTATATTCATGTTCAGCTGATGTTTGTTTGAATACTTCAATTAATCGATACCATTCGAAATATCAGCTGTTGTTAAGTGGTCTCTTAGAGATTCATAGAATTTGTATTTTTAATTCAGAATCTTTTCTGCACTCCTGGTCTATGGTTGTATATCTTGTAAATATTACTTCAATACATTACTTGAACTACTTGAAATTATTCTAATGGTCTTATAAACTCATATGGAGATTTAGCATGGCGACGAGGTAAAAACGAACCTACAACAATACACTTCAGAGGATTTGGTCAGAAATACAACACGGATAAGTATAACATTTGTCAATAATTAACTTCAGATTTTCTAAGAATACTTTCTAAAAACTATTTGATAATGTCTGCTCCAGTTCGACAAAGAATTGAACCTTTCTGCAAGCAATGCGACTTTCGTATTTGGTTGCGCAACTTTGAAATGCTTACACGTATGGCTAAAATTGAAGACACATCAAAAGTTGACTTTCTTATGACAAATCTGGACTTAAATATTTTTCAAGCGGTTATTAGCGCTTTTCCTGGTGATCTTGTATATGATGATATTATTGAATTCATGCAGGAACGCTATTCGTCTCAAGACAAATTTCTGAACCGTTTGGACTTCTTCAATATTACGTTCAGTGGTTCATTTAATGATTACGCATCAAAATTACAAATGTTGTACGAGAATTTCAATTCAACAAATCCGAAAGAGAGAGATTCTTATTGCAAAATTTCTAGCAACAGTTCCTAAGTCTGTCAGTTCAGAACTACGTATCCGCAGACCAAAAACGCTCAGTGAATGCGTACATTTATGTAATTCTCTAAATTCAAGTAAGAATTCATTATGTACCGCAGCTATTTCTCAAACTAAGAAAAAGAATTTCAATTCTCAAAATGCAAGGGTTAGCTCAAATTCTAAATCTTCCAATTCTAACGCAAGTGCGCGTAAATGCTACCGATGTGGTTCAAGTAGTCACATAGCGTCAGATAGAAAATGTCAATAATCAAACTGATATTCATGTGATAGGAGTTTTACCTGACATTACCTGTGCATTCAATGGTCGTAGTGCTCAAATTGACTTTCTGATTATTGACTGTGATGGTTCAATCCTAGGTGTGGATGCCATTGCTGAACTTGAGCTTGCCATTACCGGACGTAGATATAAGCGAACCGGTACTTTGCACACTTATTCGATTGGTCGATCCTTAGACAGAGCTACAAATACTCCGACTAGCACTCGCATCTCAACAATTAACGATGCCAGTATGACTTCGTACGCTGCAGTTCCGAATCAAGAGTCAAGTAAGAGTAGCCAATCAACGTCTAGCAAAATTGAAGCAGACCTACCTGCATTACCTAAACTCATTGGGTATGATTTCTTCATCAAACTGAAACCATGACGCTCCGACAACGCTGATTCAAAGGCAACGAAGAATTCCGTTCGCCTTGCAAAGCTCAGTCGAATATGAAATTAGGAAGTTGTTGATTAATGACATAATCGAGGAGATTGATTTATCTCCATACGTTTCTCCGGTTGTCATGGTTTCGAAGTCCGAAGGTGAGATCCGTTTGTGTGTTGATTACAAAAAGATCAATCAACACATCGTGGTGGATCAACACCCTCTTCCGACAGTTGATGAGATTTTTTCGAACCTTGCTGGAGCTAAGTACTTCTCTAAGTTAGACTTACGTTCGGCTTATCATCAGCTCGAGATTCGAGAAGAATCACGCGACCTCACTGCTGTTACGTCGCACGTTGGACTGTTCAGGTACCAGCGGCTGCCGTTCGGAATTGCAAACGCGCCAAGCGCCTACATGAAGGTAATTTTCAACATTATCCTGGTCTTCGGTAAAGCAGTGCAAGAGCATGACCATTGCCTGCGCATGACGCTTGAGCAACTTGCTTCACATGGTATGACTCTTAACGAGAAAAAGTGCGTATACCAACAGACGTCAGTACACAGGTAGGATGATTGGTTCCGACGGTGTTTCGCCTCTACCTTCTACTTTGGACGCCATCATCAATGCACCAGTGCCACATGACAAGCAATTATTGAGATCGTTCCTCGGTTTGGCGAATTTTTACCGTAATTTCATTCCTAACACGACCCTCCACTCTGCTTCACTGTATGAACTCTTGAAAGACAATGCCCAGTTCAGATGGTCTGAGAAGCAGCAGATGGACTTTGAATCATTGAAAGCGTCGCTGGCGAATTTCGTGCCACTTGCGTTTTTCAATCCTGACCTCAACACGACTACAGTGCTCACAACAGATGCTTCTGGGTATGGTGTTTCGGCAATCCTCTCCCAAAAAGACGAATCAGGTGAAGAACGCCCTGTGTACTTCTTGAGCAGGAAACTTTCTGACATGGAAAGAAAGTACTCTGTCTCAGAGAAGGAGTTTTTGGCTGTGCTGTGGGGAATCGAGCGACTACACCAATTTCTGTATGGCCGGCACTTCACAGTACGCACTGACCATCAGTGCCTCAAGCAACTTCTCATGAATGGAGTGGAAGGAGGTAGTGCACCATGCCGCGTAATCCGTTAGGCAACGAAACTGCTGCAGTACAGTTTTGACGTACAGCACATTCCGGGCAAGCAGAATTCAGTTGCAGACGCGCTGTCACGAGTACCTCACCAAGACCGAGACTCATGGAAAGAGCTGTTCGCCGTGTCATCAAGTTCCGATGAATTGCTTCCGGTGACACTTAGCGATCTTGTTAAGGAAACATCTGATGATGGAGTACTTCAAGAAGTGATACAGCTTATAACTAATGGATGGCCCTGTGAGATCTCTTCTTTACCTGACTTCTGTAAAGACTTTTGGAACGTTCGTCAGGAACTTACGGTAATTGACGGAATCGTGTGTCGCAATGACAAGTTCGTCGTTCCAGCCAATTTACAGAACAAGTTGTAACTTTCGCCCATGAAGGCCATATGGGGATGTCCAAATGTAAATCCCGCATACGAGAATTCTACTGGTGGCCGAACTTGAATTTTTCTGTCGAATCCCTGATTAAAGACTGTCCTTGCTGTCATGAAGCATCCCGAGAATCTCCCTGCCAAATTCCCAACTATGTGAACAAGCCTTGGCATCAGTTAGCCGTTGATATCAAAGGACCGGTTTTCGACTCTTCCAATCGAGCCTGATATATAGTTGTTTTGGTCGATTGCTATTCGAAGTTGATTAGGATGCGAGTTGTCACTTCTGCAACATCTGCGAGAATAATTGAGTTTCTCAATTGTGCGTTTTCCGTGTTCGGACATTCTACCATCATAACTTCAGACAATGGACCTCAATTTATCTCACACGACTTCGTTTCCTTCTTGCGCCGTAAAGGTATTATTCACCGCCGCTCTTCCATTTACAATCCACAAAGTAATGGCGTGGTTGAACGGATAAACAAGAATATTTCTAAGATCTTGGAGGTTTCGAATGTGCGTAGTGTTTCAGATTTACAAGAAATAATGGATTCCTACGTGTTGAATTATAACACAACAAAGCATTCAACGGCTGGTGTTGCACCTTGCGAACTTGTATTTAAGTTCAATGTGAAATCCAGCCTCGCGATGTTTTCTCTCGACGATGACATAAAGACTGACGTTGGACAGCTCATCGAAGATCGAAGCAAGAAAACTGCCGACTACACTGAGTCGACGAAAGCCGTCGTTATCAGCACGCTACGAAATTGGCGACATCATTCTTACCAAGAAAGGGAAAAGCCAGAGGAAGATCATCAGTCAAGTCGGACTATACACATTTCGGTTAGACAATGGTTTTTGCGTGAACTCCCGCAATATTTTGAGAAAGGTTCGTGCCAGTGACGATGACTATTCCGTGATCACAGTTGAACCTGATACTGCTCAACCTGAAGATTTGAATCATGTTCCTCAAACAGTGTCCAGTGATTTCACACTTTCTCCTGAGCCAGTGCCGGTATCACATGTTACTGTTCCTGCGCATACAAGGCCTGGTCGTAACAGACGATCTGCTGCGTATTTGCGTGATTACATTACATAACATGCATTCCTTTGCATTTGATACAATTTCCTGATGAAATAGTTTAATGCATGCTTAATGTAATGCTAGTTCTGTGATTTTGACTTAATGATTCCTCTTAATGAAACTTTCATGAACTTACTTATTCTATACATATATTCTATGTGTTGTATGCAGAATGAATATTTTGTTTTAGAGGGGGAAATGTTGTGACCTGCTCACAAACATATTTTTATATTCATGACAGCTTAAAGATGACCCCCACTATAAGTGCAAAGTGTGCCGAGGCGAAATTGCTAATCTCGCACAAACGACCCCTACCAATGTGAAAGTCAACGACGAGGAGTATGGAGTTGTTCCAGCTTTCTGTTACCTTGCTGACATGATCGGGCAGTCAGGTGGTTGTAGGGATGGAGTGGTGATGAGAGTGCGTTCCGCTTGGAAAAATTTCCGAGAGCTTCTCCCTGTCCTTACCGACAAAGGTATTCTCTTCAGAACTCGTGGGTACGTGTACAACATGTGTGTCCGCAGCATATTGCTCTACGCCAGCGAAACTTGGCCACTCACCAGTGAGGATGTTGATCGCTTTATCCGGAATCACAATGCAATGGTGAGGTGGATATCTTCAAGGCGACTTGCCGACCGCGTTCCCATGGACGATCTGCGCGTGAGGCTCGGCATTCGCAGAATTGAAGATGTGATACGTACAAGAAGACTGCGCTGGTATGGTCACGTTCAGCGAATGGATGACAACTCGTGGCCTAAGAAAATCCTGTCCCTTGAGGTTCCTGGACCTAACCCACGAGGTCGCCCCAAGAAGAGATGGCTTGACAACATCAAGGAGGATATGCGAAAGCTTGATCTTCTCAACATCAGCCCACAAGATCGAACATCGTGGAGAAATGCCATCAAGATGGACCAACACTAGACGGCGTCCAACCATCCCAATACGGTGAAAAGAAGACGTTGAACGTGGAGTGAGTGAGTGTTCAGCTGATGTTTGTTTGAATACTTCAATTAATCGATACCATTCGAAATATCAGCTGTTGTTAAGTGGTCTCTTAGAGATTCAGAGAATTTGTATTTTTAATTCAGAATCTTTTCTGCACTCCTGGTCTATGGTTGTATATCTTGTAAATATTACTTCAATACATTACTTGAACTACTTGAAATTATTCTAATGGTCTTATAAACTCATATGGAGATTTAACAAGTAGTGTAGTGCTTCATCTGAATTATAGATAAGTTTTCGCTCCGGTCAAGCACAAGAACCTTTTACGTATGACAAAGGCTGTGGAGGTCATATAAATGGCTGAAAAATCATTTCTTTTTCCTGAAAATTCTTCTCACATGATGCAGACAGAAATCCACCATTTTAAGACCGCTAAATTCGCATAGCATTGTTACAATAAACCGCCGTCTTCATGCTAGTTCGAGAATGCTTGAATGAGTTAACTGGTAAATGTCAATTTGAAATCATTCTTAGATAGAAATTCCATTTTCTATTCGGATTGGAAACATTCATAAACTTCAATGAATGTCTCAAGGTCCAAGGACTTTTACATCTTTCCACTATCTAATTCTGAAGGGTTACCACAGGACATTCTTTGGACATTAAGAATGGATTAAGTGGCGAATGTTGTGGGAATATATGACAAGTGCAACCCAGGCAGACAAATGCATTCCTTCAATGACGAAGTGAAAAAGTTTCTGCAAATGAAGTGATTACAATCTTCCGACTTGCAAAAGAGAGTAGAATAGAGGGGGACTGTATATAAATACATGATCGCATAAGTCTGTAGGCAGACAACATGGAGTAAGAATCTTAGAGAGAGAAAAGTAAGAGAGAGGAGTAAGAGAAAAGTAAATGCAGGCCGCTAATACAAATGGCAGAAGGAATTTCTGTCCGTGCCTTAGAGAATGATGCGCTAAACACTCAGCAAATGATTGCCGCAAAACGTGGTTACAACCTATGGCGCTGTTCAAATATATACTTTGCCCCGAAGGTTATCAAGCAAGAAGCTATAGATCAATATATAATTGGTAGGCAAGAACGTAACAAGCTGTAGACACATTTTCTTTTTCTTATTTCAAAGACAAAAAGTGATTAAATTGCTGATGAAACATTGGAAAAACCGCTGAAATACATCTTTCTGTTGAACATCGTTAACAATTCTAAACCATCATAGACTATAAGTTATCTGACAACTGTTCTCTTGTAGTCCCGGTTAATGAACAAAAATGTAGTCCCAGAACTACATGTTTATGCAGGCACCAGCAGTTTTGGAAAGACATTCCTTTTGAATATTTTGCTTTGGCTATTGCTCATTTTTTGAATTGAGTTGGAAAGAGCCAATATTGAAAGATCTTGATTTTACATACGTTACCTATTTAATACAATTAATTTCTGTTAACATTCGTTAACTATCTTCAGGCATAAAATCTTTATACTGCCAAAATATGACATTCATCCTGTTGATAATTTCTCAACCACACATTCTGTCTGCCCATGGTACATGAACGGTAGGCCTACTAAAATTCATTCTAAACTACCGGCACTCTACAAGTAAAGTAAGCGTACTTGCCATTTCAAAATGATTTACTTCACCACTTTCTAGACGTTTTTGTCTATCTAATGTATATTCTGAGAATCCTTTCCAACACGTGAAACGAGGATGGAAGATTCAGTTGGGGGCAACAGTTAGTATCTCAGATATCGAAAATCCATAATACATCGGCATGCAGCCCATGTTTTATCCCATTGATTTCAAGAAATGAAAATAACTCCTCGCATAAAAGGCCATCCAGTTCTTTAGCTTCGAGACCGTAAAGCACAACTGCCGATTGTCGTTGACTCAAAGAACTCACCCTTTAAGTTTGTGGGATAATATTAAATATATACATATTAAAAACACCAAAAAATCGATAGAAATGTAGTTAGAATAAATCATTGGCATAATACATGACCCAGTTAACATGCGAGAAAGTTTTTATTGCCCGGAATGGGTTCTGAATACAACAGAAAGCTTCCGAAAAGAGCACGAGAGGGGAAATTTCAACAAGTATCTAAGAAACAGGTGTCAAATATACGACTTTTTAGACTACTGTATTATTATTTTTCTTAGTTACGAATTGTTTATGAAAAATTAAAACAATATGTCTAATAGCACATGATGTTGTTTGTATTCTCACAGACAAATTGCTCGATGACTAGATTCCATGTCACTACTAACCGATGTTATATCAGTGAAATCAAACTGCAATAATTATCATCTACCTAAATGAAGATATTCCATTCGTCATAGACATCAGATCTTGTTGAATTTGTGTAAGTAATACCTAGAAACTGTGTATTTCAGCTTTTGTGTAAGTTATTCCTTCGATCGATGTCTATGATTTAGATCCATCAGGCTGACATCAAAATGTTGTTTTCCACATTTATCTGATGTCCATTGTTATCATGCTAATTGCTGATTGAATGCTTTACTACTCATATCTGTGCATATTAGCTGTATAAGGTGCTAATTGAGCAATTTCTAATTCTTATTCACAGTTCAATATGACAAAGTATGATCGATGATTGTTTGTTGCATCAGTTGTACGAGAAGCAATGAAACTGGTAATGGCTGAATGCCACAGACATCGAACATTAATCATTGACCTTGTTGCTGTTGTTCGATGTCTATGCTGACTGCACATCGATTTTGAAAAAATAAATGTAAGTTCAAAAATATAGTTATTTCTATTTTTTGTGGAACTTTTCAGCTGAAATATTTTCCTTGGTAGCTGCACTTTGACGTTCAATCTAACAGAGCAAGTCCATTCAAACATCCGGACACATGGTTGGATTAATTGGATTGTAAAAACAGTTACCATTTAGCACCACGTGGTGATAATAATCAACACACTTGTGGCACAATAATATGCGACAAAATTCATGGGTCAATTGCAGACTAACTTTTTCGCAGCTAAAAAATATTGTTGACACTTTCCTTATATTCCGTATTTTCGACTTTCATTTTGCTGGAAATTTGTTAATTATAAGTTTGGGTCTGATTGTTGTCAATTCGTACTTCTCACTCGCAAATCATCTACTTTTTTGGCAGCTGCTTTTACTGCTGCTTTAGACGGGTATTTATAATTTGTGTTGAATTATCTGTGATATGAAAACTCATTTTCTTCACAGCACTGAGCAACAACGAAAGTTTCCATATAGAAGTCTACTGCTGGACTCACAGAACTCCTGTTTTCCCTATTGCTCCTATTTCTTTGAGATTTTTTATTATTTAAGTTGAAATCTCCCTTATTCAGGATTTCTCATATTTTCGGAATTTGCCGTACTTCATTGTGGTCGACATTTTCTTTTCACCACTCACGTTTTGGGAATGAATTTCTTCTGAATGAGAGGCTTGCTTCGATCGATTATAGCAACAGATTGACCTTTCCTCTATTAAAAAAATATGATGCACAATTTCTTATATGGATTCTGGGCAGTGTGACAGACTCCTCTCGATCGCTAAATGCTCACCGTTTCCTTCTTTTATAGCATCAATCCTATTTTTTTTCGAACTGGGCAGAGTGAGAGACGATTTGTCAAAATCATCAGAAAATTAGACTGCGCTTTCCTTTACTCATAGACCCATATGTTTGGGAATTTCTGCTCCCTTGTATCTATCAGGAACTCCACGTGGAACATTGAATGACGATGAGTGACATCTACATGTAGGTCAATTTCATGTAGGAACGTAACGATGGTTAAAGTGTCTGCTCTGACTACACGCTATGACTTCCGATTTCAAAGTTCTTTATAAAATTGCGTTCTAAACTGTCGGAATTCAAATGGACATGCATGTCTCAAGGAATCAAATTAGCTTCAATGAAATAATAAAATCCGAATTTTCATCAGAATCATGACTCAAGGTCTCTGAAATGACGTATATGGCGTGGACGAATAAGGGAGAATGGGGTGACATGGCAGTATTTTTGACAATCATCCATCACATCCAAATAATGATAAAAGATTGAAGAACAATCTGTATTATTCAGCGCATTTCCCAATTTTTAGCGCATCGCTAGCGTTCGTGCTGAAGGGGGAAGCTGTCGTAGTGAAGGCATCCCTCCAAAGGTAGAAAATGTTGTCATGCATTCTGAAAGTTTAAGTGAATTTACTAAAATTAATTTAAGTGAATTCTGCCCACGACAAGGCAAGAGCTCTCCCCACTCCGAGAAAAGTTTTTAGAGGGCACATTTTGTATTCGGCATTAATGAGAAATCTGATCTTGGTCAAAATGGCTAAGTTTTGACAAAGCTGTCCAAGGGTATACCACAAACTGGAATTTTAGTGACAGAAACGATTTTAGAAGTATATAAAGCCAAGGTTTGTACTTGTTGATGCCAGAAAATCATTTGACCTTTGACATTTTATTGATGTAGGCTGAAAGAGATCTACTTTCAAACTGTCAGTCTATTGAGTTTCAGCGAAACTTTTGAAAGAAACCTAGGTTTTAGATGTTGCTGAAATCGCTTCCGATAGTAAATTACATTTTGTGGCTTTCACTTGGCCAATTTTATCAAGACCATTTTGGAAATCATTTTGCACGAAGACGTCCTTGACTTGACACCAGAAATCTAGGCCGCATCTACTGCTATGCTCGGGCTAGATAATATTGGAAGTCAATATGATTGTGGTGGATCCTTCTATGACCGCTCTAGAATGACCGCCATGGATTGAGTTACTTTCATCATTACGACATCATGAATACTGTTACCATCTTCGGCTAAATAATTCGAAATTCGATTGCCATTAATCGAATCCCAGAAATCTTACAGAAACTCGTCATTCCGCTTGTTTAAAAATAATTGAAATCTCTGAATTTTTTAATTTGATTTCATTAGGAGAGAGCTGAAAAAATTCAGGAAAAGAGTCAAAAGCAAACAAAAATTATTCGAAAAACATCTTCATTGTCCCCTTTTTGACACATTTTGCACTACCAACTTCATCCTCCTATTTTTGCATGTTTCTGTGATGCCTGCTACAGTTTTCATCCGACTCATTGACAGACATAGAGCCGCCCATGGCACCACAGATCGCATGATAAGTACTCATGCCGTGGTAACTGTCTGTCGAATGTGGTCTGTACACACAATAAATTTGATATAATCTGTCACACTTCAAGCCAGATGACAGATCCAAAGAGCTGGCGAGCAAAACGGATGTTGAAATTTTTGCGATGCAGATATTTGCGGACTTCGCATGGATGGTTTACATTAATTTTAATTTTCTGTAATCTTGAGACTGCATCCATATATGGAACATGTCAGAGAAAAGCAGCCAGATGAGACATAAGGTATAGAAAATCTATGAAAATGTCAATGAATTCTTACAGGACAACGCATCCGTTCAAGCTATTCACGTCCATCCCAGTTATGAGTTCGTCTTTAATTGCAATATTGCATTTGTTATTATTAAATACGGACAGAATGGAAATACGCAACGCGCATGTAAGGCATTATTGGTCAGCTTTTCTTATTTCACAGTTAACTCGAGATTATTACTACGTTCATTGGACTTATATGGTAAAAGCACAGTCTTTCCCGAATTTTTCTGAGTGCAGGACAGCGTATAGACGCATTAATGAAAAGGCGAATAGAAGGGAAATGGGCAGAGAAGCTATACTGGTCATATGTCATTATTAGTTGAATAGCGATTCCTTCACAATGGCTACTGTTTTAGCATGCCGGTATTAGATAATGAGTTTAGCGAGTTTAATTATCTTAATTGGCAATTTTCAGAGGTCAAAATGTTCTCTCGACATGGACAATGTATTCAAGAGACTCAATTTAAATGGTCTCGAAATCTATCAGATTGAGGAATAATTTCTTTCAATTATTGTATCAGTTTGCTTTATTACATCTTGTATGGATTCTTACATCTTGGATTATCTATTCATGCAAAGTTTTGACAGCTATTTTCTCTACCTTATAATTTCTTCCTTTTTTTGAAATTGTTCTGTAGTGGAAATGACAAATTTGCGCTCACTGAAGTAAAGTTTCACCTTTTCCTTATCACTGTAAAATCATTGTAAAAACCTTT
Source organism: Prostheceraeus crozeri (assembly GCA_907163375.1). Classification (NCBI taxonomy): domain Eukaryota; kingdom Metazoa; phylum Platyhelminthes; order Polycladida; family Euryleptidae; genus Prostheceraeus; species Prostheceraeus crozeri. The sequence goes on from CAJQUW010011478.1 coordinate 378,177, forward strand.
CAAAAACTTCTCCAGTGAAAAGGACAGGTGCAAAAGTTTACACCAACTGGATCAGTGTCATTCATAAGTAGCCGTCTTTGAGACAGGGTTGGTCAAAACCCCACGTTAGAGCCAAAAACCCACTGGTAATGGGGTTTTGGTATGATATTTTTGGGGTTTGGTCGTAGAGGTTACAAGACTTCTACATATAAACTCTTGTCAATGGAGCAATAGTGGCACTATATAGCAAAAAAGAAAATGAATTTACACTGTGGACTTTCTGTTTAATAAGTTTACTAAGTATTTATGAATAACAAGTGACTTTCTATTTGATGAAAAAATTGTTTCACGCTTACTTAAATTAAAGGACACAAGCCATTTTGCATACTTCGCATTATAAGCCAGGACTTCAGCCTTCGGAGTCAGATGGGAAAATCACTAATTTGGCGCCACTGCCGCATTAAGTTATTATGATTTTATTAAATGTAGATATTGAAAAAATTATTTATTGCATGTGTACAGTCTGAGAACATGGATTTAAAGTGAACGCGGGTATTTCATCAAAGGTTTAACATTCTTTTATCGTCTTCAACGTTGACCTCGGCTACCCGGAGTTAACGTGAGATAAAAATGATATACATGTACGTACATAGATATAGTATGATTAGCAATGAATAATCACATTTTTTTCTTTTTGATATGGTCAAAATAGCATTTTCTATTCGTTTTGGTTTCAGATCATCATGGAAGATTTCCATTTCTTACAACAGTCTCCATCTCCGACCGTGAGAATTGACCATAAGTATTTGAACATAATTTTGAGCAAATTTTCATCTGGAATCGGAGACATTGGTACCACTTCAACTCCATCCCCCTCAAGTGATTCGTCCAAAGAAATTTCAAGAAGAACATCTTTCGACACACTGAATAGGTAAAATGATTTTGTCAGAAGCCCATTCGATTAAATTCTCACTGTTATTTCATAACGCAGTTGTTTCGCATGCACTCAAGCAATTTTCAATCTATTTCCTCACTTTTGTAAAAGGATGTAAACTAAGATAATGAAATGACTTCATTATCATCTTTCACGTAAGTATTGATTTCTTTATGATATTTCAGCCCCGCATCACACTACAAGGATGATTCCATGCAAATGGACTTCATTGATGCCGTTCGCCGACGACAACTGCAGATCAAGGAACAAGTTGCTCGTCGGGTGGCTGAGTCGGAGGCCAAGATTGAAGCAGAGTCAAGAAAGAGACTGGAAGCTTGGAAAAGTAGTGAAGAACGGTTGAAAGATGCTCTTATCAAGGAGGCAGAAAGAAAGGAAAGGTAAATCCATGATGATTGAAGTTGAAACAAAGACATACCTAATGCAGAATACTTTATATGTAAGTCAAATACATATAAAGGTTGATAATTTTTTGATTGCGGTTAGGAGGGCAGATGAATTGTTCCCACCAGCAGACATAAACGGTAATATAAGGCCTATTGGACTAGACTAATTGTACTTGTATTTTTACCAAACTTGATCGTATCCGTGGGAGGACCTTCCCTTTGCCCATATAACATCTCACTTGAAGCGCATCTCGATGTCGGGGGTGGACCTACCCTAAACTATCTCATATGTTTTCAATGTGATCCCTTATTAATTCGCGCGATCATGCTTATGTCGATAGATTTAAGCCATGAAGGCAATGTAGGATCTGCTGGAGGACCTCCCCGCGGTCCATATTTGGCACTGGGCTGGATTATGGATCCATGTCTTTACAAGCATGTGATCATTTGACAAGCGATCCATCAAGTCAGTTGTCAGGCTCGATTTATTCAGAGCTTATACATTAATGGACACTTAGTGTGTGGACCTCAACTGGATTCAGTACTGTTCATTGCCTTTCATGTAGCTGTTATTACATCCACCCTTTTTTGGATTTCATTTGGTTCCAATCATTTGTCCATTTTTATAATAATTCAATGTTAAGGGAATGGCAAGCTAACTTACATGTATATTAGCTTTATTGCAAACAAATTCCAATTAATTTCTGTCCTCATCGCGAGGCTATCTTCAGGGAACTTGAATATTAAATAACTTGGCATTTCCTTACTTTTGAATTATTTACAATGAGGCAAGTCATTTTTTCCACAATTAGTCCTTCTTTAGTTTTCATTCAATTAATCCGTTTGATTGCATCGCTTAGTGCATAATAGGGAACGATGAAGTATCGAGGCGAGGCCGCACTTAGTAAAGCGGTATTTGTAGCTCCAATTGACTCAACTCGCAAATACACTGATTCTGATGCGACATGTTGTTTGTGATGGTGAGGACTGTGCTATTCACTTGTAATACAAACATGTATTTTCCATTTATATTTCGGCGGACGCCTTCTTTGATGGAATGTTTGACTGATCTGTGTTCATAACACGCACATGATGATCCTGTTTCTTGTCGCGTTGAGTCTTGTTATTCATGTTTTTGCAATTAGAGCCGTGTTTTATCTTCGTGTTGACATTGATTCATTGTAAGGTTTCAGTTAGAGATAACTTGATCACATAACCTGATCTAATCAAAAACTAGGGTAAATTTTATTCCACGATGATAAAGGATAAATAATCAACATTCTTTTACTGTACTTACACGAGAAGACTGGCTGGAGATGCAAGACAGTTAACAAATAAATGACCGCGATGTTTTTATGATCTTTGATTGTTTTTAACCGCCATGATTTTTGTTTTTCTGCATTTGTTTTTAATACAAAGCTACTTGACGTTTCCACGATGCTATTCAGCACAAATTGAAGATCTTGGTATGACTCAGCCAAAGTTGCGATGTCATCCGCATAATCTAGATCAGTGACTGAATAGTCTGTAGTAATCCTCACTCTTTGGAAACCGGTCAGGGCTTCGGATCGTAATCCGTCGATGGCGTAATTAAAGAGGGTTGTGAAAAGGATGCATCTAAGTAATCACTTTCTTCACCATGTACTCGGACCTCTGATCTGGTGCGAGAGTAATATGCTTTCAGAAGCTTAAGAAGTTTCGTGGGCATCCCGTCCATTTGTAGCTGAGTCCATAATTACTGGCGGTTCAAAGAGTCAAAATCGATGAAGCAAATGACCGGTTTCTGCTGAAAACAATGGCTCCAAGATGTGACGGAGAGAAAATATCTGGTCTACATAACCTCTTCCAGGTCGGAGACCAATCTGGTTTTTTCGTGTGCGAAGATCTCTAACAGAACGAAATCAATTAAGCAGAACCGCTGAGAAGATCTTACGTGCACATCAATCAAGCTAATGCCTCTGTAGTTCTTACACACAGTTCTGTCGTTCTTCTTATGAAAGTGCAGTACAGCAGAGTCGCACCCATCTTGGGGAACAGTTTCAGTAAGCCAGATCTTTTGAAACAGTTCAGCGAGCCACTCAGAGAGTGTTTCAGGCCAGACTTTAATGTGCCTGAGTATAAAAAAATTGGTAGAATGATCATTTTAGATTTCTGTTGTTAATTGAGTGTTCTATTTTTTTCTTCCAATCAAGTTGAGCACTTCAAAGACGGTTGATAATATTTTCTCATACTTGTAGAGCGGCCCCATGATGATATATCAAATGATATTTGTAGCAAACGGGATTGACATTTAATTTTAGGTGAAGAACTTCCAATTCTCTTTCTTCTATGGTATTCATAAACCTCGAAAGGTCTTGAAAATTTTGCACTCATAAGGTACCCCTTCTATTCAAAGTAGGTTTCGCATTTTTTGCAGTTGCAAGCTATTTTGATAAGTAAAGTAATTTATTTTAACATCAGTTTACGTGGTATTCGACCAAAATCAATACAGGCATTCTTCACGTGTGGCATTTGCAGAGAAGAAGAACTACAATTCAATTTCATTTCCGTGCTTGGTAGAGGCAGAATGTCCTGGACTCGAGTGTATCCTCAAGAGAGATGCCACGGCCAATGAATGTCACGGCTATCATTAAGATTTCTAATGTTTATGAAAACCCCACTTCTAATTTCCAGTATGACTTCATACCTTGCGGTGGACGAGATAAAGTAAAGCAAAATAGCGCAGCATGACTTTGTGTATGATGCAAATACACTGCAAGCAGCTTCTGACTACTGACATTATAAGTGATATGCGCAATAATAGGTAATTGTGAAATATAAATTTTTAATGCATTCAAGGTGTGCTTAATCTATCTATACAAGTTTGTAGGCGATGACGATGACGGAAGTATAAAAAAATCAAATCAACAAAAGTAAAATTCTTGAAAGTATAAAAATGTAGAAAGACACATCTTGTACGGCATGCGTTTGTACAAATTGCATTAAGTAAGATTCCAGGCGGTTTCTATCATGTGAACTTATCAATTCAATAATTCTATAGATTAATTTTCGAAAAACTTGCTTTCGTCCATTGTGATATTTTGTGATGTGAACCACTCATAAAACTTTTGAAAGGTAGTCCGATTGGGTACAAACGTTGCTCTAGCAAATGTAAAGATTATTCCAATGAGTTTAAATATCCTTCCACCAGTGAGTTTTACTTTTATGATGACTTTAAATGTCATAGTATACGATTGCACAAATATTCGTCTAGATTTCTCTCAGTACATGTTAACTACGATCGATATAAACATAATCACTTTTATCTTGACAGAGAAAGCAAAATAGAATTAGATAGATGGCTGGAAAATCTGGAGAAGATCAAAAAAGAAGAATTACAGAATGAGCGAAGAAAAGAGTTGGAATTGCAAGCCCTCAAGATACAACAAGAAGAAGAGAGGAAAAAGAGAGAGAGGCAACGATTGGAGGAAGAAAGGAAAGAGAGGGAAAGACTGCAGCAAGAAGAAGAGAGGAAGCAGAGAGAAAGGCTACAGCAAGAGGAGGAGAGGAAGCAGAGAGAAAGGCTACAGGAAGAGGAGGAGAGGAAGCAGAGAGAAAGGCTACAGCAAGAGGAGGAGAGGAAGCAGAGAGAAAGACTACAACAGCAAGAGAGAGAAAGACAACAGCAAGATGAGAGAATAAAAGAGGAAGAAAGGAAAGCTGCGATCGAGAGACAACAGCAAGAGGAGAAGCGCGTGAATGAACAGAAAGAACAGCTTCGTCTTCAGCAGCGAAACGAAGAGAAGGAACGTCTTCTTCGACGACAAGCCGAATTGTCAGTGGAGCTAACGATGTTGAAAGATCAGCAAAGTCAACAAGCGAATTCACCTGATATGACTGTCTCGTTGGGCAGTACTCAAACACAACTGAGATACATCACAGACCTGAATTCTGAATTCAACTGCTGCAAACTCCTTGTCGATGAGGTGAAACAACTGAGAAGCATTAATGAAAAAAGAGTTTTAGAACTCCGCTCTGCTATGTCAATCTTAATCGGACAGCTGACGGGTGACAACACTGACAATGAATTAACGAAACAGGTGAGTCACCGTATTATTTCCTTTTCTTTGTAGTGCAATGTCTTCGGCTTAATTGGGGTTAATACGCGTCTCACAAGCGGAATTATGATTAAGTTTATCATTCAGCAAATTTTGGGCAGATTGGTCTTTATTTGACTCTGCTCTGATTAAGTTTATCGGTACGAATCACATTTCCCCGAGATGTCACCATTAAACGGAGAGCACTGGATGTGACATTTTTATGAGACAGACTCGTTTACATTGACGTAAAGAAAACTGCAAAATTCCCGAGTGTTAAACAAAAGTGTAGACTACAATGGTGTTGTTTTCCTTATGTTCATTAAATTTACAAACATGCAAATTAAAAATTTGTAAGTGTGTATGATAGATGCTTGTTGCAGATTGTTAAGAGTGGAACTGTCAATTATTTGAACATGGAAATGCTTACTAAAATTATGAAGTACGGCATTGGATCGGTTCATCTTCATTATTCAACAAGACTGCATATTTAGCATTAAAAATGAAAGATTAAGCATTAAAATCATGAAGTTCAATTTTCACTGCCATTATATTTTAATATTGAAATAATCTAGGACTGTAGGCTTACTTATACCTATAATTGCAATTTTTGGTGTGGATAGCCTTTCTTTGAATAACAAGCTACCCTATCTAGTTGTCAGCAAAGTTTAAATAGAGATACACGTCGAGCAGCTCCCGGCACGGTCATCGTAAAACATTCTGCATTCGCTTCGTCATTGCTTTAATTATGCCAACCTGGAAAATGTATCGCATTCTAATAGATGCAACTGTGATAAGTCTATTTATTTGAATCATTTTGATTAATTTGATCAAGAGAAGCAGAGATTTTAGATTGACCTGGAGGAGTGCGAATGCTGAACCGTGTTAACCTAAAATAGTGATGAGAATGTTGGGGATTTTAGCTCATTTCGATTTGCTTGAGTAGGCCTTGATATCCTTCTTCTAAGTGCGTGCATTTTTGCTGTGTCATTTTACTGCTGCAAAACTATCATAAGAAATCTTCTAAAAGGATGCGAGGGACGCAAACTGACTGATATTCATTGTCTTAAATATTGCTGTTCATGTCCAAGTGTGCTGAGTGTCTAAGAAGTAGTTTTGTGCTGACGATGCTTATTATGCATAATCCATTAGTAACTACCTGAGCTACTTTCAGGATCAATATTAGATCCTATTAAAGGATTCTTTGTCAAGCAAAAATTGCCGACTTTCAGTTGGGATGTCGCCATCAGAAGGAACTCTCTCTCTCATTTTGATCCTAATTTTTGCTGTTAATTTCATTCGATTAAGAGTCGCAAGAAACGTTTTCGTCGGTGATGCTTCTTTTGCGTTCCAAGCATTAGATCAAATATTTTCTGAAATGTATATTTTGTAAAACTTAAGATTTTTGTATTTTGAGTATACTTGTGACCCTCATTATGCTGAGTTCGTTTCGAAAACAAGGAGTATGCATAATTGGTGGTATTATGCATGGTCCCATAGCCTTAGTAATCACATAATGGATTAAATTTTTAGTTTTATAAATCATTTTGTTCAAGCAATATTTTGCGAAAGTTTCTTTAGAGCTTCTTGCACTCTCACAAGTAATAGTGGAGGCCGAATTCGCACATTGTATAACGATGTAGTTCTTCGATTCTGGCAAAAAAGCAATCCGTCTTGCGCAATCTAGACATCCTGAGTGTAATGGACTGTTTGCGTTCGCAAAGAACGTTATCGAGCAAAACTGGAAACATCATTTCAGAATTGAATGTGAATTCTGTTATTCTATTATGCCTTGTATAATACGTGATTAAAAAACTAATTGTACTCTGATTAATATTTCTCAGTGCAACTGCTGATCTACATTAAAATGGCTAAGAGATGAATTTATGAGGAACTCAATTTCATAGATTAAAAATAAAGATTTTGTTTTTATATGAGGTTTGTTATGAAGGATGATTAATAAAGAACATGACTTCCAGTTTTTCTCTTCAATAAATATCGATAGACATGATTTTTCGCTCTCATGCATTGCACTGCTAAATGTAGCTCACTTCACTTCAAATTGCCAAATCTACTTCCTTCTGGCAAAATTAAACGACAAAACAATGTGGCTAAAGGGAGACCTACTGATGTTATGGAAACTATCTAATACATCAATTCAAAAAAATTAATGCGAGAAATAAACTAATAAGAGAAAGCAGATAAATTTCTTGTCAAATACACTTCAGTCAGGAAAATTCCACATGCATACAAGAGTAGTCTGTATAATTTATCGGTCCGATTATCTGAATATTCGAAACCTCTACTTCCGAATCGCATAATCGAATCAAGAAAAACACTCGCTAAAGTGAATCGGATAATCGAGTCGAAATGTCAAAAATGTAAGGGAATTATCTGATTGGGCGATGTCGACGTGGTCTTAGGAGAATGTCATTTGATGCGACATTCGTTCTTCGATGCAGTAGCACTGGTGTGAATGAGTGACCGGGTTTCACCATGTGCTGCATGTTACAGTTTTTTCATTGTCGAGTCTTCATTTTGCTGATCATCTCAAGCTCCTGATTCGTCAGCAAATACCTCACTTTTTGTGGGAAATTCTTTCAATCAACAGCAAATTTTGTTGGAAATATATGAATGACTTAGGCAGAACGAAAGGCATAGACACGAAGCTGTGAATACCAATTATTCTTTTTCGTTATTTTTGACGTAATGCAATTAAACACTAACTTTCAATTGGGTTTCTCTATATGATCAAACCCTGATATTCGATAATAAACCAAAAATTCCTGAATATATTGTATATTCTTTTGGGTTATGACAGATGAAATTGGCATTGAAAACCGGGAGTTATCTTAAGTAATTGTAAAACAATTGAAATGTAACTGAAGAACAATGGAATGATTTGTAATTGTGATCAATTTCATTTCATGAGTAATTGGCGCAAGTCTGGGGAGAATCAATGTTAAGCTTCATAGCTAAATAGGCATCCGGTACTAATTTTCTCTTCTCACACAGTCCGTTTGTTGGAGCCATTGAAGAGAACTTTAATTTATCTAGCACACGCATTGCATTAAAAAATTGCAATGAACATAATCCCAATCATTTTCCTGAGTATGAATGAAAATCTCACTTGAGAAACCATTTTAAATCCCATTAAAAATGCATTCGTAGTAGATGTCTATTTGTAAATACCTCGCCTTTTTCTCATTCGCTGTCAGCGTTGTGATACTTATAACAAGGATGCACTCCTTGCCGACTTCCAATGACACTTTCGGGGATCGACCTCTTCACCAAAAGATCGTTAAGCCAAACACTTGATCACTGTTGCGGAGACTATACATATTTTTTTCTACGATGTGATGATTGTATGAACATGAAACTTTAAGTATACTCGAAGTTGCGAAAATTATATAGTCATCGTTGATCTGTCGTTACAATTTAGGGATTATATCAAGAAAGTTACCTAAATTAATTACCTTTTAATGCTTTCTCATGCTTTGCAAATACGAATTTCAGTTAATATGTATTATGATAGAGTGGGACGACCTTGGAAATAAGCAATGCACCATTTTCTATATGACGGAATCGAACTAGCGATCTTGGTGGTAGCTGCGGAAGACGGCAACCGCTAAGCTATGAAATAGTTAACACCTAACCGCTAATCTAAAAGTGTTATTTATTGTGCTTGTTTTCTTGCGTGATGCCGCATCAGTAATCCAGACCATGTGGCTGGGGCTTTGTTAGCTAAATTGAATATTCAAATTCTGCAAAATGATGCAAATGGGTACATGTGGTTTATTGCATGTCTTTTTATTTGCAGCTGATTCACGTTTGCGACTTTTTCATGGGACGTGCTGAAGTGCCGATGCTGACTGACGCTAGAAAGACCATCAGAATGAAGACAAACGACAAGACGGATTGGAAATTGGGGATGGCAGTGATGTTTTTATTTATTCTCGAAGTAAGGAGTCGATTCTCAATTCCTGCTGACATTGTTGTAGACTAACGGTTCTAACAATCACTAGAAGCGCCGATGAGTCAATTTTAACTCATTTTTGATTTCAAAGTGGTTTAATTCAATTACTATGAATGCTATCAGGCTATCAGCCTAATATTAATTGGTTTATACTAAAGTATGGTCAACTAGATTATGCATGTCGATTGAAATATCCTTGACTTTCAGACAGTCACAAAAATAATAGTGTGATAACAATTCATTCATGTGATTAGATAGTATGACACAAATTGGGTCACTACGTATATGGTGACATGATATTCCCATAACATATAGAGATAGTAGCTTCACAAAATTTCATTTGCATGAAATTTATTTTGAACACGTATTTAGCGAAGATGTGGGGTTTAAAGTTGACATGTGTGTCAACTGTCTCAAAGTAGACCACATTAAGTCTTTTACAAGGGTTTTTGATGATAAAATTCGACGTCGATATTTTCTGCAAATTTGCTTAGACATTGCTGTTTGTACATAGAAAAGCTCAAGTTTAGTTAGGCACCGACTTTATGAAAACTGCAGTTTTGCAGTCTGCAAAGCTTTGTATATAAGTTTTGAGATCAGATTTCCCCCTCGAGCACCTGTAGTGTTGCCTTTACCGGCAGTTTACGGCGCAGCTTCTCTTAAAAAGTTCCACTCCTATTTCAGGAATGCAGAGCCAAGAAATATGAAAGCTGGGAGAAAGCTCGGAATATTTCCAGAGTCCTAGCCACCGTCTTAAGTCTCGATGAGTCTGGCAACACTGGACTTAACTTCCTCAGATTTTTTTGTTACTTTTGTCCTCTTCTTATACCATGTACACCACCACCTGAAGCATACAGTTCGGTTGCTGCATTTTCTCGAGCGACAGGGGCTCAAACAGACGGAACGTTCTCTTATCCAGACGAAAGAATCAATGGGATCCTACATATCTATGCTGGTGTAAGTATTGATTTCTTTTAAGTCTTGTCTTACTAACTGGGTTGCTGTCATTTCAGCTGTAGATTTCGGAACCTTCTATATATGAATAAGAAGATTCGGGAGAGAATCTAAATAGAATCAGAACCGGAGGCAGCGTATATGGAAATAATCTGTTTGGGTGGAAACATAATGGCCAGGCAGTGAGCTTGCGTTTTTACTGGTCAATTTACGTCCTTGTTTCCTCATGTTTAGGAACACACGCCTTGACAATAGCGTGCAATGGATTTTTCCACTATGACTACGTTAAAATTTATCCCGTTTGACGAAAAAGAGTGATCGCAGAAGCGCAAGCATTGCTGTAACTGATTATTATGCATAATATTACAGTCGATCCTCATAGTGAATCTCTCCTCATAATGAATTTAATTTTTGATCCTATCAAAAAACGGTATACTTTCCACTTGTTATATATCTCTGCATAGTGAGCCTCATCATAGTGAAAAAATCTCTTCATAAAGAATATATTATTCAGCCCCTTTGTTGTCTCAACCTCTACATAATGAATATTTTAAATCAAGTATGCATTGATCTTTAATTTTACTTTGCAATAAATGAGCATCCCATGTACGTGTGCTACCTTTATTGAGGCGAATAGCTCGATGATAACTATTACTCCAAAGTCTCCTAAAGTACCTAAGTCTATGAGTCTACAATCTAAATTTAGACACGAATGAATAGATAATGCAGCTGATAGTTTCCCTCAAGGGAACAAGGAATTCCTTGAATGGAAAAGTGACCAGCTTGATCAACAAGCTTTTTATCGAGTAGAAAACATGATTACTTCTGTTGACGAGTCACGTACTGTACAGATTCGCATTGACAGATATTTCCATCGTATATAATTAATGATGTATGTAGATTATACTGTATATAGTAGTTACATTTTGCATCTTGAGTTTCCATTATCATTTAATATGACATTGTGACAATACAATATTACTGGTAATTAGGCCTACCCCTATAAAATGTGTTTTCTAAATACATGTATTACTTTCAATTATTTTGTATGGTTGTTTTGACTATATATGCATACTTTAAAAGCAATATTACATCAAATTTTAGAAAACCTCCTTATAGTGACTCTTTTTATCTAGTGCCTTGAAATTCCTTATGTAGAGGTTCGATTATACAGTCGAACTTGTCTTATTGCAACATCTCTTATAGCAAAACTTGTTATATTGCCACAAATTTTGGCGGTCCCTTGAATTGTCAATAAGACAAGTTCGACTGTATACAGCAGTAGAAATCCACTACACAACATGCACTCGTATAGTCTGCTAGCTATAATCATGGTTCACAGAAGATGATTTGTTTTAAGAAATGACTTACTTATGCAGGCTAGTAAATATTGACTTTGATAACATTATGCTAGCTTTTATAAGGGCGCCTCGATCGTATCTAGATGGATTTGATAGTCTCTAATTATATATAGATGAATTCGTAGTCAAAATGGTCCTGAAACTCATTTTTATTAAAACTGTCACACGGAAGGCAGGAAAACAGAATTTAAGTAACAAAGTGCTCTCAGTGACATCTAGAATCTAAATTTCTATTAACACTTAAGCTGGAAACTCAATAGCCGCTGACAGTTCTTGGAGGTACTGCTCTTTTAGGCCTACTTTCAAACTGACAGATCCAGGCAAATTAGTTGACAGTTTTGAATGTTAACAGAAGGATACATCTGTTTGGCTTTTAGGTGTTGCTTGGTTTTGCCGTATTTTTAATCTTTTCACTAAAAATAGTTGCATTTGGTCCTCTGGAAAGTCTTATTTATGACCTATTTTGTACCTTCTTAACAAAGTCAGACAGTTGTCATTTTCTGTAGCTATTTTTCATGATAGCTTTCCACGAAATGTATCAATTTTCAACTTTGAGCTCAGATTTTTTTAATATGAATGTGTGAATTATATAATCATCTATTATTAATCCATGGATGTATGTAAATGTTATGTAAATACTACTTATGGTGATGACCCGATTGAGTAGTCTATTTTGCGTCTTTTCCGTGTCATTGGAATTCTTCCAGTATCTGCAAATAGTCCTTCGTCTCTATAATCACATTTCAAGTTTCTTGGAATTGTAGAATGCAATTGTACTGATCTGTTAATTTTTAAGGAAAATCATCTGCATTTCATATGCGCATGCTTCTGTTGTATTTCATGCACAAATCAACCTTGCAGCAATAATTCAAATCATGATAAGAAGTTTTTCAATCTCTCGCCGAAATTTGATGAACTTACGAATAACATGCTACGACAGTTGCAGGTGATCTATCTCACTACATCAAAGCACGTTTAAGGACTGTCGATTCATTTAGCAATGTTAACAGACGGTAAATAACTTCTCGTCTGGGTAGATTTAAAACCATCGACCTTTGGCATTCTAGGCCAACGCTCTTCCAAACTGAGCTATTGACGGCGCGACAGTATGACACCAAGTCCTCAAATTGAAGAATCTTGCATAAATCCAATCTGATGGCTTCATTCATCCCAGGACAAGCATAGCATCAAGTCAAGCTACCAGTGCCCAACTAATCCAGTACTAAAAAATCCTGGTGCTATATGCCAAGATAATCGCAAACAAAAATTCGTATGGTCAGTCAACTAAAGAGAAACAATTGTTGAAACAAAAAAGAATCGCATTTTTGCTTTAAAAAAACATTATTAAATAAACTGCATGAATATATATATTGCGATTTACTTGGTGAACAGGTGGAGACTGTGATAGACAAGGTCTTTCATGTGCAGATCAAGGATTCGAAGTCTTCTGACCTCCAACCGAGAGAAATGAATGACTCATCAAATGGTGCTGAGTATGGGAAAATAAATTAACAATTTTGAAGTTTACCAGTGACTGGATGGGGACCGATCTCGATAAAACTTACATTCTTGGAGCTGATATGCACTTAGCTTTCTTTTGAACCGAAACTTGAAAATGCCAGCGTTAACAACAACAATAAGTAAATTGAGCCGTCTGGCAGTTGACCCGTTAAAAAACAGTGTTAAACGCGAAGAGTAGCGTGAAAATTAATAAAAAGAGTAAATTGAGTGGAAAATTGCAACCAAATGTTGTCGAATTCGGAAAAAAAATTATATTGTACTGAAAGCTTAGGCAACGAGCCTGATTTCAGTGGTGATAATCTTAATTTTTTTGTATTTTCGTAGTTTTCGTATGTAGGTGTCGGTGTGAAATGAATTCTTTTGTCTGGCTGACCACACTGACCAGAGGGCAACCTAAACGCTCTGTCAATATTAAAAGTCCTAAACATATTACCTTTACATGGCGATGAAGTTAATTGAAATTGGAGGCATTTTTCATCAAAAAAAATCCTGTCAGGTATATTTTAGGCAACATTTTTCGCTGTAAATGTTGGTTAGTATATTTTATTTCCTGATATTTATTAGTATTGTATTTTCATGATACAAAGTAGATACATGCACTTTGTACATACGACGAATCTTCAAAATCTTAAACATCATGATAAAAAGCTGATTGATAGTTCATACTCGGCTGCCAATATTCATAAAAAATTCTGTCAACTTCATAATTAAAATTCTTCAGCATCAAGGAAAAACTCTCAATTTTTCTTTCTTGAGGCCTACTGACCACAGCTGACCTTTTTTAGAAAGGAAAAGATATGTGTCAAAATGAATCTATGGAACACAAGGTTTCACATTGGCAACCATCGTTTTCGTCCCTTAAAGGACGAAAGTGTTGTGCAAGCGACAATTTCTAAAACTTTTCAGTATAGCAAAAATACATTGTCAAAAAATAATTGATGAGATCAGGGAAAGTCATTCCTTTTTCACGAAGCCAACGTTTTTGCTTTATTAAGTTGAAAAAAAACGCAAGATTTCGTGTTTGTTGTAGGTACCAAAGTGATCATTCCAAAATGTGCGGAAACCTCGTTTTTGTAAGTGTCGATTACACTATTTTTTCTATTAATGGGACGGTTTATCAAGATTGAAGCAAGACTTTCATCGAGAGAATTATATTTTGAAAATTTTGTTGATCTATTGTGCAATCATTTACGGAAACGGTCTGTTATAAATCCAAACGCTATTTCATATTCTTTTTATCTTTCCAGGTTCTTCTCCCCCCCCACCCCATATGCCTCTTGAGAACGGTGAGGAAGTGTCACATTTCTTGGTTTTTTTCCCCTCATCAGTTGTGTGAGGATGCTGGGCGGGGTTGGCTGCAAAGCCTGCGTGTCATCCGTGATGCCCCAACCCTATTCAACAGAAGTGTTTCAAAGGACTCTCCAATTGTGTGGGTTGGCCACTTTGAGATTTCGTCTACGTGTAAAACAGTTCAGGAAAACTCATCAAGGCTACGTTATCAGGAGTGATAGCTTCGCGAAACTGAAAACCCTCATGGACGACCATGGGCAGTCAATCTGCAGTTTTCTAGAAAGGCCGTTAAATTGAATGATATGATGAAAGGGGACGTTTTGTTGAGGCCTCTGATCATTGCAATGTGGGCTCTTAATGAGCACATTTTATTTTCCTATTTTTGTACAAAATGATAAAAATAATGTGACCAGTAAATCTGCTTTCCCTACCGAGAATCTGTAATATTCTGTTTTGGAAGGATAATTTGTTTCGAAAAGACTTTCTCTTGTGGTGCCGAAAAAAATGTTCCTTTACGAAGGAAAAAAAAAGTCCAAGCAATAACAATACAAGCATATTTATCTTAAGTGTATGCCATGTATGATGAAAAATAGGGTACGATGGGCCCAGATTTTTTTTTGATGACAAGATTGCTTACAGAAAATCCTTGACGCACAAAACGAGCAACAAGGAACATAAGGATCTTCAATTGAATGCGCCCCACTGATTACCATATGCTAAGGCCAGGACAGTGATAATCAATCAAAATGCGCTGAGATGATGGTGAGACAGGAAACTGCAATGATCACAAAATTCTTAGGCCCACTGAATATTAAATTCAATTGACCAATAGCCAGAAGAGGGTAGTTCAAGCAAATGAAATATACATGTTACATGTACACCAAAAGCAATGGCACATGTGCTTTCTCCCGAACCCCCATGGTCGAGGGATGATTGAGCATATCTGCAAAACATGTGCACTTTGGCTTTCTGGAGTAAAGAGAATAGCTTGGTGCGATAATCCATTCAAACACATTTTCGCCAGTGTGTTTTACTAGGGAATAATTAAGACTTAAAGACACTCAAATGAATTAGTTTTTGTCAAACCTGCTAACACACAATGCTTTCATTGTTTTAAACGGTACTCGAAATCTAACTTTCTTAATGTACTTGTTATCGATTTACTAAAAGAATTCCGCACGACGAGCGATCCACTGGACACCTCACAGATGGTGAAAACAAAGGGCCTCAGGTCCGTCTCGGGGTTGAAAAAAGAAAGTCAAGGGGATGGCTGGGAGTGTAGGTGAGAAGTAGCCTACGCTGAGTTCAATTCCGTCCGGAAGATTTTCGCTGTCAATTTTTTGCCCTTATTATTTTGTCGTGATCTTGACTTCGGCTCGCACACTAAGCTTGCTCGCGGCGCAAACTTCTTCGATATAGAAACCAGTTGCTCTTCTGGAAATTGTTCAGCTTGGATCGTTTCCAAGAAAAGAGGCAATGCCGAAGATTTAGACGTTGAATTTTGCGGCCATTTTAACGCAAGATTCAGTGGTTGATTTCATGACATTTCGGAGCAATTCCCATCGCCATCACATCTGTTGGAATGGTTTCAGTGAGAGCATCATATAAGACAGGCCTCAGTCTGACGCACAGATAGATTAGATGAATAGATACCTGCCGAAGCGTTGGTATTTCCAGAACTCGGCGGGGCTTTTAGCCGCATTATGTGCGTATAGTCAGATCATTTTCTATCGTTAGGACATTTTTCACTACGTTGCAAGTTGATTTAGGCAACTGGAAAATGCTTCAATAACAAAGCGAAAAGTGTGACATTTCTGTTACAAATTTATAGTGAAAAATTATGTTTCATAGAAAAGCATTTCTTTGTTACTGTCAACCATGACCAAAAAATGAAGTTGCATTTCATCTTGTAACTGGCATCCGCTTTTTTTATAGTCTTTAAAAATCTTGATAAAAATAGTGCTTCACATTATATAAAATCTACATCTAGGTTTTCCACCCAAAAATGTTAAGTTATAACTTTATGCATAAATTTATCATAGCTCTAAAATTTTTTTAAACAGAAAAAATTGCTTGTTTTTTGTTGTAAAATCCATGTTGCAGTGACGAGATGGGGCTTTATAGAGTAGCAACACCATGATTTCATGGACATGGAAGCAGTACTTAGAAAACAGAGCTGGAAAAATTCCACTTGAAATTTTTTAATTCCAATTCAGACCGATAACAGTTCAATTCTATTTCAATTCCTCGATAATTGCATGACGCGTATAAATGTTAATGTATCTACAGTCTCCCTTCGCTTCAATCTAACCCATGTGGCCCGTATCCTATCCTCGTTTATTCCTGTGTTGCCGTTCCCTGCGTCGTTTCCTATATGCGTTTCTTCATGTTCATAGTTTATCATATTTTTCTTGTGTTACATGTACATATGTATGCCGGTCAGCATACGCCATTTTCGTTTTGTAAACGAAATATTCCAGACATCTTGTGAAAAAAGAGAAAGGAAAAATTAACGGTCAGCAAAGAATCAAACGGCAGAGAGAGAGAGAGAGAGCATAGGAAAGGAGAAGTCCTAGAATGGAAATATGCATGAAAATTTATGGCGCACACGGCCGGGGGATACTAAGTTGGGGCAAAAACGCAAATTGTGGCGAAGCTGGTTTTCCATGTTTTTCTTATTTGTTATATGATATTTTATCAAGCCAAATTGTGATCTGGATTGCTGCGCCCTAGTCCCTAAGAGATCATACACAAACGCAATAAGTGGATATTTACCAAAAATAACTGCGGCGACAGGATAGAACCAAAGAAAGAAATCCTTTAAAAACGTTCTGTACGTTTCAATCATTTTGAAAATATCGCTCCTATTAATCTGTCAAAGAGTATTATCAGTCAACATAGTGCAACTTGCAAATGTTCGATTTACAGAGGCATACATTTGCTCCAGCTTGTAAATCAGCAGGTCAAGAAATCTCCAGGAGTAATTCATTTTACATTGAAAGGGATTCCCCTGTGGACTTACATTTGAACAATTTTCAAAATCTGCATGCTTTAGAATATCAGCTTCCAATAATATCATCACACTATATCACGTTGTCATTTAATTGATTAATTGATATAAGTTCCAGCGGACTATTCACTTATCTGAGAAGATTATTGTCGGTTATTTGAAGAAAGGCTTTCAAAATGTGTTTATTCGACAAATGCCGCTAGGTTTCTTAACCGTATGAAGGAGAATTGAATCATCCTAATATATTGAGAATTTTTTCTATTGAATTCTTGAAGATATTCTTTACAACCAGTGCAACCAGCCCACTTTCCAATTTTATGAACTTTGTGGAACAAATTTTAATCACGAAATTTGGAAATATAGTTGTTAATGACTGCCTGCAAAATCGACACAATATACCATACATCCAGGAAAAATAGTTAGGCCATACCGAGAACATGAAACAATGCCACCATCTCACTTAAATATTATCTTAAGTTGTTAATTAATGTAAACCAAACACAATTGACTTCATGTGCTGTAATTTACCCCGAGCGCTTTCGTGGCCTCTTAGTCAAGGGTGGACGGCCAAGTGTGAACATGTTACAGAGATGACTGAGAAACAATTCAATGAAAACTGCCGCCCAGTGACAGCAACCAATCAGTGCCAAGGTAAAGACAATGAATAAAGGGTAAACTCTTTAATGTACAACAGTAAAACATGTCGCCTCGCAGGAGCTATGTACAGTGCTTCCAATACAGTGCAAAGAAAAACGATATTTACAAGATGATAAAATAGGAAAAATATGTACAAAGTGGACGATACTGAAAAGAGTCACATTCAAGTA